>JAOQML010000002.1:6962840-6977697 GCA_027568935.1 Erythroxylum urbanii
TATCAGTTACAGCTGAACAAAATTTGACTTTGTCAATTGATTTCAAACGGGAGAAAATCTTCATACAACAGCTAGGAACGTTCTACAACGTTTAGGAGAGTTCTATAACGTCTATAAACGTCTTGAAGCCTGCAAATAAAGAACTTAATTTCAGATGATTGATTACACAAGTCCAAAAAGAATCATATATGCTATAGTCCAAAATTATCCTCTTATTGCTCTCAATTTGCTTCTTAGCATATCCTGATTGTATTCAGCTATACTGAGCTTTATTACTTCATTACTATCATTGTTATTCTTGTGAGTTAAGTGATTAGAGAAGAATTACTTGGGAGGTAAGATTTGTGCCAGAAAAACAAATCATCTATAAGGGTAGCTTGAGCCGGAAGTCAAGTTGATTGGAAAAGTTCACACTAAACTAAAAAGTGTGCAGTAAAGAGCGTTGATAAAATCCTAAGTGGGAGCTTAGGTAGAGGACGTAGGTCTTAGCGTCGAACCTCTATAAATATTGTGTTTGCCTCTCTTCTCTACTTTGTTATATTTCGATTTGTTTTCGTTTGTCTCGTGTGTTTTTAATTCTCTTTTTTATAGTACTTCGCGAAAAATCTAAAAAATCTATTCCTCTTCCACTCAACTTGCATCAGAAGAAAAGCACGAGTTGTTTTGTTTTTCGTATCAGTATATGGCTTCTGTTACCTTTGACTCCAACTGTTGTCCTGAACATATCAATTTCTGGCTTCCGAGCTTGAAAACTTTATTACAGAACTTTCTTCATTGATAAATTGCCAATAATGTGGACCGGCGATTTTTTGACTGGACCACAGGAGCATTCCACTCTATCCTGCTCTCTACGCTATAATTTGGCAGGTGTTCTTCTTCAATCCATAGTGTCTACGGGACAAAACATGCGCTAGTGTTGGGGGGATCAGGTTAACAAGGAATATGTAGTAGAGAAATAAATTGAACCATTGACTGAGCATTTTCATGCTGATCTTGAAATGGTTTCTAGTGAAAATCTTGGTGACTGAATCTGGTAGGAGTATCGTGTTATACTGCTAGGAAATGAATTTTGAAAATGCAATAACAGGTTCAACTCTCAGCCTGACTAGCGGTTCCACTTCAAAAGAACCAGAGTTAAGTGAAGGAAGTTAGCTCAGATGGCTAAGGTTTGTTGGCCGTACTTTGATCCTGAATATGAAAACTTGAGTACAAGGATCAACCCCCCAAGGTAATTAGCGAAATTTCTTATTAGCAAGATTCATTTCTGCTTCACTTTTAAGACTTCCTTTTCTTGGTCTAATCCTGTCTCTTTCTGGTTTTTCCTTGCCACCCACCCGTCTTAATTTCTCTTGTTTGCAGGGTATCTGTGGACAATACAAGCTGCAGTGATTGCACTCTTGTAAAGGTAAAATCGATTGTTATGGCTGTCATTTTTCAAGAGTTTTGCAATACCATTGTGATCGCCATTAGACTGTGTAGAGCTATCTGTGTTTTTTCCATCTTCACCAGTACTGGGTGAATATAAGATCAGTTAAATTTCCATATTCTGAATTTAAAGTTGCATTATGCTTCTAAGTCATTGTTGCTTTATGTTTGACCTCACGTGATTGCATGGCAATGACAAAATAAATAGCATGGGATTTGATTGTTTAGGTTGACAGCATGAACAAGCCTGGAATTCTGCTAGAAGTTGTGCAGATCTTAACTGATCTTGACCTGATTATCACCAAAGCTTACATATCCTCTGATGGAGGTTGGTTCATGGACAGTAAGTATATCCTTTCTTCGATCTTTCGTTGTTATTTCACTTCAAATAAGAGATAATGACCTGTGTATAGCAACAGTTTCTCTGGTGTGTCCAACTTAATTATGATTTTCCAAAGGACACTAATCTTGATTCTCCATGCCATGCATTTAGCAAGTACATGATATCACTTTTGTCTATTATGATGTGAGTTTACTCTTTCTGTTCTTTTGTTTTTTCCTTCTGTCTTCCTTTGACACCACTTATCGTGATGAACAGTATTTCACGTCACTGATCAACTAGGGAAGAAGATTACAGATACCAAAACCATAGCCTACATAGAGAAGGTATGTGCTTCTTGTACTTATTTGCTGTGCTAAAATTCAAATCAAATTGCATTCCTGCTTAAATTTACTAATTTCTAATTGACAGTGGGAATGAAATTTAAAGATAGAGATGGTTTGCGTTTATTTTTCATTTTAAAATAGTGAATCCAAAATAACACCAGTCTCTGAATATTTCCAGGGTTGAAAGGACAAAAATTTTTAGGCCTCATAAGACTGGGGTTGATGAAGAGCAACCACCCTTTAGGGTGTGGAACAAATATGCTGATTTTGCATGATTTACTGATGTCGGGGTTAGCTTCGTTTTTACAGCATGGATTTTGTCTTGAGATGGGCTTCAACTTCTTTCCTCGTGCTCTCTTCAGGCTTCTTAGTTCTGTTACTTTCTTCTCTGTTCTCTTCTTGTTCCATCTCGATCGTCTTCTGTTTCTCACTAAGTCCTGCTTCTCCCTCTATCGCACTGTTTTCTCCTTTTCCCGTATCCTTCTCAAATTTCCCTATATCAAGTCCTGCATCATTTGATTCTCTAATTTCCATCCTCTTATATCAAACAAGTTTGATTTGAGTGTTTCATTTCATTCTCCTCAGTATTGACATCATAAAAAGCTATCCTATCTTTTCCTTATTTCTGTGTGTCAATCTAGGCTTTCATACTCATTCTGATCACGGGATTATGCCAATTTTCAAAGTTACTTGATCATCACTTTGTGAAGGATATTGTAATTAAAGTACAAGTGTGCATTTCAAGTTTGTTGATGACAAATCTTTTCTGATAGAAGGAAGCCAATCAATATCATTCTACTACGTGGGCAAATAAATGAAAGACTAATGGAAATTTGGTGAATTAGTGCCTCTTCTATATTTATCAGTGTGAGTCATTTGCAATCTTTCATAATGGCTTGGTTACAACAGGCTCTAGGTCCCCAAGGCTACAACAAAGATGAAGCAAAGGCGTGGCCAGGCAAACAGATTGGAGTGCACTCTGTTGGTGATCACACAGTCATAGAACTCATTGGCAGAGACCGTCCCGGATTTCTGTCCGAAATATCAGCTGTCCTTGCCAACCTTCACTTCAATGTTTTTGCTGCTGAAGTTTGGACACATAATAGACGAATTGCATGTGTTCTTTATGTCAATGATGATACCACAAGTCGTGCTGTAGATGACCCAACCAGATTATCTATTATGGAGGAGCAGCTTAAGAACATCTTACGTGGTTGTGAGGATGATGAGAAAGCTGCTCGTATGAATTTCTCCATGGGTTTCACCCACACTGACCGTAGACTGCACCAAATGTTGTTTGCTGATAGGGATTATGAAGGTGGAGGAGTAGTTACTGAAGCTGATTCTCCTTCCTTCAAACCAAATATAACAATTGAGCGTTGTAAGGACAAAGGGTACTCGGTAGTTACTGTACGTTGCAAAGATCGGGCAAAGTTGTTGTTTGACATTGTGTGCACTCTCACGGACATGCAATATGTTGTTTTTCATGCATCGATCTCCTCCGATGGCCCCTATGCCACTCAGGTACGTTTGACCCTTCTAAATGAATCGGATAATCATTGGAAGAAATGAACTGTGAAAGTTGTTTGCTATATTTATGAAGAAACTATATTGAGCTTATTTTGAATGGCGACTGTCAGCTATGTAGTTTATGGTATGCACTTGGGAAACACAGATACTTATTGGTAACAGTGTATGACAAAGATTGCTCCTTTAAAGTTTCAACAAGACATTGCTGCTTTTCTTTGCTGGCATTCAGGGCAATATTTGCTTTAATTTGCAGGAGTCTGATTGTAAAAGATCCTTCAATTTTTGTTTGTGTAGTTATTAGTTTTCATTCCATCCTGAAGATGAGTTGTGCCCTTCAAAATTGTCCTTTAAGAATTATTAGATTGGAGAACTAACTAACCAGGCATTGTGAATTTATAGGAGTACTATATACGGCACATGGATGGTTGCATACTCGATAGTGATGGAGAGAAGCATAGAGTCATCAAATGTCTTGAAGCTGCTATTAGACGAAGAGTAAGTGAGGTGAGTAACAAGTCTTAACTAAAAAATTTGTCAATATTTCACCCTTTCTTATCTTGTCACCATTATTTTGCAAAAAGAGAATATAAAAATCCCCTTCTAAAACGCAGGGTCTGAGCTTGGAGCTCTGTGCAAAGGACAGGGTGGGCTTGCTATCAGAAGTGACAAGGGTTCTTCGAGAGAATGGATTATCTGTGACAAGAGCAGGTGTGACAACGAAAGGAGAGCAAGCCATGAATGTTTTCTACGTAAGAGATGCTTCGGGGAATCCAGTGGATATGAAGACCATTGAAACACTCCGAAGAAATTGGCCACACAATGATGCTTGATGTCAAGAAGACTACTGGGGGTGCTAGACAGCCTGAGTCTAGAGGATGGGCCAAATCAAGCTTCTTCTTTGGCAACTTGTTGGAGAAGTTCTTGACTTGAAAACCATGTTGCAGCTGAAGCAATGAACTGTAAATACACAATAAACCCCTGTTCTAACATGGACAGTGCTTGTAATGCTCAACTACTGTATTTAAACCATAAAAAGCTTGCAAATTGATGATTTAACCTTCCCTTTTCGTTCGTTTTTGACTTTGGAATCTAATCCTTAAATTTATTAAGGAATTGCTTGAGAAATTTAATTATAGTCCTTGTCCTTGTATGAGTGGAAGTTTGTCCCCTATAGAAGAATACATGATCTTGAGCATGCCTATAAGTATAGTGAGTTACTCCTCTTTTCATCAATTAGTTTTAGAATAAAATTTCATTTGAGTTTGTATGTATTCAGTTTATTTAGGCTCAATCTTACAAAATTTAATATAGAACTTTATTTCGAGTTGTATATGTTCAGGATGCATAACCACTGGTGTCTTCCAGCTATTGGATCGTTTAAGTTGATGTGGTCTTCTGTTTCCACATGCACGCAAAGTGCAACAATGGCTCCCATAAACTACCCAACTTAAACAAAAATGACTCTTTTTCTGATTTAGAACCTGGTCGTAAACCTGTTCTTGAAAGTAGAAGCCATGTCAAGAAAATTTTTAGAGAATTTTTGATGTGTTGATGAAAACAAAGTTGAAGCTAAAATGGAAACGGTGTGATGAAATCAGAAAATAAAATGGGTGTTTAAATCATATACTGCTTCTCAGTTTCAACTTTTCAATTTTTATAAAATGTAGTATCACATCAGTAACAATAATTAACATTGCTGCATGCATTATGGTTAAGATTTGCTTTTTTTTTTCCTACTTTCTTTTATTCAAACACAAGGTTCATCAAAATGGCATTTCTTTGATTAGTATATCTAATTAAGGTGTATACTGCGTTTGATAATCTAACTACATAAGATGGACGTTATCTCTCGTAGGTGTATGATCAGGGCGTAGGTGTATGATCAGAGCAGTTTCTGACAATTTTATACGCCTTGGTTAAAATAAAATAGGGGGCTTTTATTTTATCTCTTTTTATTTCTTATGAAAATCAAGAATGAACCTTTATAAAAAATAAAAAGAAGTAAAGTAAATACCTTTTTTATTACTCTTTACGAGGGTTAATATTAGGTTCTTGATCATCATAAAGAATAAAATGATATAAAATGGGTACCTTTTGTTGCTTATCTTGTTCTTCACAAGAGTGAGCCCTAAACAGGTATTTTTCCAACCCTTGCTTAGTACCGGGCTGTGTGTGAATAATGCTCCTTTTAAAGCTGATGATTTAGAAAACTGATTTTTCTTACTGTTTTCTTCACGAATATCAAGAATTGCCCTTCATTTTAACAACAATGAAATAAATTGATTAGTAACAATAAAATTGTAATAAATTAAATTTTCTTATAATAAAATATTAATTTATAAAAATTTTATCGAGCTTTCTTTAAAAATAAGTTAACCTTAATTCTCATTGTCATAAGTTGACGACCCATTCTCTTATCATCAAATAACTGTGCATTTACTTGAACAAGCGAAGGCTAGTGAGTGATGGCGCATTACAGATATATAGCCTTTTTCACGAGGGGCCTGACTGAGTCAATTGAATTCACTTTTTCCATACACCGATCAAATTACTTCATCGGAAAATATGCTTTGGGCTAAAGTGAAGTGAAGTTGATGCTTGATGCTTGATGCTTGCTTCAATAGACAACGCCTGAAATGCTGAAAATGTCCTCAGAGAATATTGCTAACAGAAATCGATAATTCAGATGGACGGACATATGGAAATTTTGTCACTCAATCGAAGAAACTATAAGGAAAATACTCCTTATACATGACCTTTAAGGACTAAGGGTGATGTAATTGATCCTTGAAATTTTTCTAAATAGTGTTAAAGGTTTTGTATTCGAGTTTTTATGATTTCACAATATTCTTAAAGATTTGGAGGTTGAAATTCTAATGTATTCATTAGTAAATTGAATTGTTTGGACGATAACTAATTTATTTAAGATACATAATTTGTTATATACACTTAAAATTTTATTCAAAACATGCACAAAAGTAATAGTTATGAATAGTTATGAATTTTTATTCTAAAAAAACTCTTATCATTAACATATATTTTACTTTTTACTCTAATATATATATAACTTTCATTTGGAATTGGAAACCTCCCTAATAAAGTTGTTGGAGCTTATAAGAAACGATCAAAGTGTAAATTTACACTTTAATGTTTATATTATTTATACTATAAAACTTAACTCTATTAAATTCATTTTAAATCTCTATTTTGACCATGTTATTTGTACAAATTGAGCGACTAAATATTGGTGTGATTTTTTAAAAATTTTATTTTTAATTTTTCTCAACTTTGAAATTATTTAAAATGTGATAATTGTATTAATTTATAATTAGTTTGACTATTAATTTTCTATTTATCAAGGTAAAGTGATCCCTCTTGCTAAATATGATACTGTTTTGGTTGTATGTGTAATTCATATATTAAATTGAACATTTATAAAAGAGAAACTAAAAACATAGAAATTTGTGAAATTTCATTATTGGGTTGGTACTCGAAAAAACCAGCAAGTTGATTAGAAAATCTCTAGAATACCCTTTTAAATTCTATAGCATACGAGAAAAGATGGAGATATATAGCTATTAAATAATTTTCAAATATTACTCTTTTTAACTCGCACATACACTTTTTCAACTTACAATACGACCTTTTAGCAGGTACCTTATTCCACGGTATCATTCCATCCACCTTAACATATAACCTACTTGAATATGAATGATGACTAACTAATAATCATGAGGCACATAGTTGGAAGATGGCTCCTCACTTATATAACTTGGAGTTTCATGAGATCCAAGTTTGTTTGCATAACATTCACCAAAATTTGTCTTTGCTCTCTTTGCCACCGTCTACCATTATTTTTATGTCGCTGCTTTATGTCTCAAACAGAGCTCTCTTTGAATCATCTTCCATTATTATCAAAACAAATTACTATTATCTATACCTGTCACACTGACTTAAATTCAATGCTTGGGACCTTTCTAAGTTCCATAAAACTCTATAAATAGCGTATGCCTTGATAAAGATACAATTGTTTCTAATAAATGA
Source organism: Erythroxylum urbanii (assembly GCA_027568935.1). NCBI lineage: Eukaryota > Viridiplantae > Streptophyta > Magnoliopsida > Malpighiales > Erythroxylaceae > Erythroxylum > Erythroxylum urbanii. The sequence continues at coordinate 6,970,506 of JAOQML010000002.1, forward strand.
TACATTAAACTAAATTGCTCTTGGATATATCCATGATCTACTTGAATGTCCTAAGAAAACTTATTTTCTTAAGACATTTGGCCTCCAAAATATGGAGTCTAAATGTCCAATTGTAGATAATAACATGAATTATAAATTCAACTCTTGAATTTTGATGGTCGGGGATTCAACTATAATCAGTATGTTGGAAACTATTAAGCCTACGATAACGGAGACATTTAGATATGAAGAAACAAGCTAAAAGATAGAATGAAGAAATTACAGAAAGTGGGGAAAAGCTGAACAAGATTAAATTGAATGTAATAAAATGGAAAGTCATTGGAATAAAGACACGCATATAAAATAACTAAATGGAGATGATATACATATAGTCTACTTGAGAAGGGAGAACACATATAATTAATGTAGGGCATGAGAACTTCATGAGTACCTTTCCACTCATGTCATTAACGTCATATTCTATGCTTAGCAAATAATTCAAGGCATATGTGAATTAGTGTTACCATAGAGATATGTTTAGGAAAGTTTATAACAATCTCTTATAACAATTAAAGGAAAAAGATTTCCATCCACCAAATGCTCATAATAAAATATGTAAAGAGTCATGTTACACAGGGCAAAGAAGAATAAGAGAAAGGTCAAAATGGACCAAAGAAAGTGAAGAGTCCTCATAAGTTATTATAAAAAAAAGGGAATTTTAATTGTGAGACACAAGTAGAAAATTTGGCCTTCATAAGAGAAGATATAAAAGTATATAAAATACTCAAGTTCCTTTTAGTCAAGTTAGAGCTAAGGTTAGATTGTTATTAATGTACAATTTTACCATATATCTCTATTGCGTAAATACCCTATTAATGTTATATAAATATTGGATAATCCACTATAAGTATGGGAGATGATGCCAAACTCTTATAGCACCATAGCTTAATTTCCAACAAATAACCCTATGCAATAGTTGGATGTATCTTTTGTATACAATGAATGTACCTTATTTATGAATTGGTCAATAATTTGGAAAGTACGCATTGTACATTTATTAAATAATTTAGTGTGATCCTCATTGCTAAATTTCTACTCAAAAACTTAGTAGCTGGAAATGTGTTAAGTGAAAATAAACAAGTGTGCTTATGTCGCTGGAAATATGATAACTGGAAATATGTTTATGTTAGCTGGGAATCAACATATGTATTTATGTTGCTTGCGTATGTTTGCTCGAAATGCATTTGTGTTAGTTGGAAATTAACGTGTGTGTTTATGTTGCTTTTGTAAGAATAAGTTAGCTGGAAATATGTTAAATAGAAAAATGCATGCAATTAACATGTGAAAAGTGTTGTTAAAAACTAGACAATCCAATTAAATAGATGAAATTAATATACCTTGCATTTAATTACAATAAACATATTACACTTAGTTGTGCTTCGTTTACCTTAAAACATTTTACCATAGTTTCAAGTAGAAAAAATACATGAAAATAAAAAAAATACTACAATAAAAACAATATACAATATGTCATGAATACCTTCTTCAGTTGCTTGTTAAGCTTCGTTCATACTCCATCTGCTTTACTTTCTCATGATCTGCTCCTCAATTTTTAATCTTCTAACAACTTCTTTACATATTTCTTTCTCTTTAATTATCCCTTTATTACTCATAACTAACTAATACTTTAAGTTAGCATTTTCTCTCCTCAAATATAAATAACATTAATAAACATTTCTATGAATAAGTCATCATATTAATCAAACCCTCAACCTTGTAAGAATCATTAAAATATATATATTTATTAATAGTTCCATATAATTTATGCTCTCACATATTCAAATTTACAAAAATAATTAAATAAAACTCACGAAATATTTTGGAAATCAACTACTAGGATTTTTGTCACTCCAATAAGTCGTTACATATGCGATGAAAGTCACGTAACATTAAACACAAATTGAAGAATTGATGTTGTTTAAAAATTAAGGGTGTGCTTGGTTCACTTAGAGAAATAGTAATAAGATTTGTAGTAAATATATCAAAGAACAAAAATAGATATAATTTTTATTATTCACTATATTGGGAGGTACGTAGTATTCCTCCAAAAAGTATACAAAAATATTATTTATCTAACTATAATATATTACCAAGCAACCTTGTTCCTTTCCCTTACCCTTTCCTTTTTTACCATACCAACTAATCATGCACTCCCTAAAAGTATGATGCCTCTAATCCCTATTGTTACATGTGGATTTATAATTTGGTGTTTTGATCTATGAACCAGGTAACATGAACTTTAGGTGATGGGATTTTATTAACTTATCTTAATAGTGAGAATTGTTGACTTAGGTGTGATTTTATTGGCCAAATGAGTTAATTCACTTTTTTAATGATTATAAGATAATATTTAAATATTTTTAATAATTTCAAAGTTAAAAAATATTTTAAAAATAAATCTTAAAGTTCACAAAAGCCACTTTAGCATTCACGTGGCACAATTTTCCCAGCTAACATACCGTATACCAGAGGTTTGCAATCCCATAAAAAAATTTTAATATAAACTTAACAAAATTATGTACTATTTATCCAAAATTACCAATTTAACTCTAAAATTTATGCATGAATTCAAATTAAAATAACGTTTTACACTATTCAAATTAAATCTTATCTTAATACTTTATAAATGTAGACGAAAATGTAACAGAAATATAATTTCATTAGTCTTCTACTGTGACTTTGTAGGGTTGATCTTTATTTAAAACATCTTTAATTAATTAATTAATTGATCTTTTTATTTTAAGTTGCCTTAAATAAAATTAATTATATCCATAAAATTTAATTAAACCCTAACTAATTCCAAGTCAACAAAACCCCAATTCCCTAACCCTCAATTTTCTAATTTACCTAGCTTATTCGTCTCCCTCTTTATCGTCCCTCTCACAGCCCTCTTCATCGTGCTTTTCGTATCCCTCTTCCCTATATTTTGTCCCTTAACTCGACAGTAATGTCTCTTAAAACTAGTTCAAGACCCTTGTCCTAGGAGTGAGGAAGAGGGATACATATTTATTCCCATTCCCCCATCAAGCCCCTTGCGAGTTTCCTTATGTATGAATTCATTTATTTTATTCCAAACCTCTTGTCATTCCAAGTCTCCTATCGGATTACTTTCCGCCTGCCCAAAGTACGGCAATACAGTGGCTACGTCATTCTTCGTCAAAACTTTAGGCTCGGTCTGGTTAAGAAGTTGTTAATAAAACGCAACATACTTTTATCGTGTAATTGAAGGGTTTATAATAGAATAGGATAGAAGTAAATGACTTCGTATTACGTTCTATTGCATTTTAAATAGTGAAAATAAAAAACTTCCGATTCAGAAGGTTTAAGATGGAACGTAAACTAATAAATACATACTACTTATATACCCTCAATAATTTTTCTTATTACAACTATTTCTTCTAACCATCACTCTCTTTTTCTCAGACGTATTTATTACGATTTACAAGCTTATCACACACACAAGTTTATTACGGTCCACAAATTTATCATTTCCATACTTCTCTTTCCGATCTCCGTATTCTACTTCTTTTTCTTCTCGTGTTTTTTATTAAAAATTTTATTATTTTAAAATAAAAAATATATAAAAAATTATTTATCACGGTTGTGACTTAAACAAGCCACAATTATGACTTTTTAATTAGATATAATTTTTGTTTTAAAATTATAGCGTCAAACTTTTTGCAACAACTATTTTAATCTCAGAGGTATAATAATCATTTATTATACATTATATTTCATTACATCTATCTTCTAAATAACATTTCATCATATTACATTACGAACTCTTCCATCCCTCTCATATTTCATTCCATTATAAATCGTTCCATTCCGTTCCACTCTATTCCATTAATTAACATCCAACTAAACATACCTTACAGCAAACCTTTGCCAATTTCACGATGGAACTCAACATCACTTCCAACAACTCCTCCAAGTAAACCAAAGCATTGATGCTCAAGCTATCAGTGATCCTAAAATCGACTGCGCCTCTAAAATAGTCAATGACGTCTAATAGAAGGTACATGAAATCAAGAACCGACTTCAAGTACGTTTTTATCATAGCTGAGATTTGAGTAGACATTGTCCAACTACCATAACGCGATTCTAGCGTCTTCTTTGCCTAAAAGAGGAGTTTTGCTCTAAAATGCAACTAAAAGTTGAGGATTTCTGCTTCAACATCTTATTGATTGCAATAGAGATTGGCGTTTGGCCTGACTTTAGATTCACTAAAGCGACTTTCATCCATTCGGAACCTAGATTTATGTTCGAAATAGTTGATTGTGAAGGAACAAAGTTCAACAAAATGAAGGATATGATTTAAACAATATTGTCCTCATTTTTATTGTTTGATGAAGATGGAGGATTCAAAAGTCCAATTGTTAGATGACCAGCAGTGTTGTGTTTGTTTCTCTTTTTTTCTATTTGGTTGGCAAGAAAATATGAGAGAAAGTGAAATTGAGATTTCTAGTTTTAGAGGCATACGTGGAAAGTAGGCCAAGAGGAATACGTGGTAATTAATTTTATTTAAGATATATTAAATCTAATCAGATTTATTGAATATTTACTTAATTTTAAATATTTTTAAAGAGAGATAAGTTATACAAAATCATGTGACGTATATATGATACTGTGGGCTTATAAATATATCAGAAAATATATTTGATAATGTAGTAAAAGACTAACGAGATTATATCTTTGTTATATTTTTTATCTATAAAATATTAACGTTGTAAAATATGAAAGTCTAATTTATGTGTAAAAGTTAGTATTAAATTTGTCTTTTTGACTAATATTATTTTGAAAATATTAAGATGTAATATGGTAATGGGTACTAACTTAGACATTCTATAAGATGTTAGGGGAAGATTTGCATTTTATGACTTCATCATATTCCAAATTGTATCCTCATCAAATAACTTTATTTAGAAATATAATTTTAGTAAACTAATCTCTAGAAAATTAAAATTATGATTAAATTAGATTGAGTTTAATGCGTAACTATTTGATTATGTTTGTAATTACACGTGTAAACCTAATCTATACAAAGGAAATTTGTAATCTTCTTTAATTAAAGTTATTAATCAATATAATAAAAATATCCATTCTTGATTTTCAAGGATAATATATATATGTCCAATTGGCTAAATCTTATAAAACTTGTATTATTTTTATTTAATTTTCTTTTATATAAATATATTATTATAAATACACTTTATTTCTCAACAATACTAAATTTGAGTGAATTCAAATCAAATTCCAAATCAAAATAAACTTTATTCCTTGATTTTAGTTAGACTAGACCTACCGCTCTACTCCCATCCCATGGTATTCATTCATAGATTTCATTTCTTTCACCAAATTTTTATCATCTATGAATATTAATTCTTATTTTAATTTTTTTGTGACATGATTGGTACTAAATATTTAAATATTATCGGGTACTTGACTAAAAGATTATAAAAAACTGAAATAAAAAATTAGTATTAATATATATAAATAATAACAAAATATAATAAATACATCAAAGTAGATTGCGGAGTAACACGAAAAATCATTCCATTCTTTGCTATGACTTCATAGTAAAAGCCTAAAAGACCACCAAAACTTTCAAAATTTGTGGTTTCTCTTAGAATTCTACGTGCAAGTCCTTGATTTTCACTTCCATGCTAATTTTTGCGCTGGAAATTTTCCATTTAATTCACTGTTACTTACAGTTCTCGTGGTGAAGTGGGAGCGTTTTTTCACTGTGAAATATGCTTAATTTGATATTCTCCAAAAATTCATGATAATTAATAAATTAATGGTATCAGAAGAAAAATGTTTCGTCGTCGGTTTCACTATACACCGTCCGTATCTTAATCGCTAGAGACTGGTTTCTGAGTCACGTGATTATACGTTTGAAGCTGTTCCAATCTTCTTCTTTTTTTTTGACAAATTAAAGAATGCATTAAGAAGAGAAGCAATATGTAGGATTACAAGTACGCCAATGTCAAACCAAATAGAAGGGGTAATATTTGCTGAATCACCCCATATAAACCAAAAAAATTACAAACGACAGTGAGCTGCTAGCCACTACTGAGGACTCAATTGACTTGGTTTTTAAGAAGATATTCTCCTTAATGTTTAGTAAAATCCCAATTGTTGTCTTTTCTATAGTTGTAGATTTGTTTTTGAATTTCCTCTTGTTCCTTTCGTTCCATATCCTATGAATGCAAATCACCATAGTAAGAAAGTAAGTGGCCATAGTGTCATTATGATTCGAACAATGATCCAACGGCCATTGCGATTAAGCTTCCAGAGCACTCCCATTAACACCATCTTTTAACCTTTATCCAGACTCCATATGCAAATTGGCATTTAAAAAGTAAATAATCCTAGGTTTCTTCACAATTCTTACATAAGGAGCAACTCTCATCCACTTCCGGATAATGCAACCTATCCATTGTACTTAAATCAATTTTTTTATTAGCAGCCACAAGACAACTTGTTTCATGCAATATTACCCCAAGGAACCTTAAAGCCAATTAGAAGGAACAACCTCCTGATTGCCTTACAGATCGTGTTTTTAACTGGTTTCTCTTTTCATAAGAAACAATCAGATTTAATTATATCAAGTAAGTATGTTGGTATGTACCACAATAAGCCCTAGATTAGAGCCCAATTTTTGGTCTCTTTCAGCGTAGAGACTTGTCATCTAATCATCCAAGTAATCGAGCTTCTGAGATTTCAATTTGATGATTCAATGGACCAAAATCTGTCCAATTATCATACCACATTTAAGCATTATCACTATTCCCTACTCTGCAAAATACATTGACTTTAACTAGGTCCCTGAGATCTAAGAATTGTCTAAGGAACCAAGAATTAGTGACTTCTTTTGCACTTCCCATATGCTTTTCGACGTGAGCAGGAGCACAAATCGCCATGAAGTTGCCATGAATAATGGAGGCAAGGGAGCAGAGCTAGCTATGCTAGTGGTGTAGCACCCCTTTACTGTAGGGTACGCATCGGAACGCCCGCAGGTCATTCCGATACATATCATATGATAAGGAGAACTACTTACAATCACTACAATTAACATAAAACACAACTCTTACCTATTAAGCTTCTAATTCTTCAATTCTTCAAAAGATCACAAATTCACTTCCTTCCT
>JAOQML010000002.1:7002982-7022627 GCA_027568935.1 Erythroxylum urbanii
GGAATGATACCGGGATTGTCACGAACATGCATTGTACACATTTAAATTCCTGCATGTGCATTATTATACATTTCTGACCGCACAATTTGTAATATATGTGTATTTGCATTGTTATAGAGGCACATTTGGAACGTCAACCTACCGATGTTGCCGACACTTCCAGGCATTAGCTTCAGAAGCTATTGGTGAGTGACCTAGATGGTTTCTCTCAATTATTGTTTGTTTATGCTTATGAATATATGTTGAATATGTTGAATATTGGTGAGTGACGAGTAGATTATGTTGGCGTGAGAAGTCATGGCTCACAGGTCGGTCAGTTGGGACTTTTGGGATGGCCTAGATAGATCTGATGTTCTTCCTCTTTCATATAGCATTTTGTACTAGGCTTTTTGGATTTATGTACAAACAGTATAGTATGATAGATGTACAAACCTTTGATTTTGATAGAATGAAATGAGGAAGAAGTTGTTTTAAAAAACAAAATATATTGTGGTTCTCTATTAATGCTTTACTGGTAAAATTAATGTGATGCCATGTGGAGTGAACGTAGTGATCGCACGTAGCTCACCTTTATCATAGGATATGTACCGGAATTACCTGCGGGCGTCCCGGTGCGTACCCTACGGTAAGGGGGTGCTACATTTCATGCCCTCGACATTCTAATATCCATCTTAAATTGTTGTTTTTAGGTATCAGAGATTACTTGGTTTCATCAAGGGGTTCACCCCCTCCGTGTTAGAGGGGATACCACATCCGAATGAGAGTTCAAGTCCACACTATTACTTTTGGGCATCATATGATCAGAGACCGCAGCAGTGCCCTTCTTTGAGTTATGTCTTACTCTGACAATCTCCTTCCTTATAACATTGAAGCCTTGAAAATCAGCCATCTTGGTTGGTATGTCTAGTAGAGGACTATTATTGCCCTGAATATCCCATGATTATGGATTAGATAGAAGTGGGTGTGGGAGTGTAACTGCAATGTGTTTGTTACTGTTTGTAAAAAGGGGTGTTTGAATATGGTTGGAGCTGTCTTGGGGGGATTGGGTTGAAGAGTTAGTAGTGATTTGGTTATTAAATTAAGGTGTGAGACTGTCCGAAGTTAGGTGGGTTCCGGAGATGGAAGATTGTGGGTCAATAGTTGGGTTTGATAGTAGAGTTTGGGTTTGAACTAGGCCTTTTTTAACTCAAATATGATCTCTCACTGGCGATAGAGTTTTCCTTTTCCCTTTCGGCTCAGAAGAGCTGGGCCTTTTGGCTTTGGAGTTGGGCCTTGAGGATTGGAATTCTAGGTTTTTGATGGGGCTAGGATTTGAGGGAAAAATGGTGGGAGAATCTTCTACTAGGGTAGGATTATCTAATATTTGGTAACGGGATAAAGTAGAAAACAGATTTTCAGCCTTTTTTTGATTTTGGGGAGTCATTTCCTTATGAGAATTCTGCATGGAATTTCTATTCCCCGTCTGAGATTGCGGCTGATTAACTCTTCTTACCTTTTTTTAAGCCACCAACCAAAGACCCGGTTTACTGTAATCATCCCTTTGATTACTCGTTTGTAATGCCTCTCTTGATTGTAGCAAGACCATTCTGTGGGGCTAAGCTATGGCTGACGTTGGAAAAGTGGCATGTTGTTGACCTTGTTGAGATTGTTGGGACATCGATCCAGGCAATAGTGAGGGGACTGATAATGGTGTTGGAATTGATGGAGATGGAGTTGTGGTGGTGGAATCGGAGTTATACTGGCAGAGATGAGGGGCACTCTTCTACGGAATGGCCATACCAGGCACAAGAAAAGCATATCCTATTGAGGTCCTCATATTGAACAGGGAAGGTTTTACCATCCACGGTGACAGTGAGTGCGAGAGGATTCCTTAGATTCAAACGGATGGCGATTCTTGCAAACAACACTCTTTCTTCCTGAAGAGTGTGCTCATCAGCTTTAATATAGGCGCCAACCTGTTTAGTGATTTCACGTAGGAGATCTTCGTGACAATATTGAGTTAGTAACCCTGGGATTCGAATCCATGAGGCTACCGACTCAATATGATCGACATTGATATCAAAGTCACAATGTCAAGGGAAGACCCGAATGTAATGCCCCATAATAGACCATGGTCCCTGCAAGAGCGCCTTTTGATAATCCTCTTGACATGCCATTTTGAGTTGGTAGAATCCGATCTGTCTTGAGCGAGTTTCCTCTTCTCTTTTTTCTTCCTCTGATCTGTCTTGGTAAAAAGGGCATAACATTCACTACAAGTATCGGATTAAGGTCGTTCAAAGACCGTTTTAAAGAAGATTTCTATATTTATAACTTTCATGAGACCTCAAAGCGAGATTGTGACTCAAAAAGGGTCAAAATGGTAATTTACTATAACTGTCCCGTGAATGTCCATTTTACTGTAGCTGTCCACCTCTCCAATGCTTCCTACATCCATTCTAACATCACATTCACTCATAACCTTCCCATTTTCACTTCTTCTAAAGCAATAACACTCCTTAAACATTCAATTACCAAATTAGGTGCATTAAACTCCCAAAACTCAACTCAAATGACTCATCACATACACAAACTGTCATCATTCATCATAACTATCATGTACATACCTCCTATGCAATATCACCACTTATAATACTCATATCTCTCAACTCTGATACCCAAAATTTACATACTTTATAGCGTTGGAAAGATAAGAGGATAAGCTACAATTTTCCATAAGACAACTTTGTCTAATTCCATCTGGGTTAGTACAATTTTCTCCCTGAATCCAATACATAATTTCCACCCCTATGAAAAGCTTGAAAATGCAATATAAAGACTTTGGAAATCATGAACAAAACATAATGTATATATATTTCATTAACATCAAAACAAATAAGAGTTTTACAACGCTTTAGTGGGCATTTCGAGCCCACTTACATCATAATCCAAAATACAAAGTTTACAAAAAAAACTAGAATCACTCAAAATGCGACTAAAGCATTGTTTTACATAATCTAACTTCAAAAACAAAACATGCAAACTGGAGTAATGCCTTGACTCTTGACTCGATCACTTGATATCTTGTTCATCGCCTAAAGATGGGAAGGAAGGGGTGAGCTTAAAGCTCGTGGGTAACAGTCTTATAACCGATAAAAAGCAAAAACTATTGAAAACTCTCATAATCATAGCAAATTTTCATGAAAATCCATAAAACATATATTTCTGAAATTCTCAACTTGTCAAACCAATTCACAACTCATATAAGTCAAGCATTTATCAAACTTGTCAACACATGTAAACACATAAGCACATCATCATGATTTGGGTAAATCCCTGAACATGACGAACTACACAATTCCACATAATGGTCCTGAGTAGTTGTAAACTTGAGGGAGTCCATAAAGGAGCTCTGTGTCATTAGCAGGCAGGCGGAAGAAGCCTTTAACTTGGTCAACGTGCATGTGACATTCTTGAATGGATTACACCAAACACACATAACATATAATTTATGAATTGTAAACCAATTGCCCAAATGGCACATTTTGAAAAAAAAACTTGTTTTTCATAAACACGAACTATTTCATATGCAATTCTATCATTATTTCACACTTTATCAACCAAAATCCCATATCAATCATATAATAATTTCTTAAATCATCCAAAAGCCACAAATACAACAATTATGGAGCAATTTGAAATCATACCCATATCACTCAAAATTCATTCACAAAATTCATATACAAAAACATATGGCACATTCTCAAACTATTTTAAAGAACAATAAATGCACATTTTCAAGGTAGTTGGAAATCATTTAATTCCATTTATTTGAAAGAGACTTTAATAGCTTATTGACTCAACTATAAAAATGTCACCCACCTTAATTTCCTTACTTGAAAACTTGGTCAAGGATGTCCCTCCTCTAGCTCCTCTTGCCTCTCTGGCCTCCCTTCAACATTGACAAAATTCCATTCAAAATGCATTCCAATTGGAAAACCCAAAGAAACCAATGCATGAAATTGATCATATAATACTTATACCCATGCATTTCCTAAGCTCTTTGAACTAAAACTCTTCCAAAAATTCAAAAGATTAAACATCAACTTACCTTGAATCTTCACCAAACAATGATTTTCTTGGCTCTAATGGAAACTTTAATCTTCCTCTTTCTTTTTCCCTTCTTAATCACTCTCAAAATCCCTTTTGAAGGTTAAGAAAAATTGAAGCCTAACTTAGCCCTCTTCTTTTTCTCCTACGACACTTTCTCTCACTTCTTTCTTCAATTTCATTTTCTCCCTCTTCCAATGCAAGACAAGTCTTCTTTCTCCTTTTTATACTCTTAATGATTGCACCATGTTCATTTTGCCTCTCTTTAATGCTTTAAGGTTTTTAAGCTTAAGTGATCTTCCCAAAATATCCCTTATACAAACTTACCACCTTAAACTTTAATTCCTTTAACCTATATCATATTATCTTACTCACATTAACATGCTAATTAACTCCAAGATAAAATAATATAGCAAGACCCCAAATAAAACTAATCATGCTTATTTATCAATAAAATAAAATAAAATAATATATATATATAAGAATCATCAATTTACATGGACCACATTTATTATTCCAAGTTAGTTGGGTGAAAGTTTGACTGAAAAGTACAAGACAGATGAAACTGTATCATAGAAAATCAATACATTCACTGCTAACATCCAGTCTTCACGCTCATAAAGGACAACTTACTTCCAACATAGGGGTCCACAACATACGATCATAAACAAACACGCAAATTTAAGGGACCACATATATAAAAACATAAAAGCCAAATACCAACGAACCTATCACGATGAAATGTCAACTTCTTGTTCAGAAACCAAAGAGCGTGTGAGTTAAGTTGCTTCTAACGTTAGAACGATGTGTGCGACAATAACAATTAATTATTGTGCAACTGAATTCGTATGAGGAAGAATACAATTAGGGATTGAAGTTAACAGATTAGGGATTGTGTAAAAGTGAAGAAGAACACAAATTAGGGGTTAGGGATTGTCTGTCTGAGGAAGAAGCAAACATTGTGTGTTAGTGGTTCTTCAAAGCTGTGCATTTAAGAATGAAGAGAACAGAGCGTTACGTGTAAAAAGGAGACGCTACATTTATAAACGAAGAGAACAAAATGCAATGTTTAAGCATCACACATTGCGCTAATGAAGAGAACAAAATGGTGAGTTTAAATAAAAGTGAGACCCACCTCCATTTCAATGCAGAAACTCACCCAAAATATTGTATTATAAATTTACGTGGGACCCACCTAATTTAAAAAATTCCATGTCAACGAATGGTGGGACCCACCTAATTTAAAAAATTCCATCTCGGCGAATGGTGGGGTCCCATATCAAATTTTTTTTACAAAAATTCCATTTCAACAAAAGCTTTGCCACGTCAATAGATAATTGACAGTAGCCTAATACCGTTAATGGTCAGGGTTTAACTTTGAACGTTTTCCAAATGTTAGGGTTCATTTTGAACACTATAAAATGTTATTGTCCATTTTAGACACTAATGTAAATGTTAGGATTCGTTTAACTCTTTTGGCCCTAAAAATTCAAGAAACCAATTAGGAATTGGTGGCAGAGAAAAATATTACTATCTTAGGTTAAAGATAACTACTTACAATAGTTACCATTCTAAAGAACCACCACTTCAACTTTGTCACAAAAAAGGGAGGCTTTTGGAAAAAGATAAAAGTATTTAAATTTAGGCTCTGTTTGGCAATCAACAAATTGCAATAGTTATTAGTTGATTCTATCAGCAGTTAGCTAACAGCAGATTATATCAGTTAATTTGACCAGCGGATAACATCAGCTGGTTATTTATAGATATTTGATAAAATTAGTTATTTAATATTAACTGATTATGTATAAAATGACTTATAAAGACATAACTTTTAAACAAATAACTTATAAGGATGTGAGTATTATATATTTGTATTTCTTTGAATATTCTAATAAAAATTTATATTTTAGATATTTAATTTCACAAAAATTAAGTTTACAACTCTAATGAAAAACATAAAACATAAAACATAAATCAAGTTGAAGTTTGGTGAAGGGAAAGCAATAATAAAAGATGACAGCTTGAATAATTTGTAATAACTTTCAGGCGTAATCGTCTTTTTGTCGCTTAATATTTTAGCTGCTAGAGCAAAATACTCCTTATAGGAGCATTTTAAAAATTAGTAGATTTGGTTCAACTCGTTAGTCCAATTAGCTAATTATCAAACATGATTGTCAACAGCTTGAAATAGTGAAACAGTCAAATATCTCTTGATCATTCAAAAAATAGTTGATCAACCATTTAGCAAACAAGGCTTTAATCTTTTAAAAATTAGAGAAAAAATTAAGCTAATAAAATTTACAAGTTCAAAAAATTTAACTAATGCTATCACAATATTTGTATACAACAAAGTTTGAACATAATTAAAAAACTTAAAATAAGATTAAAAAGTGATTGTCTTTATTAGACAAAAAATTTTAATTTAATTAAAAATTGTCAATTAAAAATAAATGAATTATTCTAATTTATGAAATTTAATTAGTTTATAAAAATTAGCATATTAAATAAATAAAATTATTAAAATAAATTAAACTAAAAAATTGAGTAGTTCAAAACAGGGTAACCAATTTAATTATTGATTAACACTACGAAAGTCAAAAGTCATTGGCAAGTCGGATCTGTGGGAAGTGATTTGATATTGGGAACCACACATTATAAGTCGATTCGGAACAATAACAAGAAGTTTAATATTGAACCTTTTAGCCTGTAATAGTAACTCAACTAAGAACAATCAAACCAAAGCAATGGCTTCTAGACTATTGGTCTGATGGAAACTTCTTCCATACTCTGCATACACTTTCTACTTAAAAAAGTAGAGAAAAAAAATGAAAGAAAAACTGATTACAAACGACATGATGGAAATGACTGTCTGAAAAGTGTAAATATTGATAATGCGTCTACTTATGTGTTCTGAAATCGGACCACGACACAAGTAATGTTGTCTGAGCTCCCTCGTGCATAAGCTTCTTGTATAAGTTTTCTTGAAGCAGCCTCGGAATCTGTTATGTCCTGCACTAGATCCACGGCATCCTGAAGAGAGATAAACTAGATTGTCAGTTGATACAGACGCATTTTTAACAGGAAGACAACTAGGATTTCTAGAAAACCTTCAATAAAACGAGTTCAGAAGTAACAAGGCTGCTGCTTTGTCCTACATAAGTAGTTATTTATACCAGGAAAGGCAAATCCCAGGCAACTACACCCAAAATCCTGAACTAAATAGCAAAAACTTGCTGTTGTATTATTAAGTATTTTCCATCTACCAACAAACATACCTTTAAGAGCAGATATTTTTAACGGTCTGCCTGTAAAGACCACAAGCTACATTCCTCCACTATGCATATATATACATACTAACACAGCCCACAACAGGAACAACTAACTCATAGCATTAACCAATGTATTTCCTCAAGCGACAAAATTTGACCTTATTTGACAAGACATTCCAAAGCCCATCACTAGCGATTATTAAGAAATCCACCCCGTCAATTTCTTCTTCCTGCAAATTCCAGGAAATCACACAGGAGCAACAAACACAAACTAATGACTGAGAAAATCTGCAAACCAATTAATGGCATCAGCAACCAAACTATGTAGAAATTAATGGTTTCAGACGTAATTTCAAAATTTCACAAGTACATCTACGTGAAATTTAGATGTTAAATTATAAAAGAGAGATTCTTCCATGGAGGAGGCTCCTATCAGCTCCAGGAGTAATTCTGGGAAAAAAAGAACCTAATCCATACAGTTCTAAAGGTGTATTTGCAGTGCACGAAGCTATTGGGAGGAAAATACAGAGACATTGGGAGGAAAATATTTAGCTTCCGTGTGTTCTCTTATTCTCTTATTTTGTAGTCTGAATTGAGGCTTGTAAGGATGTTTTGCATGCATAAGTCTTGACAAATGTCATTTTCGTTTTTTCAACAAACATCAAACAGTTTCAAAAATTAACCTGTATTTCTGGCTCAGCAACAACATACGGCTTAAGCAGTTTGTCCCCAAATGCTCGAGACACAGCAAGAACACCTCCAACCCGCCATGTTCCTATCATTGTTTTAATATATTAAAGGAACTGTATTAACTACTCCATTTGAAATGTTGCAAACAGACACAATAGCGAACCTGATACCTCATCATCAATATTATCAAGCAATCTACTAAAATTTTTTGACTCTATATGATTGCATTACACAAGTCGTTATTGGACACCCACCACTTTTCACTGGTTAGAGAGACACTCTTTAATACATTAAAAATCTGCATGCCATCTTAGGAAAAATATTGAAGCAACTTCCAAGTTAAACAATTCAACTAGATGCCATGAGTGACTAAATGTTTAGACTATAGGTTACTAAATACAAGTAAGTATCAAGTCAACAAGGTTAGATTTGTTCAAGTCAAGCTAGGAATTACATGAACTAAAAATTGCATAGTACAACCTCGAAAATGTTAAAGATAATTGACTTGATTATGCATAACAGAACTAATAAACATTCAAAGTCAATAATTGCTTAGAATTGAACAAAAGCCCCACTACGTTCAGTTCACCTGCCCAAATAATGAAACCTCCAGCTTCTTCAATCCTTTGTCGCTCATCAGATCTATCAGGTTTGTGATCAATTGACAATGGTATGGCTACAAAAGGGCTAAAATGTTAGTTAAGGGAAAGGATAAAGTAATTTTGCAGCTACATTTCGCTTAATTAAGCACTCATGCTGTTTATGCACGTCATTTAGACTTTAACTCAAGGACAAAGAACAAATGAATTCCTCAAATTATGGGATTCATTAAGCAGTTATACCACTGGATCCTTCAAGGCAACCTCAATGTCTTTCGGAACTTGTACACTATCAAGTGTGGTAGTAAAAGTCCTGAATTGCTGAGACAAGCTTGAGTATGTTAAGTACTTACAATGAGCTAGTGCATGACGATAGAAAAACTCTTAGCCTATTGTTGTCCTGGAACTTAAAGAAAAGATAGGGATAGAGAAGGACAAGAAGCAACCTGAACCAGCTCTTGAGGCAACCACTCTAGAATCGCCAACATTTGCAACAAGGAGTCGATCCCCCAAAAGCACAGCAGTTGATGCAGTTGATCCAGCATCTTTTTGCTGGCCTCTTTCTCCATCGAGGTATTCCGCATCTGTTTGTCTAAATGCTTCAACTACATTTGAACAGTAAAACTTAATATTGGTCCACAAGTAAGATAGAAAAAATCAAACATCACACATATTATGATGAAAAGTTCCAGAAAAAGCATACCAATTGCTGTCTTTGTATCTTTGATAAAATCTGGATGGCTACTCAAATTCTTGAATAAGTTGTTTTTCAGATATTCTGCTGTTCTGGCACCTCCATGACCTAAAATGGTAAATTTTCAACACAATAGAAAAATATAATAAAAATTTCAACACAATACAAAAGTAGAATATCAATATAAACAACTGGTACGTCGACGATATTTTTGGTCCTACTATACTCAATTAAAATATCAATATATGTTGACATAGCATGTTGACTTGTTTCATTTGTGTATTTCATGTCATCGTAGTGCTAACGTGGCATGATACGTTTGATTTTCATTAACATAGTTAACAGAAAAGATTTGATTAGAGAAATCACTAACGTTGGAGGACTTAACTACAGAAAATATAGAAATACTTAGTTGGGAAATTGAGTATAGTAGGAGGACCAAAAATGTTTTAGTCCCCTGTATGATAAAATTTGGATGGTTATTCAAATTCTTAAATAAGCTGTTTTTTAGGTATTATGCTGTTCTAGCATCTCCCTGGCCTAAAATGATAAATTTTCAACACAATACAAAAATAGAATATCAATAAGCAGAATTGGGACCTAACGACCTTCCCTTCATGGTACAGAGTACCAATGACGAGTATATAATCTAGACATAGTAAGGGAAGGCTAATGCCTCCTTTCTCATATAAATGAGCCATTTTGAGAGATCGATTGTTAAGAAGAGGTAAGTAATAATTCAGATTTTTCAAAATAAAAGCAAAATTATTCTCCTTGGTAAGAGCAAACACTTTAATGTTAGGACTTTTTACTAAGGTTACATACAGGAAGGAGATTTGTTAGAAGGACAAAAACAGAAGGTCAGATTCTTTTAGTGAAAAAGCGAGATCATACATTTTCAATAGATTTTGAACAAGGCATGCTATTAATTAGAGATGATAGCTGAGGGCATACCATCAAAAACGCCAAAGAACGCAACCATTTGACCGTCAACTTCTGATATTCTTGTCTCGTAGAAGTCCTCCATTGAAGCTCTCTTACCCTTAAAACTTGAATATCCATAACTGAACTTCGCAGTACGGGCACCACTTAGAAAGCTAGTAAAGTACAAAGCAATAGGCGTAAATTTTACCACTTTGCGATTTTGATTGCGTTTTATATCTCCTTGAGCAAATTTAAAACGAGAATGCAATCTTAATAACACTCGATAATTCTCCATGAAGATACATTCTTTCTCAAGAATCTTACTTTCATAACCTAAATAGCTCTAAATTCATCAAGATTTAATCCACCAAATACAAGACGAAGTATCAGCCCTTAAAACCGCATAACACACAAACACCAAACACGGAGAAGTATGAAAGCTGAAATAAAAAAAGAAAAGAGAAAAAGCTCCGAGTTTACCAGATCGAAGAAGTAAAGGAAAAAGAAAAAAGGAATTAGTTACTGAAATGAAAATGAAGAGAAAGGAAATGAAGGAGAAACCTGATGCCACCACCACTAAAGAGAGAACTGGGATCTATACGGGATAGCATAGCGTCGTGGTATGTTTGACTGAGACGGGGACGGCGGCGGACCTGTGCCTCAGCATCCGCCTGGTGATGAGGACGTGAGGAGCTGCTGAGGAGTTGAGTCTTTGGGGGAAGATTGAGATGGGAAAGTAATGGAACATAAAAATGAAAAATCTCAATGAATGGAAGCTTTACTTTTTGGTTAGCATTATTGTTGTTATAGATATGGTTATGGTTTTGATTGATTGATCAGATCCAATTGTTGGCTTGTCCACTTCTTTCCACGAACCTCACTCACCTGTCCTCCTCACGTCTTAGACTTGACTACAAAGTCAAAACACAACACATGCACAATTTTTTCTCTCTTTTTTTGAAAGTTCCTTTATTTAAATTATTTTTAATTAAAAGTTTCATATTTTTTATTCTCTCTTTCATCATTTCGTATTATGTTTATTTCAACTTCAGTAGAAAGGAAGTACTAATGTTCTCTAGTTTGTTTGTAATTTAAGCAAGCAAATGTTAGTACTTACAGGCTACAGCCAAGAAAAGCAAGTACAATATCATTTCATTGTGTTTTTAAACATTGTTAACATATCCGTTCGAACATTTTATTTTATTTTTTTACAAAGGTATGAATTGTTTGTGCTCATTCGAAGACCGACATATGTTCTTACTCTAGGGAAGAAGGGAAGGGATAAAAAAAATCACTAAC
Source organism: Erythroxylum urbanii (assembly GCA_027568935.1). Lineage (NCBI taxonomy): Eukaryota > Viridiplantae > Streptophyta > Magnoliopsida > Malpighiales > Erythroxylaceae > Erythroxylum > Erythroxylum urbanii. The sequence continues at coordinate 7,014,544 of JAOQML010000002.1, forward strand.
CAAGAAGGCACAATCCTGAGGCATGTCCAAGCTCTTAAATCTGACAGCCGCAAACAATAAAACATATATATAGATGAACAGAGCATGAAGTGATTGATATACACGTTACTGTCAGAGGTCGATCATTTGTAGAGAAAAAAAATAAGAAAACCATAGGCTACTTAGACATGGATGTGGCATACAAAATCACAATCAAGGTATTTACGCCAAAAAATTATCCCCATCAACAACAGCTACTAGTAGAAGCATTCTGTGGAGGCTTCTGTTTAAAGATGTTCTTTTTCACGCCGTTTGAAGCTTCAGCCAACAGACTGGGTGTCTCCAAAATCTGCAAATTGATACAAAAACTGTGATTCTATCGTCATCTTTTAACAGGCATCGCAAGCAGAAGCGATTTTGCACCCACAAATGGTTATCATTTTAAAGGTATGAAGCCATTGTAAGGCATACGGTAACTCTAATTTCCAGAACAACACCATCGAAGGTCATAGGTAACACAAAAATTCGCAAGATTCCTATCATCATTAATAAAGGTATCGGCACTTCTATTTCAACTCTCTGTGGTTTTGCAGCAAAGATTCAAAAAAATTTTATCCTTAAGATGTTTCACACAATTGCAACCCCATGTTCACACTTGAATATCCACTACTTTAAGCTTTTTCCCTCAAAAGAATAACAAATTCCTAGATACTCCGTTACTCATCATGATATTATTACGGAAGAATTTGAAAATAGTTCAGCAAACATGAAATTCGTGAAATTATAAATACACTTTGCTCTTTCTGTAAACACAATGAAAGTAACATCAACCATCTTCAAATTTAAAATTAAGGACTGCCCAAATGCAACTTTTACCTTTAAAACAAGTTCCTCAAAACATTGCTCTACATTGACTCGGGTTTTTGCACTGCACTCAAGAAAAAGGCATCCATATTCACGGGCAAAGTTTATGCCCTCTTTTTTGGTGACTACCCTTTCACTTTCCTGCAAAAGGGTATAAACTATGAGGATAAAATCCAATCAAAATAATAGATACATCCTCCAATCTGATAAGATAAATGACTAGTAAGCTGACATATTCTTCTTGTTGGCGCAGCAATAAAACCAATGGGAGTCCATAAACATTTTTGAGACATACCTTGTCAACTTTGTTACCAACAAGCATCTTAATGCATTCCTGGTTTGTAGAATATAGATCAATCTCTTTGGCCCATATATCCGACAGATTTGTAAATGTTTCTCGTCGTGTTACATCATATACTGTATTCTCAGAAAGAACACATTTACTTAGAGAAACAAGAAATGAACATAGTAAAATTTATTAAAACAAACCCAGAAAACTCACAGTTCCCAGGATACCTTAAAAAGCCAAGAGAACCCCAAACCTAAAATATAATAATCTATCACATGAAATTTCTCAAAACAAAGGAAACTAAGCAACAGTCTGAAGAAATATAAAAAGATATTGCTCCACCAAAACATTTAATGCTTGCAACAGCATAATTATGAAAGGCTATACCGAAAAATTGGCCATGATATCATATTTTAATCGCAGAAGCATTCATGGGATCAGTGCGGTAAAATTCTTTTCATAGAAGCCACAAATAGACATCCATGATGAAAATGAGGCAAAGAAAATGAAAATACGGACCCATAATGATCCCTTGTGCTCCCCTGTAATAAGAACTGGTTAATGTTCTAAATCTCTCCTGTCCAGCTGCATAAAAACTCCACATTCAATCTTCAATAAGGAAAAAAGAAGAAGGGAAAGCTACAAACAAGAACAAAATCATATTGACGTAGTTAAGAAATCATACTATTGATAGGAAAAAGAAGACCAAAAAATTCAGAATAAAGACACAAATTTGTACTCAAGCAACAACATTTTCTGTTAGCTACAAATGCATTTTATAATCAAATATAGTTGTTCAATCTAATCGCCCTTTCTTGGTCATAGAAAAAATCAATGTTAATTACAATTGGTTGGTTAGCTATCACCTAATTAGGTATTCTAGAACAGTCACCATACAAAACAGAAGCAACAAGTCAGAGTGGGGGTTCGAATCTTGGGGGCAACCTTTAAGATTTGGGCCCCTTGTATGGTGAGATCAGTGGGTAAGCCCAAGTCCCTGGTCAGTGGCACATCCCGCGATTTACATCCTCCACTAATCCTGAGGGCACGGAGGGTGGGGGCTCCTAATGTTGGAGTTCAACATTTTTTATTTTTTTTAAGAAATAAAGATGGTATGAAAGGCCACTTCAAGAATGAGACAGGCAATGTAATCATAACCCAAGAAAGTCTTACCGGTGTCCCAAATAGCGAGTTTCAGCTTTTTCCCACCAATAGTGACATGCTTTACTTTAAAGTCCACACCTAATAAGTGAGAATAGTTAACATCTACACGCATTTCAATGGAACACGTCTAAAAAACGACAGGTTAACAATAAGAAACCAGAGTTGCCAATTAAAATAACAAAGACTAAACACTTTCGCCGAAGAAATTTCAGATCAAGATTGATTCCAACTTTAAAAGGAATTTAAGACAAAGGAATTCATAAAGTATGAGTTTTCACACAATAGCAAGTATATTCATTCATTAGAAAAGCAATTTGAGTCGCATTTTTGTTCATCCATTGAAAAAGCATTTCTATGAATGTAGATTTGAAACATGAATGAAACCCAATTCGCATCGAATAAGGCAGAACCAAAATACAAAACAGCCTCGACAAATCTAGCCATTCACAAAAAGAAAGTTGAAATTTTAAAAACCTATTCGCATTATTCTCCGGTGATTTAAACAAGAAGAACGTCTCAATCAGGCCAAGTTTACAACTGTCAATCGAAATGGGACAATTAACCAAACATTAGCAAGAAGGAAAAAATGCGAATTTCAAAATGGTGATCGATGAGCTCACCGATGGTGGGAGAGAGATCCTCGAAATTGTCAGAAGTAAAACTCAGGAGCAGAGTACTCTTACCGACACCAGAGTCCCCAATCAGCAACAACTTGAACAAGTAATCAAACTCCTGTTGGCTCGAAGAAGCCTCCATTTTCCTTTTTATTGGTGTAGACAAATATGCACCAATGAATCCCAAACAAAGACCTCCTAACACCATCAAATAAACACAAAAACCAACGTTTATATAATATATACACACAAGAAAATTCAATAAAAGCGAGAGAGAGAGAGAGAGAGAGAGAGATCTGATACCTTGAATTGGTGAAATTGGTACAGAGAAGCTAGGGCTGGATCTGGAAGTAGAATGCTTCAGAATTGAGAGAGATGAGAAAGGTTGCGGAAAGATGAAGAATACGATCAGACATTAGCATATGCCTACTTTTGCTTTGGGAACTCGGAAGTGTCAACTTTCTTTTTCTTTTTACAAAAACTGGATAATTCGTGGATTATCAAAATACATTTAAATAAATTATTTAACAAAATAATTTTAGGCGAATTAAATTTAATTGATATTAATATAATTCGTATATATTAAGAACTGAATCAAGTTGATATAGTTTGTAACACGAATCTTGGAACAACTAATAAAATTACCGTGTGTGATTAAAAGGTCAGAAAAATCGCATCCTTGTAAAATTGATATCCTCGTTCATTTTATGTTCCTTGCTATTAAAATCATATAACATTAAATGGACTTCATTTTTAAAATTTTTTTGATAGGACAATCTAAGAACCAACCATTAATAAGAATTTGGAAAGGAATTTAAATTCCAATTTTATGTCTCAAATATAGAAATCAAGCCTCAATCACAATCTCGAGGGTTTTACCGAATTGTACTTACCTAGAGCCAAAAGGTTATGGCGCAAGCGCAAACAGTTGAGATTAATGATTGAGTAATTAATGTAAAGTTTAATATCATAGGTTTGGTCATTAGTCAAAATTAAGAAACCAATACGAGAAAAGAACCAAAGATTACATAGACAAGGATGTGCAATGCAATCACCACGAGCAACAGCCACTAACAGAAGCATCCTCTGGAGGTTTCTGTTTGAAGATGTTCTTTTTCACGCCACTTGAACCTTCAGCCAACAGACTTGGAGTTTCCAAAATCTGTGAATCATTGTAAACTACAATCATCATCCATACTATATCACGTTCAACATACATCACAAAAGCATGCAATTCTTTTATGCACAAGGTCTAAGGCCATAGTCTCCAATAAAGTATAGAAGGTTAATCAATTTTCCAGAGGAACGCCATTAAAGGTCCTCATAAGAAACAATTCCCCACCATTCTCATGATTCATGTCCATCATCCAGAAAGGCTCCAAGACTTTATTTCAAAGCACAAAGGGAAGTAAATCTTCAAAACAAAGTTCTGGACCTTTAAGATGTTCCACACATATGAAGCACTATGCTCTCAACTCTTACAAGGGAACTAAAAAGTTATACATCAGCTTTAAACTCTATTAAGAGATGATGAGAGCTAAAGAAATTTCCAATCAGTGACAAGATCAAAGTATGGCAGGAACATAGTCAGAATGCCGCGACATAAGAATAATACAAATACAGAGTAACAACAATCGTCAAATTTTAAAACTTTAAGGCCAACTTCAAATACAAGTTATACAAAGTTATACCATTGCAGGTGGGAAGTTCTTGCAACTCATTTACCTTTAAAACAAGTTCCTCAAAACATTTCTCTACATTGACTCTTGTTTTTGCACTGCATTCAAGAAAAAGACACCCATATTCCCTGGCAAAGTCAATGCCCTCCTTTTTGCTCACAACTCTTTCACTTTCCTACAAAAGTAGACATGACGGGTTGAAGGATCAAGATGGGGTAAAGGATCAAGTGTAACAAATCTATAAAGCCTTCAATGTTGTTGTGTCCGACAACTGATAAGATAACTGAATAGTAGAGCTAATGACTTCTTTTATTGCACCAAGCACAAAGTCAATAAAATTCCTAAACAAAATTCTTTAGCTAGCCAAGACATACCTTATCAACTTTGTTGCCAACAAGCATCTTGATGCAATCCTGGTTGGTCGAATATAAATCGATCTCTTTGGCCCATATATCAGACAGATTTGTAAACGTTTCTCGTCGGGTTACATCATACACTGACGATTCCCATAGAGAACAATTATTTTAGATGCACATTATATAAATTTTTAAAAATTATTAGAACAAATCCAGCCAACTCATTACTTGCAACATATTGTTAATAGTATTTCACATGTAGAGTAAACCACGTGCAAAGCCAAGGGACCCATTAACCTAAAACATAACTACCTATCTCATGAAAGTGCACAAACAATGAAAAATATGCTGAAAACGCAATAGCATGAAAGATAGTTATACTTAAAATGTTATTGTTTGCAAAACTTGCAGTTACAAAAAGGCCATAATGAAAAACTGGGAATAAGTGCTAACATTTTGTTTTTGACCACAGTAGAATTGAATGGGATATGTGTGCAATAACAACTTCAAGGGTAAGGTGAGAATAAGGGAAAAAGGAGAAGCAAATATAGATAAATACCCATTATGATTCCTTGTGCTCCTCTGTAGTAAGAACTAGTTAATGTTCTAAATCTCTCCTGTCCAGCTGCATACAGATTATAGATTGATATTTCATTCAAAACCAAAACCAGGAAAAGCTACAACTAACAGCTAAACCATATTAAACTAATAAAATCTCAAGCTATTGAGGAGGAAAAATTAAAAAAACCAATATCAAAATAAAATAACAAAGAATAAACTGAAGTGTATAGGTACAGACCTATTTATGTGTATGTGTTTGCGTATTGTTCATGTTTCCAAATGCAATCTTCAATTATGAAAACATAGTTTTCCAATCCAAAGTGAAATTTGTTAATCATGAAAGACATTCTATATAAATTAGACCAAGTTTGTAACAAGTCACAAGAATTGGTATTCATTACCCTTTGGTTCACCAATTAGGAAGAAAGTATATTATACATTATAAATCAGACGGAACAGAAAGACGGGCATGGAAAAATAATGTATTGTCAGCATCGTCTTACCAGTGTCCCAAATAGCAAGTTTCAGCTTTTTCCCACCAATGGTAACATGCTTTATCTTAAAGTCCACACCTACAAAGTGAGAGTAGTTAGTAATTATTACCTAACATGCTGTCCATCAAAATCCATCTAAATGCCTCACCGGTTGATGATCAGAAATAGAATCATTGAGTGAAGTTAAAATGCTACAAACTCTTTTAAAATTTCAGATTGAGAGACATGCTAAATTGACACAAAATCAAGACAATGGAACACAGGAAGTATAAATGAATTTCACAGGTTGGTGAGTGTCCCATTTGGCAAAGCAATTTGGTGCGTATTCTTTCATCCAAGGAGGTCTAGATCATCTCTATAATTTAATCTTTCCTCCAATAAAAACAATTTACATTCTCCCCAACCAAGTGGAAAAATGGTAAACTCTGTGGTCAAATGAAACAATTTAATAAACAGGTTGAAGATATGTTTAAGTTAAGACAAAAATACGACACTCCTTAAAGTAATTAACTTCCATCGAATGACGCGGACCACCCAAATACTAAACACCATCAAGAAAGCTAATCATTCAAAAAAGAATTGTAACTCTAAACCCTGTTCACAATTTTCCTCGATTAGTTGAAGTTCAAACAAAAAAGAAATCAAGTCGACTTCATCAGATCCAGAGCGAGGGAACAAAAAACATGTCAGAAACGGTGATCGCAGAGCTCACCGATGGTGGGAGAGAGATCCTCGAAATTTTCGGAAGTAAAACTCAACAGGAGAGTACTCTTGCCAACACCAGAGTCTCCAATCATCAGCAACTTGAACAAGTAGTCAAACTCCTGTTGGCTCGACGAAGCTTCCATTGTTATGATGTCTAATTATACTCTTAAGAAATCCCAAATCAAATACCTCCTAACACAACAAATGAACAGCCTCAAATAAAATAATAGCAAGGTCTAATACGGTATGCCAAACATTACACAGAACCAAGTTCGAGCGAGAGAGTGTTGATACCTAGGAATAGGTGAAACGGGCAGAGTCAGATTTCACAGCAGATTTGAAGCATATATAGAGAGACGTGAAACCTAAAAGTGGAGTGGTGAGGGCTACAGAACAGAGAGGGAAAGAAAGCTCTAAAGTCTTCTTCCTTCCACCTGCCAGTGCTCCCTTTATGTTTCTTTTGTTTAAATAATAAAATTTATAAAGTTGGTAATGTATTTGTGTTACTTTCGCTTTCACGATGATTCTAAACTGTTTTGAGGATAAGAATTGGGTAGTACGATGTAAATTCTCTTAGGTTGTTGCCCACTTGAAAGCCGTTCGATCTTGCCCACTGGGAAGCGATATGATTCACGCAGCTGGATGATTGATCGTTCTACCTTCCATGGAGCATGTAAAGGGTAAAGAGGAGTATTTATATGGATGGTAAAATTGGGCCGAACCACTTGGAATCAAATTTTGCGTGAGATTCCAACTGACGGTGGGTCGGGTCATTTGGTCTTAAATGCAATCGAATTTAAAATTGAATTCTCGCAAAGAGAACATTTTAATACAAAGATAAACAAAAAACTTAATAAAATAATATTTATTTTTAAAGGATATTAAATTATATTATTTTTATAAATAAGTCAACCTAGAAGGGAAGGAAGCACATGTTTTTTCAAATCATTTTATACTAATTTGTAAATTTTTTATTATTTAAAATTACTTTAAAACTAATTTATAATATATGACATCACAAACTTAAAAAAATAATCACAATTGTTGCATGAATAACATTGTTTATATTGAAGCTAACTTTAATTAATTTGTCTATATTATTAAAAAGAATAAGAGAAGTAACTTGGCAATTTTTTTATTTCTATAAGAAAATTGAATTAGGGTCCAGTTAGAATTTCCTATTAATTCAGAGAGTCACGTAAGTTAATGTTATAAATCCTGTGTCAAAGTTCGTAATGTTTTTGATATTAATACGATATTAAATATCTTTCTAAATAATTTTCTAAATTATAATATTTTTTAAATCCATATAATTAAAATTTAATCTGTCATTATAAAATTTATTTTTAAAATATATACATATCTTGTAAAATTCTTTT
>JAOQML010000002.1:7024445-7036793 GCA_027568935.1 Erythroxylum urbanii
TTTGTTGATTATGTATTGAAAAATATTATATAAGTGATTAAAATAACTTTAGTTAATTAAAAACATTATCTTTAAGTTTTATTTAATATATAATTATCATCAATAATAAGAATATAACTAGATTAAAATTAACAACCAAATATGTTTTAAATGAAAAATTGAAACTAAAAATAAAAATTAAAAAAATTAAAAACTAGGACGAAAAGATAAATTAGAACCAAGTGAGCCTTAACTGTAAGGGTGAATAAGAATTTGAATCTAATTAATGAGTTACTTTCACAAAATTCCGTTGGTAAGATTTTCCCTTTTATTTTGAACATTATGGTAAAAACGTTTGTTAAAGTTTTAGCAGGAAATACACACACATTAATAATGGTCAGATATGGTGTTCAAATGCTAAACAATACATATGCCATATTAATTTAGGGGAGATGTACATCTCAAAAAATATCTTTTTATGTTTATAATTTTTGCATATTTAAATTCTATTAAACAGAAACATGCTAGCTCTTACTTTCATAAAAAGAAATTAAATCATTAACATTGTATCTCATAACATTGGTACATTTACATGATAAAATAATGAGATTAATCAATAAAATTTGGGAAATAATATCAGTATAGAAATAAATTTATAACTCTTAGATGCAATGTAAAAATTCCTCTTGCTATTAAGCTGAAAAAATTGGTCAAGTTCAAATACTCAGAATTAAGGTCAAACGTCTTGATGCAACACATCCATGCGATTCCATGAATATATCCCACCACCAAACCTGTTAAAGGATTAACTAGAATTAGAAGATTTGATACTTAAAGATGTTATCGAGTAAGGTATCCATCTTACGCTGCCAATGTCCTCATACATGCTTTTGCCCCTATTATATAAACCTTACCAGTCTTCCTTCACTTTAACCAAGGAACGGCATTTCTACTACTACCATCCATCCCCAGATACCATAGCACTCTCTACAGATACATCCATATAAAACTACACATACAAAACTTGAACAGATAGTAACAGTGATGGCTACTCGTGAGACAATGGTGATAATCGTAGGTGCTGGACCTGCAGGTCTTGCAACATCTGCATGCCTCAACAATCTCAACGTCCCGAACGTTCTCTTAGAAAGAGAAGACTGCTTCGCGTCTCTTTGGAGAAAAAGGGCATATGACAGACTCAAGCTGCACTTGGCAAAACAATTCTGCGAGCTTCCTCACATGCCATATCCCCCTGGCACGCCAACTTTTGTCCCTAAAGATGGTTTCATCAGCTACTTGGAGAACTACGTGTCTAAGTTCGACATAAAGCCAAAGTACAATCGGTGCGTGGAATCTGCTTTCCACGATGACGTTGCGCGGAAGTGGGTTGTAACAGCTAGGGATAGGATTACAGATGTGCTGGAGGTTTATAGTGCGAAGTCCTTGGTAGTAGCTACTGGCGAAAACAGTGATGGGTTTGTGCCCAAAGTGCCCGGACTTGAATGTTTTGACGGCAAGCACATTCACTCCAACAAGTACGATAATGGAAAGATTTACGAAGGGAAACAGGTTTTGGTGGTCGGAAGTGGCAATTCGGGGATGGAAATTGCCTATGATTTGTATAATTGGGGCGCTATTACATCCGTTGTCGTTCGTAGCCCTGTAAACTTTTCTATCTCCGTCTACTGCAGTCTCATGCACACTCATAGTCACATACTACTAGATTAGTATTTTGCTTTAATATAGTATTTTGAAAGGCATACGGTAGATTCTTTTACACTGGGCATATTTATAGTTATAAGAGATGCATTTAATGCCAAACGATCATTCCATTTTTACAAACAATTATATTAGATGAACTAATGCAATTAATTCTCTATTAAATTTTGAGAAACTTGGAATTTGAAACTTAATGTTATATTTGAAAAGAAATTGGAATTTAATTTTATACTTCTCTTGTATTATGAAAAGCACCAAATATTCCTAGTTCATATTTTTAAATTCTCTTTCATTTTAGAAAGACCATACTTATAATCTTAATTACGTGACTTTGCAGATACACTTTTGGATATTTTATATGGTTTTTGTTACAAATCGTCATAAGTTTTTAAAAATAAAACTGTTTTTCTTTTTTCAGTTTTTGTGAAAAAGAAGTAAAGAAATGAAGGGAAATTTGATAAGCAAATTTCTTATACAGCTGAGTAGAGTCGGTATCACAAGAATTATTCTTTTACTTCCTGTTTATTTAGTTGCTATACATATTTGTCCGTCAATTTTGTTTCATTGTTGACAGATCATATGATATATATATATAACTTTAAAAATGTCCATAAAATTAAGTTGTCAAAAGCAAAATAATAATTTCAATTCTAGTACGCCGAAAATATAACACAAAATAATCCATATAAAACTAAAGAAAAACATATAGAGCCTCAGTAGATGATTGACGTGATTAGAGTCCTACCTCATCCATCTAAATAATATTCCAATCTGAAACCTGTTCGAAATATACAGGTACATGTGACTACCAAAGAAGTGGTGTATCTGGGAATGTGGCTATTAAGGTATTTGCCTGTGAAGTTTGTAGACTTCATAACTATGGCGATTACAAAGGTTATGTTCGGGAACCTTTCAAAATATGGAATAATCAAGCCAAAAGAAGGTCCTTTTTATCTCAAGAAGACAACTCGTCGATCACCAATTATCGACGTTGGAACATTGGAAAAAATTAAAAGTGGTGCAATTGAGGTACTCCATTGCACGCAACTTCAGAAAATGAATTATTTTCCTCAAAATAGTCGAATACCATCTTTTTCTATATATATATATATATATCCTGAAATGATCGTGAATACAGGTTTTGCCAGCAGTGGAGAGTATAAAAGGGAAAAAAGTCAGATTCAGAAATGGGAAAAGCAAGGAATTTGACGTCATTATATTCGCTACAGGGTACAGAAGCACCGTCTTGAACTGGCTCAAGGTATTGATCCGTTGCATTTATAGTGCTATTTCCTGGTTGTGTTCTTTTGTGTAGGTTATGAGTGAGTGAGAGACAGAGGTGTGTAATATGTGTAATTGGTTCAGGGTGGGTATGACCTATTCAACGAAGATGGAATGCCAAGACATACTTTTCCAAATCATTGGAAAGGAGAAAATGGGCTGTATTGTGCAGGGTTTTCGAGCATGGGATTGGACGGCATTGCAAGGGATGCTCGAAACATAGCCAACGATATCAGTTGGAAAGTTAACGGAGATGTGGTTTCCAAGTGAAAGATACAGAGAAGAAGATGGTTAAACTTTTAGAATCGTACAAATGTTTGCTGGGGACCGTTTGCATTGCATCATCATTTTAGTGCAGTTGAAGAGGGCGGCTTCCTGTATTGTCCAAACATACTCTTATGCAGTGTTGTTCACTCGGTTCTGGGTTGTATTTTACTGTCGATTCACCGAGGTTTTTTGTTTTTTGTTTTAGTTACTTTTTTCACTCCCTGTTCTTATTCTATGATACGCTCATCGTTGGGTGCCAATATCTATCTACAATATGATTTTCGGAATCATATCCAGGCACGTGTAAGGATGGTAGATTGATTTTGGCTCGAGTATACCAATATTTAGGAATGAGTACTTAATCTAAACTAAATTATTAAAAAACTTAAATTTGAGGATTTTAAATAAAGTTTTTAATTTTTTAATGATGAAAAATACTGAATTTAATTTCTGGTTTTAATCTAAACCAAACCAAACCAAACCCAACCTAATCAATATTATATAGTTGACTCTCTCTTTTTCTTCTATTAATTCATATTAAGAACTCTTTCTATTTAATAAAAATAGAAAAATCTATACATAGTATACGTTTTTTAAGAAATCAATTGATTATTGTCTAGGATATAATACATAAAATTTAAGTTTCTTGTATATCTTAAACATTCTTTTAAAGAATCTTAAATTTTTTAATATGTTTTGCTACCAAATTATTTTTAAAATAAATAATATTATTGGTATAAATTTCTTGGTTATTAATTAGCAAAATCAATAATTTTATCATTTGATAAATTTTGTCTTTTAATAGATATTTATAAAAATTATACAAATATGATTAAATTCTTACCTCTTAGCTATTACAATATTATTCCCTTAGAAAATTATGTCATGATATTTTACTTTTTATAATAAATATTTAAATCTAAAATTATTAAACCAATTCAAACCATGAAAATAAAACCAAATTGATTTGGATTTGTTTAGTTTGGTTTAACTGTTTAGATGGCTTGCAACATCTCACTACCATAAGGTACATATCTCAACATTCAGGTACACAACCTATGATAATGGTATGTTAGAGCAAAAACAAATCTAACTTACACATGGCATCAACTAACATCATTTAAAAGTCAGCAAATTTTAAAACCATTCATTGCATTCATTCACAAAGTTTACATTGTTTCTATTAGACAAATATTTACAAAACCTCATACAAGTTCTAACAAAAACTATAAAATAAAAGTTATAACTCTCTGACGTCAGCTGATAGACTTCTAAGCCATAACTTAGTCCAAAACGTTCTTCTAATCTAGAATAAACACTAAGTCTCCTATCTTATACTTGAAAAATCACGTTGTAATTTTTATGAGTTTTGCGAACACAATGAGTGAACCATCATTGATGATTTCACTGGATTCACATATATAAATCACATATTTCGTAATTATTCATAGAGAGCATGTATATTCCAAATACTCAAGCTGTCATGGCACATCATTTACTCATTGCAAATCAGATCATATATAAACAAATACAGATGCATATGAGACTCCAGATTCATTAATATTGTTGTGACCGAGTGCCTATAACATACATATGCAAATACTGGCCCTTTGGGCTCAGTCAAAACAGAATCACGGAGCATACCTTTACGTGTAGAAACATAAATCACGAAGCAAAGCTCTACGTGCAAGCGCTTTCATACTGACTACTCTAGTCACAACGCCTTTATTTGAGCATACATTTATGAAATGCATTAAATACAGAATATGCTATGTACAACAGTCACATATGATACAAATATCATTCAAAATCTCGCAGCAATCAGAACACTTCCAATACATCCCCAAATATTAACTCCTCGAACTTTAAGACCGGAATTTATAAACAAATCACAGAATACAATTATTATTCATAATCTCACAGCAATTAGAACACTTCCAATACATTCCCAAATATTAACTCTTCGGACTTTAAGTCCGGAATTCATAAACAAATCACAAAATACAATTATCATTTAGAATCTCATGGTAATCAGAACACTTCCAATACATTCCCAAATATTAACTCCTCAGACTTTAAGTCCAGAATTCATAAACAAATCACAGAATACAATTATCATTCAGAATCTCACAGCAATCAGAACACTTCCAATACATTCCTAAATATTAACTCCTCAGACTTTAAATCCGAAATTCATAAACTAAAAACGATCTAGAAGGGGAGTTGAATAGATCTTTTAAATTTTTCACGAAGTGCTACAAAACAGAGAATTAAAAACACACAAGACAAAAACAAATCGAAATATAACAGAGTAAAGAAAAGAGAAAAATACAATATTTATAGAGGTTTGGTGCTAAGACCTACGTCCTCTACCTAAGCTATTACTTAGGATTTTATCAAATCTCTTTACTACACACTTTTTAGTTTAGTGTGAACTCTTTCAATTAACTTGACTTCCGGCTCAAGCTACACCTTAAAGATGATTTGTTTTCTCGTCACAAATCCTACCTCCCAAGTGATTCTTCTCTAATCACTCAACTCACAATAATAACAAGAATGATAATGAAGTAATAAAGCTCAATATAGCTGAAAACAATCTGGATATGCTACGTAAGTAATATGAGAGCAATGAGAGGATAATTTTTCACTATAGCAAGTATACTTCTTTTTGAACTTGTGTAATCATTCCTTTGAAGTGAAGACCTTTATTTACAGGCTTCAAGACTTTCCTAGCCGTTGTTTAAAGATTTGCTTCCATTTGAAATCGTTTGACAAATTCAAACTCTGTTCAGCTATAACTGATAGTCGATTAGTCGGTATGTAATAGTCGACTAGTACATCATAGTTAACTTGTCTTCCAAGTGTTCTGTAACATCCTGTTACCTATGCATACGGCTAGAACAATTAGTTGTGAGATGTTTATATGACTTAAGATAAATGAACATTAGACATAAGTTCTTTGTGACTTACATATTGTTTGGCACATTCATATAATTGTACATGCTTTCATTTGGCATTTTCAGGTACGTATGACAAATTGTGATTATGACAAATGGTGAGTCAGTGGAGATAAATAGTACACGTGAGGGGCATCGGGATAATATTGTTTAAGTTAGGAAGACTCCACTACAGTTTGTAATTATGAAAAATGGTGAGTCAGTGGAGATAAATAGTATATGTGAGGGACATAGGATGGACTTACGTATTATATTGTTTAAGTTAGGAAGAATCTACCATAGTTTCGATTCCTTACTGAAACACTTCACATTGCGATTCTCTCCCCTGACCTTCATCACTGAATAGCGATCTAACAGCTTTTGTGGTGCTGATTTCTATTTCAGTGTTAGAGTACTTGCTAAGCGAGTAAGTGGTTGTAATGTTGTTTCCACTGTATAAATAAGCGTGTGCATGATTTCTATTTCAGTGTTAAAGTACTTGCTAAGCGAGTAAGTGGTTATAATGTTGTTTCCACTGTGTAAATAAGCATGTGTATGTTGGATATACATATCTGCATGAAAAAGGGGTTCACAGTGTAGAGAATAGATATAAGGGTTTTGGATATTGGTTAAATTGAAAAGCGAATGCAAAAGAAAGGAAATGCAGAAATAATACACAAGTATGGATAATAGTCTGCGATTCTGGCATTTATGTGAGTTTTGGCTTTTTAAGCGATTTGGTGTTCTGGAATTAAAAAGAGAGTAGTATAGGTGATATTTTCATGTTGAAGGTATAACAACATTGAAAATGATGTATAGAACTTGTAGAGGGATGAAAGATGATAAGTTCTGATTCATCTATTTTCTGTATCCTCTGTAAAGATGCAAAGATGCATCCTCTAGGAGTTATTCTCTTTTGTAAGAGATCTTCTTCGGCAAGTTATCTTCTTCTATGAGGATGCATCGTCTGTCAAGATGCATTTTTATATGAACCAAACTTCATTTGTGTCTTGATTTCTCTGCGACCAAACTTCTTCTGTATTGTTTCTTCTATGATGATGTCATCTTCCTCTGGGTGACGTCATCTTCCTCTATAAGGATGCATCGTCTGTGTTTTGTATCCTCTGTGAACCAACTTCTTCTATAATGACGTCATCTTCCTCTGGGTGACGTCATCTTCCTCTGTGTTACTGTCATGAACTCCATCTATGTTACTGTTCATAAACTCCGTCTGTGTTACTGTTCATGAACTTCCTCTTTGTTACTGTTCACGAACTTCTTCTGTGGTGACGTCATCTCCTTCTGTGTTTTGCTTCTTCTATTTTTCATCTATACCTATTTTCTGTCCCATTTTTGACCCCTCAAAAGATAGAATTGGCCTCTGAAGTCTTCATAAAAGTTGTAGATCTTGGAATCCTCTTTCAAACCATATAAAGAACACCTTGCTACAATCTGTATAGAGAAAGTTATGGAGATTCTAAAATATCCTATGTGTTACTGTTTCTAAACTTCTTCTGGGTTACTGTTCATTGCATATCTTCTGTCCTATTTTTGACCCTTCAAAAGATAAAATTAGCCTTTGAGGTCTTCATGGAGTTTGTACATCTTGATGCCCTCTTTCAAATCATATAAAGAACAATTCAATCTGATGTCTATAGGAAAATTTTTTCTAATAGTAAAATTTCTTCTGTGATGACGTCAGCTTCCTCTGGGTGACGTCATCTCCTTCTGTAAACCATCTTCTTTTGTGGCTCATCTTCTTCTGTAAGGGTGCATCATCTGAAAAGATTCACCTTCCATAAATAAACTTATATCCATTGCACCTCCTAAGTTTACGAGAGACCTGAGAGAGTGCCATGCAAAGAGGCCAATAAGAATCGAATCGTGATATTGATGGTTTACAATAAGTTTTGATAAGAGAGAGAGGTTATGAAGAGACCCCAAAATTTCCATTGAACATGCATCGTGCATATTTTCTGTACTTTGATATGTTTAGTACGTTTGTACAAAAGGTAATAATTGTGAATGCGTTTTGTCTGTTTTAGAGGAGCACGTCGGACGATAGTCGAACATTGCCGAACCATCCAGGCAATAGCTTCTGGGAGCGTACTGTGAGTCAATCTAGATGTGTTCCTAGGATTGATTTGAATTGTGTGCACCTTAATTTTGTCAAACTTCCAATATTATTGAACTGTTGTGAGCTATTTCTGGATTCCGAACCTGAGGTTTGAGGAGTTTAATAGTTGGGCATATATTGGGAGTGTTTTGATGTGATATGAATTTGACTTTTGCTTCTCAACAATAGTTGAATGCCGGAATGAGGTCCGATGATTATGAAACCATCATCTGAACATTTGTATAAGATTTTGTGTATGACATATTCAGTATTTAATGCATTTCATAAAATACATGCTCAGATAAAGGCGTTGTGACTTGAGATGCCAGTTTGAAGCGCTTCCACGTAGAGCTTTGCTCCGTGATATATGTGTTCTGCACATAGAGTTTTGCTCCGTGATATATGTGTTCTGCATGTAAAGCCATGCTCCGTGAATTTGTTCCGATTGAGCCCTATGGGCCAAACTTTGTATATATGTGTGAAAGGCACTCAGTCCCAACAATAAGAACGAATATGAGTCTCATGCATGTCCCATGCAATTACGTGCGCAATATGTAAACAATATGCAAGTTGTAATGTATGGTTGTCTGTTATGCTGATTTCAGAATGGATGCTTATCTGATTGAATAAATAACTGTGATATATGTGTTGTATTTGTGGAATCCGGTGAATTCATCAATGATGGTTCACTCATTGAGTTCGCAAAACTCATCAAAAATTTCACCGTAGCTTTTCAGGTACGAGACAGGAAACCTAGGTTATATTCAGGACATAAAGTTTCCGTGGATAGAGATATGGATTAGAGGTCTGTCAGCTGACTCCTGAAGGAAAATAGTTGATGTCATTTTGTAACTTTGCTAGAATTTGTATAGAGTTTTGTAAATAACCATTGAGAAGAACAACGTATATTTTCTCAATGAATGAAGTGAATGTTTTAAGAGAAAAAAATAACGATTTCAAGTATGTTAGATGATGCCATGTGTAAGTTAGATTTGTTATTGCTCCAATATGCCATTATCATAGGTTATGTTCCTAAAAGCTTACTATGATAGTGGGATGTTACATTTTTGGTATCAGAGCATGGTTTGGCATCTCTAAGGTCGAATATGAGTTGAGATATGCTAAATAAAGAGATATTCTGATAGTGATCACACTTTCCTTGGTTATTATAGGTCATCTTCCGTAGGAGCTCATGATGTAGAGTCAGCTGACAGGGAAACTGTAGGAGTCAATTTAGAGTCTCCTGTACCTGAGTTTGCTCAAATGCCTCCGAGAATTCCCGTAAGGCGAGAAAGAAGATATGATAAGCTGAGAAAGCAAGGAGCTGTAGACTTCTGCGGAAGCACAGACTCGGCTGAAGCAGAAGGATGGCTGGAGTGAATTGAAATAGTGTTCTACCAGATGGATTGTGAAGCAGATGAAAAATTCGATTATGCTGTCTCAATCCTACAAGGTCCCGCATATCAGTGGTGGAAAATTGTTCCCGGCAGTACCACCAGACCTTGTAGTTTGACCTGGGGGGATTTCTTGAGAGTGTTCCGAGAGAATTATATGCCAAAGATTTATATGGATCGGAAGATGAAAGAATGTTTGGACCTGAAGCAAGGTAGACTCACGGTGGTTGAGTATGAGGTAAAATTTAATGAGCTAATGGGGTATGTAACTGTACTGGTCCCAACTGAAGAAGAGAAATGTAGACAATTTGAGGATGGGCTTAATATGGAGATCAAAATGAGACTCAACATTTCCAATTTGAATAGTTTTATTGAGCTTTGAGCAGCCTCGATTAGAATTGAGCAATTGTTGAAAGAGAGTCAGACTGGAAATAAACAGGAGGTTAGAGGTAAGAGGCAGGATGAGTCTTAGGCTGATTCTGGCATCAGAAAGTGACAGAACAGATTATCTTAATTTCAGTCTAGATCGAGACAATCTAGATCTCGAGGGAGAGGCAGAATAGTTCAGTCAGGGGGAGGCAGAGGGCAAACATCTGCCAGTCAGTCGTACCAATTTCCTGAATGTGAACATTGTGGAAAAAGGCAGGGCAGCAAATAATGACAGATATCAGGAGCATGTTTTTGATGTGGCTCATACAAGCATCAGATTAAGGACTGCCCTGAGCTGTTAGAAGTACAATTTGGAATTAGAGGGAGAACCAGAACTGAAAATACAGTCCAGCAAAGTAGAGTTGGCAGATTTGTGCAGAGAGGGAAAGGTGGAGGTAGAACTCAATCATCAGGGCCCAGTTCCAAAACTGAGGTGCGAAGTAACCAATCGCAACCTCAAGCTAGGGTTTATGCAATTACCAGACAGGAGACACAGGACTCTTCAGATGTGGTAGCAGGTGTGTTGAATGTTTTTAATTTTGAGGCATATGCATTGGTAGATCTAGGATCTACACATTCATTCATCACCTCGCATTTGGCATCTAAATTGTATTATGAACGTGAGACATTGAAATGTGGTCTGATAGTGAATACTCCTATTGGTAGCACAATAGTGATTGGTGAGGTATGTAAGGAGTGTATAATTAAGATTGATCAAGCAGAATTAGAAGCTGATCTGATTATATTGCAACTGAAAGAGATAGCCCTCATTTTAGGCATGGATTGACTCACTGCTCATAGGGTAGTGATGAATTGTTATACTAAGGAAGTAGTGCTTGAATCCCCTAATAAGCCAATGGTGGTGTTTCAGGGAGTTAGTCAAGCAGTGCTAGCCCGACTAATTTTATTTCTGAGTGCTTTGAGATTGATTCGAAGTGGATATGAGACTTATCTAGCCCATGTGGTAGATACTCGGAATGATTAAACCATTCAGGACATTCCATTTGTTAGGGAATTTCTGGACGTGTTTCTGGCTGACCTATCGGGGTTACCCCCAAATAGGGAGACTGAGTTCACCATTGATATTGTTCTAGGAGCCGCTCCTATATCAATTCCCCCATATAGGATGGCACCTGTTGAACTATAGGAACTGAAAACCCAATTACAGGAATTGTTAGATAAGGGTTTCATCAGGCCTAGTGTGTCACCTTGGGGAGCTCCGGTACTGTTTGTAAAGAGGAAGGATGGAACTCTGAGATTATGTATAGATTACCGACAGTTAAATCGGATAACAGTTAAGAATAAATATCCACTGCCAAGGATAGATGATTTATTTGATCAGTTACAAGGAGCTCAGGTGTTCACAAAGTTAGACTTGAGGTCAGGATATTACCAGCTAAAAATAGCTGAGGCAGATGTTCCAAAGAGTGCATTTAGGACCCGATATAGGCACTTTGAGTTTTTGGTAATGCCATTTGGACTGACTAATGGTCCAGAAGCTTTTATGGCATTGATGAATAAGGTATTTCGACCTTATTTAGATCAGTTTGTAATTGTCTTTATTGATGACATTTTGGTGTACTCGAATTGTAGAGAAGATCATGTTGCACACCTGAGAATGATTCTTCAAACAATGAGAGAGAAACAATTGTATGCTAAGTTTAGTAAATGTGAATTTTGGTTTGATCAAGTTGTATTTTTGGGTCACATTGTATCTGGTCGGGGCATTGAGGTAGATCCAAAGAAAGTAGAAGCTGTAATGAAGTGGGAGACTCCAAAGAATGTGTCCGAGATCCGGAGTATCCTTGGTTTAGCTAGGTATTACAGAAGGTTTGTCGAAGGGTTCTCAATAATTTTAGCCCCTCTGACAAAACTCGTAAGAAAAAAATGTGCCTTTCAGGTCTAGTAATGACTGTCAAAGGAGTTTTGAGGAGTTAAAACATCGGTTAACCTCAGCACCTGTGCTAGCTGTACCATCAAGTTTTGGAGGTTATGTTGTGTACAGTGATGCTTCGTATCAGGGTTTAGGTTATGTTCTGATGCAGTGGGGTAAAGTAATAGCTTATGCATCGAGACAATTGAGGCCCCACTAATTCAATTACCCAGTTCATGATCTGAAACTTGCTGTAGTAGTATTTGCTTTGAAAATATGGAGACATTATCTGTATGGAGAAACTTTTCAGGTGTTCACTGATCATAAAAGTCTGAAGTATTTGTTGAGCCAGAA
>JAOQML010000002.1:7058824-7069297 GCA_027568935.1 Erythroxylum urbanii
TAAATTCAAACATATGACTTGCTTTTTATTAGTTGAGGGTATAACGGAAAATAATAATTATCCGAAGATTATTAATAGAAAGTAGAATTTCTACCGCAAAAACTCTTTCTTATCGCAACTCTCTTTCTATTTACCGATTTCTGCGGTGACACCGCACTTTCTTCCAATTTCTTTTTGTTTGGCCGCAAATTCAAACATGTAACTATGTTTAAAAACTGCGGTAGATAAGTATTTATCCCCATCGCACTGCAGATCTAAACGTAGCCTAAGAGTGGCAAAATAAAATAAAAATCAATATCAATATCATCGCTAGCAGGAGGAATGTGGAAATGCAGAAGATGAAATTAAAAAATCATTGTATGGGGCATGTTTTGTTTCTTTCTCTTTGTCTGATGAAAATGCACTATATTGAACAAAATGAAAAGATCAAGATGAATATGCTCTCGTATGAGGGTAGAGAGGAAAAGAAGTTCATTATAGTCTAAAAAAGTAAAGTAACCATGACCAGAAACAAAGTTATGCTTGATGAATAAATGGTGAAATCATAGAATAACATTGAGGCTACATCTTTGGGTTTTCTAATGACCTTTTCTTGATTACCTAACTCAAAGATAATCTTGACATTGTATGGAGTATGACAACTATAATAGGTCGAATTTCTAAGAATGGGGATACCTAAGATCTCATTTACGAGATCATAAGTGATGAGATGAATATCGACACTATAAATTTTAAAGAACATATGAGTGTCACCTTGAATTACTTTAGGTAAAATATTAGTATAAAATAACCTAATATTGGTTGAGCTTATAAGACATGTTTGGTAAGAAAGGATTCCCACTCTTAATAAAAATTTGGATAAGCCCGTATGCTTTGAATTGTTCTAGATTGGTGAGGAAGATAACCACAATTTTCATTTACCTCTCAGGAAGCATTATCATGAAACTAAAGAGAGTTGTTATTAAAATACTCATCCTCATTAGTTTGAGGGGGCATAGGAGGTGAAGGAGTTGGAGATCTCTTTTAAGTCCTTTAACTCCTAGAAGGTATGCAGTTAGCTCTACCTAGAGTGAGGGTCCTAGTCATAAGATTATGGTTTCGTCTAGTTCTTACAATGAAGGCATAGGAAGGGCATAAGTTAATGGGTTAAGGGAGGTAATTGAGAAGTGTTTAAAAGGAGTATGGGTGTATAGTCTCTTATAAGAGAAAATTGTTTCTATAAATTCAATCCCACCAACTTCAAATTTTCAACTATTGCAGCAACAAGCGAGCAATCTCAAGGCATAATATGAGATACACCATGAAATATGCAAAATTGATTAGAAATCAAAGTTAAGAAATGCAGAATATAAAAAAAGCATTAAATTTATTCATGAAAGGTGAAAGCATATAATGAAATCAAAATTAAAAAATGTAATAGGCTTAATTTGAATAATGTGGCCTAATATTATATTCAATTTTTAAAATTCCTAATTTAATTTCTTTTAAAAGGCATAAGTTGAAATTATTCAATTAGATTATGGATTGATAAAATTCAAATGAAATTGAATTTATTAATAGTTTAAAGAAGTTCCAAATTAAAGAAGTAAATCATCAATATTTTTAAAATGCATATAATCAAGTACTTTCCAAATTTTGTTTGACAAAAATGCCAAAAATTCAAATTCAAACAAAATTAGGCACAATACAATTTAAGAGTTGAAAAAACTCATTTCAGTCTTTAATTTCATTAATGAACTTTTAAAAAATAATCAAGGATATTCAAAACTTAAAAAGTCCCTAATTCTGAAACCTTAACTCACCAAAAATCCAATTTAATTCAATCTATATGCCATGTCATGAAATTGAAAGTATAACTAGATGTAAAAGAATGCAGATAACACCAATTGATTAATAATTTGAAGAGGAATTAAATAATTTCTGAAAATTCCCAAAACAAAGAAATTAAGACGTACCCTAAATGGAGTTAGGTGAATTGGTGATCAATATCGATGAACCTTTGCCTTTTGAGTGTAAAGGAACTTAGTAGATATGAGGAAATTGCTTAAAGCTAGTCAGAGAATAGTAGAACTTCGTGTAAGATAACTAAACAATATGTCTTCTTCAAGAATGATTTAAGTTGATTAAGAGAGAGGAAGATGAAAGTTAGAAGGAAGAGTCTTAGTCATTGGTTTCCAAAATGAGAGAAAGGACTCTTATTGATGATTTTAGCTTAGAGAGAGAAAGAAAGCAGTGGTGAAGAAGAGAGAAAGATGAGTTTCTACTTAAAAATGATATATTGATCGACTGGTGACTTGTGTTAGTCGATCAATATTATCGACCAAACCTATTACAAACTTACTAGAAGATTTAGTTTATGAAGATTGGCTCTATTGGCCATCTACTAAAGAGGATTAGTAGATCAATAATTATGGTTGTTGGTCGACCAATGTATTTGACCACTTCCTTGATAAACTTACTAGAAAGAAAAGAATTCTCAGATGCAGGGACATTGGTCAACTATAAGAAGGCATTAGTCGACCAGTTCGACTATGTAGTCGACTAAATAACTGATCAAACAACTAGCAAACTCATTGAAAAGTAAAGGTGTAGATTTTTTAGGATACCTGACACATGTCGATCACATTATAAGGTATGGGTTGAACAATATGTCTTAATAAATTCAAAAATAGCTTTGAAGCTTAAATTAAAATATTAAATCATATACTAAATCATGGAAAATTTTATCGTAGTAGTTAGAAACATTAATAGAGTCGTTTGTCAAAACAAGTGTCCATCAATCATATCCAATTCTCTTCTAATTTTATAAAATCTGACCTTATTCATAGGTTTAGTAAAAATATTGACCAATTGATGTTTTGTATCCATGGATTCTAACTCAATATCTCCATTGTGCATATGATGCCTAATAAAGTGGTATTTAATTTCTATGGGACTAGTTTTGTAGTGTTGAATGGGATTTTTTGTAAGATAAATGGTACTAGTATTATCACACTTAATAGTTATCTTTGTAACGTCCACACTATAGTTTCTAAGTTGTTGTCTAAGCTATAGGATTTATGCATAACAACTACTAGCAGCCACGTATTATTCTTCCATAATTGATAAAGTAATTAAATTTTGTTTGTTACTAAACCATGATAATAACGCATTTCCTAGAAACTGACATATATTAAACGTATTCTTTCTATCTAAAAGGCTTGCTATGAAATCTACATCAGAGTAACCAGTTAAGTAAAAAAATGTATGCTTAGGATAACAAAGTATTAACGAAATGGTACCACATTAATAAGTAAGAGTGCATTTAATGACTATAAGGTGGGATTCCCTAAGATACGATTGAAATTCAACAAACATGCATCCACTAGATATAATATTGAGCCTACTTACGGTAATATAAAGTAAACTACTAATTAAAACTTAATAAATTTTTACATAATATGACTTGCCTTTTCATCTTCGTTTAATTTTATTGTGATACTCATAGGTGTCCTCATTGATTTGGCTTAATCCATTTTGAAGCATTTGAGTAGTTCTTTAGTGTACTTTGCTTGATTGATAAAGATACCTTGATTTGAAGTCTAAGAAAGAAGTTAAGCACTCCTATTATACTAGTCTCAAATTCTCTACTCATATAACTGGAAATTATTTAAATATACTCTCAGTAATGGAACCAAAAATAATGTCATCAGGCATAAACTTGAACATCTAAAGTATCATACTTATGCATTTTAATAAAAAATGTAGGATCAACCTTAACTTTAGAGAAACTATTTTCTAAAAGATATGTACTTAACCTATCATACCAATTTTTAGTAACTTATTTGAAACCATATAAGGCTTAGCGTCTGTTTGGTTGAGCTTTTAGAGAGTGAATAAAAAAAAATTTTCACCGCAAAAGCTATTTTTAAGAAAAATGGGTGTTTGACCGTAAAATCTAAAATCACCGTTTTAATAGAAATGACTTTTTTAGAAGCTAAAATAAAATTTTTTTAAAAATTCAAATTTGGAGCTTTTCAAAAAAGCCCCTCATTTTAGCTTTTTCGGGTAGACTTTATTTTTATAATTTCCAACATTTACGCTTATAATATCCAACGTTTGGAAAGCCAAACCAAAATTCCTCTCTTCTCTCTGCTTCTGCTCTGTGATCTGGTCCAATCGTTTTAATCCCTTCGTTGCTCTTCTTTACGAGATCCAGAGGTATTTTTTCTCTCCATCGTTGCTTCCATTTCTTTTGATTCGTGGGTTACTGTTTCTTCTATCTGATTGGTGGAAAAAATCGAGGCTTCTCTTCTCATATTTTTCATCTGTTTCTTTCAAGTCCTTTCATGGATATTTTTCTTTTTCTTTCTATATTATTTACGGAACCGCACGTCTCAACTCTCTCTCAGTCTCAGACTCTCACTTTTACTCACATCAGTCACCTCACAGCTTCGTCTCTATCTCTCTCACTACTGCGCCACCAGTAGTCAGCAGCCACCTCGTTGTTGCGCCTCTAGTCGGCAGCTGCATCAATTGCTCCTGCCCCTTCGCCGTGCACCACCGGTCAGCTTATAACGTATTAAGGTACTCTCTCTCTGCTTAAATTTGGTTTTGTCATACTATTAATATTCATGAACAATTGTACATGTATGCTTGTTTGGAGAGGATTGTGGAGTTTTGGTTGTGCTCTGACTGACAAATTGAACAATTGAACATGTGTGTATGTTAAGTGTTTGACGAAATACCCCATTAGAATTGAATAATTACGTTTGTATTATAGGAGTTGCAACTAATAAACATCTCAGACATGAATTGGTATCTAGTAATGTGTTTTAGAAAAGAATCGGTATCTAATAACTGCTATCGAGGCTTTATGTTTTCAAATCTTGACCATATTTCTCTAAAATAAGATCAAGTTGAAGATAATTGTGTTAAAAAACAATGCTAAAGACTGGGGGTAAATGCTTCAGAGTTTGGGTTATTGAATTTATTTTTGAAAACTTAATTTTGTTTTCAAATTCAAAACAAAAATTCCATGGTTTTTTCCGCCACTCACAATTTCCAGCACTAACACACCGAAACTAAAGACATTAGATTTTGTAGAAAGGATGCCCTCCACATACTCAGAAGGCTTATAACCACTGCATTTATAGCAACATGTATTGTAACTGATTAGTATATGAGCTTCACATATATCTATGTCATTTTGGTTATGCTTTTATATTTTCTTATACTTGCTAAATTCATTGTTATATGCAGTGGGGATTTCATTTTTGATAGAAAATGTCAATACAAAGTCAAGATATTCAAGGTGGGGATAAATTGAAAAAAAGGGTTAAAGCAGAGTGGAATGATAGAACTCTTGAAATTTTAATCAAAATTTTTGTGGAAGAGACATTAGCTGGAAATCGACCAAATGGTCACTTTAACAAGATTGGAAGAAAAAATATAGTTTCAAAGTTTGGTCATGAAACTAAGAAGAATTATGAATACAAATAACTTAAATAAATGGGATGGATTAAAAAAGGATTGGTAGCTTTGGACAAATTTAGTAGATAAGGAAACTGGACTAGGATAGGATCCTACTAATCAAACTATTAATGCAAGGGACGAATGGTGGAAAAAGAAATTGAAGGTAAGCATTTAAGATTTAGATTTATAATGTTCTAATGTTAGTTGAAAGTTTAATAACTTAAACAATATTATTGTAGGAAAATCCCGAGGCTACCAAATTTTGAGCTAAAGGTTTGAAACATATTGAACAACTGAATATTTTATTTAAAGATGTTGTAGCTATAAGGGAAGGAGCTTGGGCACCTTCTTTAGGTTTTATACCAAATGATGCTTATGTGTTGTCTAGAGAAAGCCTAATTGATACCGATCTTGATGATAACTTTTTTGAAGACTTTACTGTCAATCAAGAAATTGAAAATATTAATAATAAGATTGTTGCATCAACTCCAACTCTAGGAACTTCTACAAAAGGAAGGGAAAAAAAAGAAATAAACATGATACTAGAACAGGGGCAACACAAAGGTTATGTAAACATTTGGACCATATATGTGATGTAGTAGAGAGTAGAACTTTAGTAAGCTCTATTAAAAGATATGAACCTGATTGTAGCATTTTTGAGGTGATGGACACCTTACAAAGTATAAATAAAATAGAAAGGAGAGGTGAACTGTTTATATTAGTTAACAAATTATTTTTGAAGAAGGAAAATAGAAAGATGTTTGTTGCGCTTAAGGATGTTGATCTTCAAATCGAATGGCTTAAGAAAATGAAATGATTGTGATTTTTGCAATAAATTAGACATGTATTTGGTTACTAATATTGGACTACTTGTAATGTGTTGTATAGGAATTTGCTACTTGTAATGTGTTATATTGGATTTCTATTTGGTTAATTTTGTTGTAATGAATTAAATTGTAATTTATTATTATTGTGTTATGATTATTGTTATATTACCTTGTTATACAATAAGCTTATTATTTATTTATTTTATATATTTTGATACATATGTCATGTTCTGATAATGATTCTGACAATGATCATAAATATAATGAAGAGATTGAAGAAGAAATTTTGGATATGGTTTAAACTGGAATAGCACTAACCATAGACCATTATATTAAATATTATATTAAAAAACCATGTAGAACATCCCCTCATACTGGATGGATGTTTGTAATGGAGATGCTTAATGGCCATAGAGATAGATGTCATCAACAATTTAGAATGGAGAAGGATGTTTTTATCAAATTATGTAAATTGTTGAATGAGTCATATGGATTAAAGAAAGGTATAGAAGTAACAATAGAAGAGGCTGTAGCTATGTTTTTGATCACTTTAGGTCATGGACTTTGCAATAAAATGGTTTAAGAAAGATTTCAACATTTTGGTGAAACAATTTCTAGATGGTTTGAAATAGTATTAGAGGTTGTTTCACCTATGTCGATTGATTTCATAAAATCAAAAGATCTAACTTTTAGAGAAATTCTAAGCAAAATTAAAGATGATAGAAGGTATTGGCCTTATTTTAAAGACTGCATTGAAGCAATTGATGGAACACATATACCAGTTGTAGTTCCAAGGTCCAGTCAAACAAAATATATTGAGAGAAAAGGCATTCCTACACAAAATGTAATGGCTGTATGTGATTTTGATATGTGTTTTACTTTTGCTTGGGCTGGTTGGGAAGGCACATCATATGAAGCTTGAATTTTTATTTTGCGTAATGATATATTACACTTCCCTCATCCACCTAGAGGTCTGTGACGGATAACTTTATACTTTTTTGTTTATTTTTAATAATTCA
The DNA here is from genome assembly GCA_027568935.1 of Erythroxylum urbanii. Taxonomy (NCBI): domain Eukaryota; kingdom Viridiplantae; phylum Streptophyta; class Magnoliopsida; order Malpighiales; family Erythroxylaceae; genus Erythroxylum; species Erythroxylum urbanii. The sequence continues at coordinate 7,066,125 of JAOQML010000002.1, forward strand.
GTACTTCTTTATTTATTTATTTTAATTGGGAATGTAGGAAAATATTATTTGGTAGATGCAGGATATCCTTACATGCAAGGTTATTTAGGACCATACAAAGTTGAGAGGTATCATATTCCTGATTTTCGACATGCTAGTCTTCCAAGAGGGAAGAAAGAAATATTCAATCATGCACATTCTTCTTTAATATGCACAATCGAAAGAACATTTGACAATTGGAAAATTAGGTGGAAAATTTTACGTCAAATGCCCAGTTTTCCTTTTCTAAAGCAAGTTAAAATTGTAATTGCTTCAATGGCCATACACAATTTTGTAAGATTAAATGCTCAAAAGGATTAAGAGTTTTCTCCCTATGATGAAGATGATGAATTACTTCCTACAAATGAAGAAATCAATGAAAATGAAGACATTGAAGAAAATCATTTAGACGAGCTACAAAATAATGCGATGAATGATGCCAAGGAACATATTGCAAATCTTCTTGTATTATAATAAAATGCATAATTTATTATGTATTTAACTATTTACTCAAATTGAATATTTATTTTGGGATTATAATATTATTTAGCTTTTTACATGTTTTAATATTTATTTTTCATATTAGTTTTATTTCCTACAAGAAAATGAGACATCTCTTTAAATAATTTCCTACAAGATGATTATCTAAAATTTCCTACAAGATGGTTATCAAATGTAAACATAATATATTGTGCTTTGCATATTGTTTAATATAGTTTAAATATTATTTATATGCATAAATAATTGTTATTACAAAATAAAATATAGTTAAAATTAATAAAAGTGCTTTTTATTTTTATGTTGCCAAACAGTCTACTGTATGAAGCTTTTTCAAAAAAGCTGTTTTTTAAATTGACAGCCAAACAGTCAACTGGCTCCTTAGAAAAGCTCTTCTAAGAAAAGCTTTACTAACAAATGCTCTACTGAAAAAAGCTCTACTAATATAACCTCATCCAAATAGGCATTTAAAAAGTTTGTAAACATTGTTGGGTCTGTTATGTTTTTTTTTAAGTTGATTAATATACACTTCTTCTTAAATAGAACTATTAAAAAAACACTTTTAACATCCATTTGAAACAATTCAAAGTTTATACAAGATGCATATGCAATTAATAGTCTAATAGATTTTAGCCTAGCTAGTAGTACAAAAGTTTTGTCGTGGTCTATGCCTTCCTCTTGATTATACCTTTTTGCCACGAATCTAAATTTATTTCTCATAATGGTACTCAATTCATCTTACTTATTTTTAAAAACCAGTTGGTACTTATAATTTGGTGATATCTAGGTCTAGATGCTAAATTCTATACCTTATTGCTGTCAAATTGGTTTGAGTCCTCATTTATAGCAAAACCCAACTTCCATCATTAAGAACTTGTTCTACAGTCTTATGTTCAATTTAAAAAATGAAAATAGGATGAGTTAAGTCTATAAAATGAGATCTAATGATTCCTCCTTATTGATCATCACCTTGAATTTGATCTAGAGGATAGTTCTTCTTGAAATTATAATCTTTTTGTAACTTCTCATCCTTCTTGTTTCCCTCACTTGGTTTGACAATATGCTCATGTAAGGTGTTTTGATGACCACTCTTACTTTCTTCAAGAGCTAATTTCTCTAATTCCGTAGATATACCTATGTATCATCTTCAAGATCATTCTTTGATATAATAGGAGATTCATTAAAGACAACATGGCATAGACTCTTCAACAATAAGACATTTTTTTATTAAACACCCTATATGCTTTACTTGTTAAGGAATAGCAAACAAAAAAAATCCTTCTTCCACTTTGGAATCAAACTTTCATAAGTAATCTTTAATATTCAAAATATAGCACTTACACCAAAAAACTTTAAAGTAAATAAATTTTGGCTTCTTCCTATGCCAAAGCTTATAAGGAGTTTTATCTAAAGTCAGTATTATCTACACTTTATTTGAAAATTGACATGCAGTAGCCATGACCTATACCCAAAAATAATTAGGGAGACCATACTCATTTTTCATAAACCTAGCCATTTCTTGGTGTAGAAAAGTTGCAAAAGATATTGTTATCTTCAATAAAGGTTTCAAACCTTTTATTCTTAAACTTCTTACTATGGTCACTCCTAATAGATGCAACATAGAGCTACTTTTCATTTTGAGCCTCTTTATAAATTTGATAAACGCCCCAAACATTCATCTTTGTTGGCTAAGAATAAGAGCTAAGTAAATATACTAAAGTATTAACTATGACAAAAGTATAAATTTTTTTACCTAAACTAGCAACTTTAGTCGATCTAAACAAATCTATATGAAATAATTGTAAAAGTCTAGAAGAAGTTCCCAACTTTTTACTCTTAAATAAGATCTTGGATTGTTTTCCCATTTGCAAGATCTAAAAATCTTGTCTTTCTCAAATTTGATCCTTGTAAGTCTATTGATAAGTTACATAGAATTAAGGTTAGAGATGAGGTCCATACTTGTATGTTTAAGCCTCATATGCTAAATCTATTCATCTTTACTAATAGACATTAGGTAGTTTGTATTTTTGGTTAGATAAATCATTATATGTGTGTGTGTGTGTGTGTGTGTGTGTGTGTGTGTGTGTGTGTGATTTTCCATTAAAATATACCTTATAACCTTTGTCATATAGTTGTCTCCCAATTAACAAGTTATGATTCAAACTATCAATTAAAAATACATTACCAATAATAGTGTGATTTTCCTTACCAACTTTTCCAATGCCAATAATTTTTCTCTTGGCATTGTCTCTGAATGAGATAAATCCTTCATCTTTATCTCTAAGAGTTGGGATGCATCGTTGATTATATGCCTTAAGTATCCACCTTCTATGTACTCTTTGTTACTTCTTTTCTTAAAGCCTATAAAATAACCCAATTATTGTGTTTTAGGTACCTAAATAAGCTTGAGTCTTTGATTGTTAGTCTTTCTCTTCTTTTCAACCCACTTCAATAAGGGTTTACTCATTTACCTTTATTTTGTAAAATAAAATTTTTTAATGTGCACATATTTACCATAAAAGTAATATATCATATTATATGAGTAATATGAGTTGGTTGTATGATGATGAACCAAAGTTGTGAATACCGTACTGAACTTGGTACCATGTTGGATTCTGGTATGGTACTGTACCGGTATCGGTCAATATCAGGTACTA
>JAOQML010000002.1:7069397-7081784 GCA_027568935.1 Erythroxylum urbanii
TTCAATCAATTCAATTCATCACATATTCATATGAGGCCATGCATTTCATTCATCCAAAAACTTATCATAAATTATCATAGATGTCTCTTAATCGGATAAAATTAAACCAATCTTTATTTTATAACCACACCATGAATAAATCAACCAAACAATAATTCATCTCCAATTTTTCATCTAACCATGCAAATCACAAAACAAAACCATAAGCATAATGTCTCATTCAATTCAACATTGAATCCAATATTCAATTTAGAAATCACAATACCACCATACCACCGTAACCATTTCAACTCCAATAATCAATTCACATCATCACAAATTCTCAGAACACCACCACAAGTCAATGATCATTCAACACCACTGTAAGTCAATAACCAACCCGTCAAATCTCATTCAGTTCAACCCAAATCACAAAACCAAATCACAAATCCAAATCTAACATCCAATCGATCACAATAAAAAATGCATTAAGTAGGCAAAAATTTACTGAAAAAGAGAAACTCATAAAACACACCCAAAAATAATTCACTATCTTCGACCTTCAGCTTCGGGTATTACGTGGTGGTGGTGCAAATGTGCGGTGGCCGGTGACAAGCAGCAGTGACAACGTCAAAGGTAGAAGAAGAAGACGAGCAGCAACGACATGTGGGCATATAGGAGCGACGACATGGTGCGGTCGTGGTGCGGACGTGGGGATGTGGTGTGGTGGTGCAGTGGTGTGATGGTACCGTGGTGAGTGAAGAAGAAGAAGTGAGATGAGAGTGAAGTGAGATGGTGAGTGATTAGTGCGAGTGAGAGTGAGACGGTGAGAGTGAGAGATAAGAAGGTAGAAGAAAAAGATGAAGTAGTGTGGCAGTGGCAGTGGCAGTGGCAGTGGCAGTGGCGTGCATGGGGTGGCTGTGGGTGCAGAAGAAGCAGAATGAAGAAGGCCACAGTCTTCATAATTTTAGGGTTAATTTTTTAAAAATTTGAAATCGGTCCTTCAACTTCTACAGATTACAGTACTGGCTAGTATCTGGCCGGTATTTTAGATACTGGCTGGTATCGATCGATAAATACTAGTACCGACCAGTATTCACGGCCAGTACTGATGGAATGAATACCGTTCCGTTTACTGGCCAGTACAGAATGGTATCTGTTCCTTTGTGATGAACTGTATGGTTTTGGTGCTTTAATGAATTCATTGTTCTTTTATGTGTATATGAGTTCGGGGAATTTCTCCTTTAGATAAATGAATGGAATATTCTTTTTGGGCAACAATGATTATATGTATTAGGCATGTTTCTTTCGTTATATTGATACTTACGAAGAGTATAAACATGTGTCGTAATATTATGCTTAGTATGATGCCTAATATGGTATGAGTGAGATTGCAAGCTATCATATGTTTTTTTTAATAAAAATTATGCCTATTCTTTCCTTGATTGTTGAGTTATAGGCCTAAATTGTGAGTCATATATAAAGCATCAGGTTTGCTCTTAGAGTGAGCCCTAGTAGATCTGTCATATGCATATGTTTTATGTCTGTGCATGAACATGGATGCACCATGCTTATGTATCATTTTAGGCAATGATTCTTCACCATATAAATTCTTTCCATTAATAAAAGTAGTTTTAGTGTTAGAAACATTCACATATTTATATCCAATTATAGGCTTATTATTTGAATTCTTTTGAGATCCAAACATGTTTTTGGGTTTCTCACTTTCCATTGTAAGCTTGGACAATGAGTTCTTAAGGCATTAACCTCCTTTTTCATTGCTTCATTCTCATGATTCAAAGCATCTAATTTATGATTATCAACAATAACCACACTCTTAGATGCCTTGATACTATTCAATTAACTCTTTATCTTTTCATTCTCATTCATTTATTTAGTTAGATTCTTTTGAGCCTTTTTAAGTTTAGAAAATAGTTCTTTCTTTTTTTATGCTCATGATTTTAAGACTCTCAACTAGTTCATTATATGTCAAATCAATATCATTATCACTATTACAAGATTTAGAGTTGGAGAGTACCTCATCATCATCTTTGGATATGAAACACATGTGAGCTACATCTTCTTCCAAATACTCACTTTTGGAATCACCTATATCATCCCAAATGAAGGCTTTAAGTGCCGTCTTTTTACCTTTATCCTTATTTTCTTTCTTGTCATTTCTGTCATATTTTTCATTTTCTTTAAGAGGATATTGATACTTTATATATTGGAATTTCCTATATTCAAAAAATAATTTCTTTAATTACATTTTAAATCTGTCTTACCACTTTTGAAGCCTTTTTCTTTTTAGGAGTTCTTCAAGAATTTCTTAAATTTTCTAGTGATTAAGACAATGTCTTTTCATCACTTTCATTAGTTGATTTCGCTTCCTCTTCAATTGGTTCTTCCTTTATGGCTTTGAGTGTCAAATTCTTTTTGTTTAAAATCGTTTCTTTTTATGTTTCTTGGAGCTTCATTCATATGTAAAAAGAGATCTAATAAGCTCTTCTAATAGTAGTATTGATAGATCATTGGCATCTATATGACCATCACTTTAGCTTTTTATATCTTTGGAAGTGACATAAGCAATTTTTTTTACTATTTAAATGTTATTATAGGTCTTTCCAAGATCCTAGAGAGCACTGACAATATCAATAAATCTACTATACATACTAAAAATGCTTTCATCATACTTCATTTGAAGCAATTCATATTTTTATGTTAGCATGCTAACCTTTCTTTATGTTACTTTATTTGTTCCCTCTTGTGTAATTTCTGAAGTATGTCAAATTTCATAAGTCATTTCACATATAGAGAATCTACTGAATTTGCTTATTACTGATGCATAAAATAAAATTTAAACAACTTTTTTATTCAAGGAAATTAGTTTCTTGCCTTGAGGATCCCATTCCTCTATTAGCTTGGAAACCTTTCTATCGTTTATAATTGTAGTAAGAATGAATAAATCACTTGATACAAGTTATCACAAAGCAAAATTTTTGGCCATCAAGAAAAACTTCATACTTGTTTTCCAATAGAGATAGTCATTCCTATATAAAAAAGGGTCTCTACTAATGTTTTGTCCCTTTTGGTTAAAAGATGATGAAGATGCCCTTAAATATGCCATTACGATCTTTGTTATAGGATTTTGTTCAAAATGCTAGCGTAATAGCCCACTCTAATACTACTTGTTAGTCCTTAATAGCACCTAAGAGGGGGTGAATTGGGTGTTTATAAATTTTTAATTAAAAGTTACTGACTTAATATGATAATGACAATTTATAGAGGATGAAATTATGAAACAATGTTTTTAAATAATAAAATAAAAGAATAAGGGCACAAAGATGAAAACTAATTTATAGTAATTTAAAAAATAATACTTGCCTATGTCTACTGCTAAAATTCTTCTTGAATTTTTACTATAATTCTTTTTTCATGGTTAAGAATAACCTTTATACAATCTTTATTTGGTAGGAAGAAACCCTTATATAATCTTTCTCTAAGGTAAAGAAGAACCTCAATGTCACTTAGAACACTCTCAAATACAATAAACATAGACCCAATAGCAGCTTACAACTTAAAATGGCTCTTTTTATTATTTTTCTAATATCAAAAAAGGCTCACTCACTCAAATTGAGACAATAAATTCTCAAATGAATGGAAAAATCTTAAAAATATATGTAAATGATGCTCAAATACTTCTTAATGCAAGAACCAATGACAAAAATATAGGGTTTTGAGATCCTGCTAGCTGTTGGAGAAAAAAAGTAGCCATTATAACAGCTAGTTGCAGGCCATTGATTGACTAGTATATATCATATTGGTTGACTGTTGTGTATTAAATACATAGATTCACTAATTATTGAAACATTGCTCGGCCACTTAAGTATATTAGCCGATTAATGTGTTCCTTAAAGGGACATTGGTCGAACACTCTAGATATTAGTTGATCAGATGACTATATTATTCAACTATTATGGCAATAGACTCAGTTATTACACTTTTAGGTTAATTTTGGTTTACAACTGCTTATATTTGTCAACTGATTCTCCAAAATTATGATTTTAATAATTTTAAACAATTAAATTTGATTTGTTTCATACAATTATGATTAAAGCGACGTTCAAAATGTTATCTAAAAAATGTTTGTAAAATTAAAAGGTTTTTTGATTAAAATAACGTTAATACCTCTTGATAAATAAAAGGACTCATTTAATGAAGTGATATGAAATGTTTATGCATGGTGAGCCTTTAAGAATACCAAACTAATAAAATGAAACTATAATCAAGATTATAAATTATAAAATGACCTTGATATGTCTTAATCTTCACTTTGTAAATTACCAATTTCATCTTTTCTTTTATCAACTTCTCGAAATATCTACTTATGTTAAGCATGAATTTATCATTTTCTTATAAGGCTTCTTATCAAGATAACAAACTTATTAGTAGGATTTATGTTTTGTTATCATTAAAACATTGATTGGAACCTCCCTTGGTTTAATAATACCAATTGCATTGAGTCTGATATTTGATTTTGAACCATTAATTTGCCAAATAATTTATTTGAAACATGTGTCATAAGTCATTATGTACGCCTAATAATTTATTTGGTATGTACTTGAAAGATAAAATGCTTATGTAAAATATTCTTCGATCAATACGTGGTCTTAATTGACGTCATAAGTATGTAGTTTTTAATTAGAAAAGACAAAAAGTGCAAATTTAATCCGGATGTTTTCACCAAAACATAGGTTAGACCCTAATGGTTTGAAGCATTAAAAATAATCTCTTACATTTGTAAAACATTCAATTTAATCTCGAATGGATGAAAATTTTGATGGAGTTATCTCACTGTCCATTATATGCCACATCAGTTATGACATAATACAAAATTATTATTTTTATTAGACATATGAATCTTACTGTGTCACGTATATGCCATGTAAAAAAGTGGGATTAACATGTATTATTAAATTTAAATTGGTTTTAATCTATGTTTCTAAATTTAGTTTAATTTTAATAAACCCTAACTAAACTTAATAAACCTGATTGAACCTAAATAATATTCTTTTAACTTAATTAAACTCTTTTAGTAAAAAATCTTAATTACATTAAAACTTTCAAATTGATTAACGTTGTGCTACATAATTTGAAACCAAAAGGTTAACGCTAATTGAACAAGAAGGGTTAGTTCCTTTATATCATGTGATTTCCTATAACTATAAAGATTTAAGAAGAGACAAGAGCTGGAAAATACGTAGTGAAAAAAACTAATAAAAGCTTTTTGGATCAACTGTTACAGGGTTAATTTTGAGGTTAGCAAACTCAAGAATTAATGCCCTGTAATTGCAATCAAATCTACACACTTGATCCAATAAAAGTTACTCTGCCACTGAATAACAAAACAACGTTGTACAGGGTGATTGAATGAGGTAGAATATTTGTATCTTACAAGGAACGAAGATAACATGATATAGCAGGTTGTTTTGTGGAGCAAAAGTATGTGAAACACATAAGAGAAAAGGAACCTGCGACATTGGATAAAGCAACAGGATTCTATTGTAGAATTTTTAAGTAACAATGAACACCACACTTCTGGAGGATTTTCATTATATTAATATTCATCTAGCCTTAACAGTTTACATAAATAACAACCTTAAACTGATTTGGACAGTTACAAGGTAGTTTTCATAACTATTGTCCAATCATAAAGAGACATTAGGCATGATACGTGTAAGACATGCACATTACTACTTGCATTTACATATAGTTGTCCATGCACTTCATGCATTTACGTTAGAACACATACAACGTTCACCATGCAACCAACATCCTCCATGCAACATTGTAACACCAACGTAACGTCCATGTAGCCAACTAAAACGCAATCTGTCCCGCAACGTAATTTCATGTTCCAATGTTTTTAGATTTTATGGCTACATAATTAAAGGAACAAAAGGGATCTAACAAACTTCTCCTACGAAAAGAAAGTCAACGTCCTCGGTAACTAAAGTGTCGAATCTGTCCAACATATTTGTCCTTGACTACTTGCTCTCAAAGCTGGCCAATCCCTCACTTTTTGCCATGCAAAAGTCTAACACGAGTTGGGTAAATGTATACCTAAATGACATACCCTTGCATGCCATTTCATCAATAATTTAGAGTGGTAGCCCATTCAAAAGTCCACTAATAAACTTCATCAGATAGCAAACCTCTTTACTTTCTCTGGAACAATCAAAATGGGACTACAAGTCTGTTTGTAGCCCCTTATCACCACCTAAGGAAGCTTATACGAGCCCCTTTTGACTCCCTTCAATGTACAACCATCATATTTATTCGTCAAAGGTCCTAAGAGTCCCTCTTCTAGGTATTTTTTCCACTAACAATGGATTGATGATTCCTACTTCACCTCTGTCCTCCTCCTTAGTCAGCAATGACGCTACAACAAAATATGGAGTTTAATAACACAAAAGGTGAAGTTTTTAGATTTTTTGCGCCTTAAAATAATTTTAGACACTTTATAAAGCGTGAAAAAAAAGTATCACAAAAACTATTTTTAATGGTTTTCTTAGACACATAGATGCATAGAAAAAATATAGATTTTTTATGCATCTAAGCGTCGAAAATTTATTTACACATAAATGCGTCGAAAATATCATTTTCGATGATTTTCTTAGACACATAAATGCTATTTTAGACGCTTTGTTTAAGCTTTTAGATGCTTTTTTCTGTCGATATTTTTTACTTTTAGACAGTTTTTACATTGAAAAATTCCACCATTTTTTAGTAAAAAAGAAGCTTACAATTTGTTTTGTGCATCTTTTTTGAGATCACTCACATATTATTATAATAAATTATAATAAATTAATCACATATTTATTATTATAATAAATTTTACAAATTAATCTAAAATATGTTTCTTCATATTATTGTAATAAATTAACACTTTTATTAATCACTTATTGCCACTTTGACTTGAAGTATCAATATATTTATTCCATTATTGCCCATGAGGTTTGATTAAATTACTTAGAAGGTTTTCCTCTGTAGAAGTTGCGACAGATACAACATTATTAAGCGTGTGTGCTTATTAATCATATGAAAAGAAAAAAATAAATTTAAGGATTTATTTTGTATACACAAGAAGTGCAACCCAGTACATATTAGGCATCTTATCGTATTCAAGACTAAGTCAAACAAAAAGAGCATAAACTTTGCAGCTGCAAATCTCAACTTCAAAAGAACATCTCTAGTACATTTCTTTACAAGTCAAAACTCACATTCCATCGATCATTCATGTCTGCATTCAAAGTCCAATTATTTTCCTTAATCTGAAAATAAGGCACCTGAAAAATAGGGAGAAGAAAAATAACTTATAACACTGCAAATGCAAGTTAATTATAGGATTTACTAGATTTGAGTTTATGATTAACAACCCAATTGATTCATTCAAAACAACTTAGATGGTAAGAAAGAAGCATATTACACATGATCGGAGGGCATTAAAAGTTCTTGATCCTATGCCAAAACCCAATTAATTTAGATCGGATCTATTAACTTCAAATAAAACGTTTTTGTCATTACTAATAACCTCACCCATATATATATATATATGTATGTATATATAATAGTAGTAGTAAATTAAGAAAAAAAGTCCAACTCTCCTTTCCAAAACAAACTTGACAGCAGATTTCTACTATCCCAGTATGCAATTTAAAGAAGCAAATAATCATTTTAAGTTTTGAGTGTGCAAATAATCATTTTAAGTTTTAAGTGTGTTCTTATATGATGTAAATGACTTCGTGAACTTGACATTAAGACCAAGTCTAAATGATAATACCTGTAATGACAAGAGTATATTAACAGCATCGTACAAATGATCAGCTAGTATAGCTTCTCCTACAATCTCTGGTGGCATTTGTGATAATAATATTGCTGCCTGCAAATGCTCAACAAAAACTGGCCCATAAATTAAATAGCTTGAGTTATGATATTAAAAAACTTGAGACAATATCTGGTACAAAACTTGAAAATACGTAAAGGTTAAAGAAAGTACTAACCCTGAGAGCTTCAGCAGTGCAATCTGAAATAGGCCAACCATTGTCATAGGTATAGAAAGGCCATCCACCCTTGGAAATATGGCGATACTATTTACTAGGATCACCACAGCTATTTTCCGTATCTTGATAAGGAACTTGAGTCAGTTTACGTCAAGAAACATGACTATAATCAAATTTGGCTTAAACACAAAAGAACTTGTAGAGTATATGTTTTTTGGAATAAGATGGTATTTACTTGTGTGTTTCTGATGAAATTGTGTGCTTCTTTTAGCATTAAACCATATTCATCGACAATATTGGTAGCAAGAATTGCTTGAACAGAAAAACCAACATCCCACAGTTGAGAACCATTGTACACCTGTCACTAAAATATTCAATTAACAAGTTTATGATCTTAAACTAAAATTGTTATATAGTTCGAACTATTTAACTATCCAAAAGTTAAATAACTATCTGAACCAGACAGAGGTATGACAATCAATGAATAGGCCACATTAAAAGTCAACCAATCATGTTCGACATTCGAACTCCTCACATTTATGAAAATAACCAATGTCTGAATAGAAATATAACAAAGTAAACTATGTGTGGTCTTGTAGTACTTTCCTGTGCCTTTGACACACTCTTAGTCTTCAACTCAGGGAAACGCCTGGCAGATGTGAAATAATCTCTTTTTAAGTTTTTATATAAATATAATCAAACTATGTTTTAAAACAAGGGCTTATCCAATGCCCTATCATTCTACCTAATTCTTTCCCCTCTCCATCTTCTATCTGACGGCTAAATTGTCCCCACCTGCCTACCTTCCCCTGGTCCTATTTCTATTTCTTAAGTTCGACACTGTTTTCAAAAAGAACAGCAAGAAATGATTAAAGGCTAGAAAACTTTAATCCCATACAATAATTCTTGGATGTTAAAGCCGTTCTTAGTATTATTGTTACCAAAAGAAATATCAGTTTTGAGTTGTGATTACACGATCGTTCCTTACTACGTCATAATCAAGCTACAATTATAATTTTAAAATTTAGTAAATGATAACGTCACATTTGTGATCAAGTAGTCAAACCCCACACTTTCCATATGAAGGAAAAAATAGAGTAAAAGCAAAGCAATGTTAGACACGCTTACATGAACACAGAAGAGAGTAAGCAGTTAGGGATAGGAGAAGATTATAAACTACATTTTACAAAATAGAATCAAATCCAGTTTGAAGAAATTAGGGAGGGAAAAGACTGAAATGAGATTAAAAAAAAGATATAGAACGCAAATATATTAAATTCTTAGACACCCAACATCATAAACTACCAAAACTACATGATCTAAACCTCACGAATCTTGAACCGCACTAAAACTACGGATGAGAAAAGCATGAACTACAATATAGCAGGCTCTCCACACTTTAGCTTATCAAAACGAATTGAATGATTAGGTAGTAGGAACAAGAATGGATAACCCAGGAAAAAACAATTTTGCAAAGGTAGAATACACGTGAAATGTGGAAAAATGGAACCAGATTTAGAGCCTAGAGATCCCACATTGTTCTCAAAGAGAGGAATGAGAATAGACGATCATGCATAATCACCAACAGCAAAGGATAGAGAGAGGAGAGCTTACAGTTACAAGCAACAGATGAAGTTTGCATATGATGGGAGAGCAGTCTATAGATTAGCGGTGAGAGCGAGAGATCGAGGGTTGGCTACCTTCTTTAAGAAATAGATGGAAGACTTGTATTGATTGATTTTAGTTTATATGAGCTGAAAAGGAATTAATTTATTATATTATTGATATATTCATATATGTGAGAAGTTGTATTATTTTGCTTATCCAAAGGACCTATGTCCTTTTCTTATTGCTTAAGTTTTATCTTTTAAATAGTTGACCCTATTTCAAATTATGAAAATACTATCTTTCAGGTTAAATCCCACTAGAAGGATATATGACTCTGTTCTTCATCTTTATTAACTAAACGTTTGTTTATAATTTCTTGCTTTTGACATTAATTAACTGTTATTCCTAGATGCATATAAATTATAAAAGGCACTAATTTTTATCCCGTTATTTAGAAATTTTAGAAGTTTTACACACTTTTTAAATATATTTTTAAGACAAATTTTTTTGTCTTAAATAAATGTCTAAAAACTCCAGCAATTCTTAAATTATTTAAGACAATTATTAGATGCAACTAGACATAAGCGTCTAAAACTCCCTTATTTTGGTGTTGTGTGAGTTCAATTTCGTTTTCTTCGGACACTCCCTTAATGTGGTCCGCTACAAATAAAAAAATTAACAAATCATTGAGCATAAGTGGTTTACATGTTTTTATCTTTCTCATTTTGAGCCACAAAATTTCCTATACTAACTTTTCCATTTCCATTACGGTTGGAAATTTTCTCCTTATCTTTATTTGGTCATAAATCTACCAACCAATCAGCTGTTGCCGTAGGACTTGGGAGGTCTCGAACTCCTTGTCTTCATACTTCAATTTGTGCTCAAGATTGAGGTCCTGACAGAAGATTAAATAGCTTAGCTTCTTCTGCCATGTTCTTAATGTCTAGCATCAACCAACTGAAATTTTTAAGTCCGATTTGCTCCATCCCGTTTCATCTTCTGCAAGTTCTCTCTGCCAACCAAGATGTGGTGCAAGGCATAAATTGCTCCTTCAATTCGTGAACAAATGCCTCCCACGTATCGATTCTAGGATGTCCAACATTCAGATCACTCTCAAGTTTTCCACACTACCAACATTTTCCATCTCCAGCAAAATACATATTGGCTAATAAAATTTTGTCACATTCCAATACCTTATCCACTTCAAAATATTGTTGCATATCTCAAATAAAAATTTCCAGAACTTTTGCATCTCTCACACCATCAAAATGCTTAGGATCAGAAATTTTTAACCTTGTCTACGTACTACCACCCTCCCTGGCACCACAGTTCCTAATGAGAGCCAAAGCATCCTCTATCACTCCCATCCTTCTGTTTGCTTATGTTAAAGTTGTATCCATGAGATAATGGAATGTCTGAATCGCCTCTTGTTCAACAGATAAGAAAAAAAAATAAACAAAGGCATATTGAGTTTGAACTCTGTTTTTCATTGATTCTGTTGATGTACAGTGTGATGCTTTTATAGATAGATTTTGACTAGCTTATAGGAGATCATGTACAAAACTAACTCCTACATTATAGGAGATAATCCTGATATGATTATAACTACTTTTGACTTCTTCTACTTAACTTCGTCTAACACTCACCCTCAAGTTGGGTGGTAGGGTCACCAACACCCAACTTGCGTAGAGCTTCATGAAAAGTTCGCCCCATAACTACCTTAGTCAAAATATCAACTAGATGGTCTTCTGATCGAACATATGGTAGGCTGACAATTTCGTCTTTTAACTTCTCTTCAATGAAATGTCGATCAACCTCCACATGTTTGGTTCTGTCGTGTTGTACTGGATTCTCCGAAATGCTGATGGCTGCCTTATTATCACATAACAACTCACAAGCACTTCTAGGCAGAAAACCCAATTCTATCAATAGCTTCACAAGCCAGAGCAATTCTGCCAAACCTTTAGCTATGCCCCTGAACTCTGCTTCTGCACTTGACAGTGCCACCACCTTTTGTTTCTTGCTTTTCCAGGTTAATAGGTTCCCTCCAACAAGAGATAAGTACCCTGAAGTTGACCTTCTGTCTACTAGATTTCTGGCCCATTCTGGTATGGGCGAGATATATTAGTCATCCTACCAGTCTCTGATATCTTCCGTGATCAGTAGATTCTGCTTCTTTTTTAATTTTCAAACCATGATTCGTCATCATCGGTGTCTCAACTGGCTTACAGTCTAAAAGCCCAGTTTCAGCAAGAAGATCCATCACATACTTCCTCTGAGAGATAAATATTCCTCTTCTTGACCAAAACACTTCTATGCCCAGGAAGTACTTGAGTCCTCCCAGATCTTTCATTTCAAACAAGTGCTCCTTGAGACGTCTTATTTCTTCCAAGTCATTCCCAGTGAGAATCATATCGTCTATATAGATGATCAGATAAGTAATCTTCTCACCTCTTCTTTTCAAGAACAGAGTATGATCAGAATTACTCTGTTTGTAGCCAAAACATTTCATTCCCACGGTAAATCTTCCGAACCAGGCTTGTGGCGATTGTTTCAACCCATAGAGTTCTTTCTTTAGACGACATACTTCATTCTGTTGGAACCCATGGGAAAAGCCAGGTGGTGCTTCCATATAAACTTCTTCTTTCAATTCTCCATGCAGAAAAGCATTCTTCACATCAAATTGGTGTAATGGCCAATCTAGATTCACTGCCAAGGAAAAAATTACCCTTATAGT
>JAOQML010000002.1:7088001-7101362 GCA_027568935.1 Erythroxylum urbanii
AAAAATTCGTCACAAAAAGTCTTTAAAATTGTAATAAATTTGTTTTTAACAATTATAAAAATTATTAAATTAAAAATTAAATTTTGTGACTAAATAATATTAGCTACCAAAAAAATTCGTGACAAAAGGTCATTAGCTACGTATACAGAACGTCACTAAAAACCTTTTGCTACAAAAAAAATATTAGTAGCTAAAACTATTTTGCTACTAAAATAAAATCGTCACAAAATTCTATTAGCTACAAAATGCTAATTCATCATAAAAAGTTTTTACCTACTTTTAAGAAACATCAACAAAAACTTAGTAGCTAATATTATTTTGCTACAAAAATAAAATCGTCACTAAAAAAAATTACCTAAGAATAAGATTTAGTAGGTAAAATGTTTTATCTACGAAATATAGACGTCGCACAAAACAATCCACGACATTTTTGGTATCGTCACTTATAATTTTCCGACAAATCATTTTTGTTGAAAACAAGTTTTTACGATGATTTCATGAGAACGTCGCGGATGTTATTTTGCTACCAAGATTCAGTGACGATTTAGGTAACAATAATATTTCGTCGACCATACTAATTGGCGACGATTAGTTATTCTTTTGCAATGTTTAAATACATCACTAAATGTCCTGTATGTTGTAGTGGATCGACCACATGTTAATGGCGCGATGCGGTGCAACCTTTGGTAACGTTATTAAAAGCTTGATTTTCCCTTTCTGTCAGCATCAAAGCAATCTTATGGAAGTAATTGAAAGAAGAGTTTCATTTCTACAGGTGTTTTTGTGTCCATTGCAACTGATCCTCATTCTTGTCTAGAAATGCTAATCTATAAAAGGACCGTAAAATTATAGAGTATAGAGAACATTCGAAGAACAAAAGATTTGATAGGCCTATCTACAGTAGATAACCTGTTGAGAACTGCAAGCCAAGCAACAAAATTGTGTCATTCCCACCAAAATTTCCACCAACCATTCTTTGATTCCTGATTCTGAGTAAAGTGTAGGTGTCTTTAATGAAAAGCAGTCCATTATAGCTCATGGTTAGCTTCAATTACTGTAAAATCAAGCACATGAAACAAAAGCTTAAACAGCTTGCTGGAGTTGTACGTACACGTTAAACGTGTAATTTTCGGGTTAGTATCTTAACAAACGTGTCCCATTTCTCACTGCCATTTGTCAGTGTTCCGCGAAATTGTATAGATGACCATGTGAAGTAAAGCTTCAGACGTATTTAGTTGATCAAACTTCACGTTCCCTTTTCATATATATACATATACATGCATCCTTTTCGCTAATACTATATGCTAAATTATATAACTAACTAACCCGTAAAAATCCTCTGAAGAAATTGTGACTACCAACTGTTCATATACGAAAAATAACTAATTTTTTCGTGCACTTTGATATCTAGAATATTGATTGAATAAGACGAGGAAGCAGAAACAAAATATGTTAAATGCTTGATATGGACAAACCAATTGATCAGAATACTTCAGAACAGTAGGAACTCAGGAAAACGTATTGCAACTGCACTTAACTCGTATATTTGACAGCCAAACTACCGCTGGTATCCTAGCATACCATCAGCTTTCTTTCTCACAAATGATAACTTGATGCTTGAGCTATTATTTTCATATGCGAATTATTAACTGTATAACTTGAGGGACAGAGCAAACTTTTCCGGTGATCAAGTTGAAAAGGAATTTGCACATGATCATTAAAATGGTGACGCTAAAACTACTATATCTATATTATATATATGTAGGAGATAAAGTAACATAAGAGGTCTTTTAACCATCAAGAAGATATGCCCACACCAAGAAAATCTATGAAAGGAACGTCCTTGTTTCTAATAGAATCATCTCCTTCTTGCTTTTTAGTCTGTCTCGTAGTCGCCAATGTGGTTAAATTATCACTGCAGAAACTTGTCAAATCCTTCTTGATCAATCCATTGTTCTCGTAATTATCTCCAAGTTTGAGGCACCCTATTAAAGGACTTGGAACAACCCTTTTGTAGGTTGGAAGCCCAAACACACTTGAACTCCGGTAATTGCCATGATTGTTGGAAGAACTTGGACAGTGCCTATAAGTAGAATGGCTGATGACTTTGGAGCTCTCTGAAGTATATAAATTAGAGTTGAAGTTATGATCTCTTTCTTCTCTTCTGAATATATCCAGAGAAGATGAACTATGTGATGTTGTTATATTGGATGTGGTGAACGTCCAGGAAGAAGGTGAAGAACCAGGAGGAGAGAAAGAAAAAACCCGTTCTTTGATGGGGTTTTGAAATTCAAAGAGTAATCTACTATTGTCAAATCCAATTCTTGAGCTAATAAGAAATTCTTGAGGCCTTGATTTGGCTGCTGCGTAGAAACTACTGGGGGAGGTGTTGGTGTCACTTAATTGTCCATCTTGACAACTTCTCTTCCCACATAGCCTGGATTTCTCCCTTAGCCTTCTTGCCATGATTACATGCCAGTGATTCTTCACAGCATTATCAGTTCTACCAGGGAATAGTCTGGCTATTAGAGCCCACTTGTTTCCATGAATGCGGTGAGCCGCCAGTAGTCTCTCTTCTTCTTCCTCTGTGAAGGGTTTCCTGTTTATCCTAGGATCGAGTTGATTAAACCACCTCAATCTGCAACTCTTCCCTGACAAAGAAGAATATAAATCAGATTCATGAGATCATAAAACTTGAAACAAACTTTTTTTATTGTACTTGCGTGCGAGGTCAAATTCATGAGTGAGAGTGAAAGAGAGAGATTGAGAGATTCATATTATGGTTGCAAGAAAATTATCTCCTCTAAGTCTATGTCATAACACTCATTAAGAAGTTCCAAATATTTGTCTTTCTTTACTATGTACTCAAAACTTAGCAGGACAAAATAGTTATGATTTATGAGACTATAAAATTACATTACGTCTGATCCTGAATCCATACTCTTATGCAGAGGGAGACCGTTATCATCTATCGTATCAACAAAATGACAAATTATCATCCCATACTTGAGCAAAAATCGATTTAGATTGCTCTCAGTTTCTCCAATGTCAAAATCCCATTTCATGTACAAACTTTCCAGATAGAAATAACCTATATATTCATCCTATATCGAACGCTACACACCTGATCTGCCTTGCAGCTTGTCTGCAATAGAATTCCAGTTCTGCGCACCATATTGTTCAACAAGTTGCCTGAGTTTTTCATCTTCAGCGGGTCTCCAATGACCTCTTGGACAAGTAGTACTGCTCTTTCCCTCATCACTTGAATTACCTGCTCCAGATGATTCCTCCATCTATTGATCGCCAACAGCCTCTCCCTGGCTTTCGGTTCTTTATCACCAAAATGCACGAGTGAGAAGTCCAGAAGAAGTTATATAGGAGCATAAGAAACCAGAATATAAGATAGTGGGGTTGGGTTTAGGGTTGTGGATGGCAAGTCACTTTTGTTGGTTTTACACGACACATTTAGCCCTATCACTATATGTATGTGTACCTGTAGAACTAATGACCTTTTTCTTTTCTTGCTATGCTATTGGCCCATGAAAATTCTGAGTCTCACCTATTCTTTCGGTTTCTTTTAGTTTTCGTCTTCCCTCTCTCTCCATCTCTATCACTGTCGATCCCTATCTCACTATTTTAAGCCATGGTACTACGTTAAATCAAAAAACTTACTGATTTGGAGACCTTAAACTATTTATTTTGTCTACTAAATGAGACGTCTTGCCTTATCCCGGAGACTCCTTTCCTGATTGCTGTCACTGATAAGTTGCACCAATTTATAGTGCAAAATGTAGTAGAACCAATATTGTTATGTGATGACCTACTTCCGAGTTATGAGCATGGGACATTGCACGTAACGTCAAGGTCCATATATATCAACGCGCAAAAATTGATATCAGTAATTGAAGCTTTCTGTTTTTAACATCTCATGCTTGTTAGAGTTAGAAGCAGCAATTGATACGGTAAATCAACATCTTCAGACTTCCAAATTTTGGTTTAGAACAAATTAAAACGAAGTAAATCAACATCTTCAGGCTCACAATTGGCAAGCATTACATGTTTCAACTGTACTTTGGCTGATTAATGGCTAGTGAAATTTGTTAGGGATGTCAGAGAATAGACATCCTCGCATTTGTTTCCAGGAAAAGAAGGATTTAAAGTTCCATATATTTACTTGTGTACGATGGTCTCTGCTAACCATTTAACATAATTTTTCTTTAAACAACAACACAAAAGAAAGCAACTGAAGAAAAGGACTTTCTTGTTGGATTTACAGTTCCTGTTATCTGTTTTACACTCATCCTTCTTTGCTAGAATTGGTAGCAAGGACATGAAAATGTTCAACGTCAAAACTAAATGACAATATATTTAAGTACAAATATGTATAATTTCAATAGTCCTGATGAAAATGGTAGAAAAACATAGTAGTTGGAAAACAAGGGCACGGTGACAGTTCAGCTTAATCATAATAAAGCATGTAATAATGTTAAAATATATGTTTATGAGAAGAAATTAACCGAACTCCTTCGGGTTTGAGTGCTAGACTTAAGGCTTAATTATCGAATGCCGTGTAAGTACAGCATCAAGAAAAGTATAGGTAAACCGTCTGCCTTTCCCCATACTTCCATGCAGATGGCAAGTCAAATACAAACGTTGAAAGATTTAATGTAATAATCATTATGTAATTGTTTCTTAACCGATTAAGATTTTATACCTCACGAAATCAAACACTTGCAATTTCAATCTAAACGTGCTTCCAAAACGGCCTGGCCCATCCATCCCCATTATCATCACCATCAACATACTTTATACCATTTACCGAGTTAATTGAGCATAAAAAAGTAGAACCCGTCTCTATTGGAATTGGTGGATGGTGCCAGTTTATTAGGTTCATTTGTGTCAAACCTATAACTTGTAATTTCAGCTTAACGGAATTTGTTGAAAAAAGTTTGGTTTTTGATTTTGTCTATAATAATCTCTTACAGCAACTATTTCTTCCAATTGGGTTGTAGAATGATTTGTTTACTCGTTCCACCAATCCTGTTGTTAAGAACATGTATTACCTACAATTGTTGAGAAAGTAAAAGTCAAGTTGCTTTGTTAAATTTCAACATTGACAAGTTAACTCTATTTGTTTTGCTAGTACTTCATTTGAAAACTATGATAGTTTAAAATAATTTTGTTATTAATTATGACTAATTCAGTAGAACAAAACTATTTAAAAATCAGATCTTAACCATAAATAGATTATGCAATAAATCACATATTTTATTAGTTATGAAACGTTAAAACCTCCTTTAGTTATAGCATAAAGGATTTAGAATGTGTTCTACTATGGATTCTATTTATAATTAATCAAATTAACATGGAGATAAACATTGTTAATCCATAAATATTGCTGAAAATCAATTAGCCATATGACCTTTGAATTTTGCTAATCCAACTTCATAATTTTCACAAATAGAAAGCATTCAAGCATATGAAGCCTCATACATGTACGTGTTTCTCTTTAGTTCCTTCGTCTCCATTAACAGCCTCTCCACCAAACACAGCTTCGACTCCTATCCTGATATTAAAACCCAAAAAAAAATAACAGTATTGATTGTCAAAGCTGACTCCATATTGGCATTATGAAAAGGTGACAACTGACAATGGATCCAAGTCAAATTGGAGATAATTATTGCAATTGATGAGGATTATGATTTTTCATTTTCTATAGTAATTAACTATAAATATAGAGATAATACAAGAAGAAACTAGAACCTACTGATGATGGATAACCTCTCTAACTAAATGACTTATTAGACCTAATTGCATGAGAATGAGGAACCTAAAACAGAGCCTTTAGTAAGTTGAATTAGACTTACGTGTTAATCAATGATAGATATAGTTTGTGAGGTCGAAGAAATAATGAAACCGTCTCTTATCATCAAAAGTTACGAACAATATTTTTAATGTCTTTACAAGTCGAGAGTTGTTTTACAATTTTTTTAGGAGAAAGAAAATGATAGGAAAAGTGGGAATTATTGTATAATTTAACTATTGGATCTTGATATTTTGAGTAAATTATCATCTTTGATAAAGGGAACTTACTATATAAGCATATAAATGTCAAATTTTGAAATTAATTGATGCTTTAAAAAACACACACACACACACACAATGTTTCTACTTGAAAAACTAATCCATATATATATACATAGTCAAAGTTAAATAATTAAGTGAAAACATGAATCAAATTATACTTATCATCTGTGATATGTGTAAATTAGTATTTATATATATGTTACATCTGAAAATTAATTGATACAACATGAGTAGAAAAGAGCCTTCTTAATTTCTTGTTGAAATGGTAGTCCATATATTGGTTAGAGTGAATAATTTAAGTGAAAATGTGAAACAAATTATCTATATGTCAAGTAATGGTAAAAATATATACTTTATAAACATTTTTAAACTACAAACATGCATTTCTTCCATCATTTTTTAAAAAAAATTTCCAGCTTTAAAGTAAGTCCCACGATATTCCAACCATTCAAAATAATTGTTAGTTTCATCTCTCTCTTGATTGTAATTTCATGCAACTCTTCTATTTTCAGTGGGAATAATAGAATCCAGGTTTAAATGGTGAAGCCATAAAATTGTTTGTTTCTTTCCTGGAGGAGTTTACACGTACGAGGAAACTAGAATATATGCTCCAGGACATAGTTATTCAAGAAACTCCAAACTACCCAAAAAAAAAAAAACATGTCCGAACAAGTCATAAATCGACAAACATTGACACACTGGATGGTACCATATGACTGCCATCAGAATTCAGAAACCTATACCTAATTAATAGATGGTGCTTCCAGGTGTCTAATGGTTAGTTGGTTACCGTTAAAGTCTCTCTTCATCTCTCTCCCCGTGTTATGGTGATGTGGATTTCTAATATAGAAACATAAATATAGAAGGGTTTGAGATACCTTTCCAACAGTAAATGCAAAGCATTGCAGTTACTTGCACAGCCAAACATCCCTTTGTATTCAAAATGTCCTTGTAATGAAAACCATAATGCAACCTTTTCTATATCTCACCTTTCCAAGAAACCCATTGAAGCAACCCCACTTAGTTACTCCACACCTATTTTAATATCATAGATATGAAACCTTGAAAATCCTCAACAAACTACTTTGACTATAAAAAAAAAGAAGAAGTAGAATTCTCTTATAAACCCATATTTCAGTTTTTGTTCTTCAACGGAAATCCGATGCTTCCTGTTGGTTCCTCCTTTTGTTATTCTCAATAAATGCATCTTGTTGCATGGTGGTTGATAGTGATCTAGCTTCATTTAATACAACTTTAAAACCCTTCTCCAACAAGTAGATGGAGAGATGGAATTTCCACAAAAATAGGCTTATCATGAACCGGTCGACGTGGAAGAAATGATATTGTTTCTATGTTCTTTGCATATGTATGCACCCGTAAGAAATGTACTGTATATAACACGCATCGTCTTATCTATAAAATCAGAGAACAGCCATATATGGCAGACAAGTCTCACATTCTATCCAACCCCAGTGTTCCTACAATATATTATTACGATGACGTGTTATCCAACACACCAAGTTGAAGTGAAGTAACCCAAAAGAATTTGTTTGTTAGACTAAGACTTTTCTTGTAACTCATGCTTGTTAAAACTAACACCATTTTCTCCTGACTTAAAAATAAATTTAGTTTTTCTCAGATATGGTCAAGTACACCTGGGTTTCATTTCACCGAATTACGACGTTTTGATTCTCCATTATGACGTCCAAGTCTTGTAGTGCTCCATGATTTTGACAGTTCAGCTAACCTTTATGCTTATTCTTCTTCAGCTTAGTTAGAGCCTTGCCTAATACTTCTAAATTAATTGTTATTTGATCTTAGTATTAATGCAACGATCATGCAATCTATCTATATATATATATATATTGCAACGATCATGCAATCTGGAAAAGATTAAGAGTTTATTTGGAATTGACAGGTTAAATATAAAGAACTATACAGTTGGCATTAACATGCAAACATTACTTCTTGATTTAAGCCATTATCCAAATTTGGAGCATAGTAGGCCATGAATATATATACATATAATGCATGGCTATATTTTGAAAGCTTGCATATAAATATCTATTACTATATACGTAGGAGATGAAATTGCCTAGAATTTAATGCATCGACTGAAACTCAAATCAAAACTTGATCTTTGCAGGAAGTTCATAAAATATTACAACACCCTTTCTGAGTAGAAGATCATGAATCTTTCTGATAGAAAGGCATTACCATACGCAGACTGGTTGCTCGGTAGGACAAACCCGCCTTGCATCAAAGTATAAACGAGGCAAAAACACATGTAAATATGAAAAATGATGAACAACTAAACTCTCGAAGACTAAATGGAAGCTTTTACATTCTCTCGAACTATACTTAAAAAAAAAACACTATTGATTTAACAATCAATTCATTAATTTGGAGTGGCTGTGACTATAACATACATATCTCCTAGTCATGTGGTTAGACAATTTGGGTGTAATCTATAATCCAATGATGGCTAATCTCAGCCAATAGCGGCCAGTTGTTATACTGTGATAAGATGTCTGCATTCAGCATTCCAAATCAAAGTAGGTGAATGTTGTACTATTAGCCGCCTAACTGTTGAACCAATGATGTGATGACGAATAGTTTTGTTTACAAGTATGTAATGAATTGCTTCCCAGATATAGCTTATGTTACTTGATTAAATTAAGTTACTTCCAATTTTTATACACAAGGAAGGTATGACAGTTATCATATTCTGCAACCGTGACCTACCACCCAATCTTCTTTCATAAATGGAATATTAAGAATGTATAATTAAATAGCATCAGTTTAAACATCATTGACAGTTCAAAAACTAATTAGGCTCTGTCTACCATTGATAGTACGGTGAAAGATTCAAAACCTCCTTCAACCCATTTGCAAGTTTCTTTTTTTTTTTTTGGGAAATTTCCATTTGCAAGTTTCTTGTTTCCTTTCATATGACAATTGATATTAAAATTAGGTGGGAAAGGGATAGTTTATCACTCTGCATGCTATATAAATAGTAAATTGCATATGGGAATTCATAAAGAAGGATTTGAATTGAATTCGTTGATGCATTGATTCATCTAAATTAGATAGATTGTCATCATAAAGATTTGGTACTGTTAATTAGAGCTCAGAAATCATGTATTCTTCTAAAATTGCTTTTCAGCTGCTTTTGTGTGATGCGCAAAGCAGGTCTTCTGCTAATTTGTTATTTTAAGACTAGGGGTTACAAAGACTGGCGAACAGAACATGACAAATTGATATTCCTACTCTGGAATTAAATCATTTTCTATTCCAGTAAACATCAGGTTGATGGATGTGGATTTCAATGGGTCTTGATGTATTCGACAACAGGTGTCTTGGATTAATAGGCTTAAAACAAGCCCATTTTCTAAACTTCTAAACTCTTTGCAATGTCCTTCAAATGTTTCCATTTCAAGATGATTTTGCATTCTGAGTGCCCTAATTACATGCCTAGCTTGCAAGTAAATTAGGAATCGGGCCCAACAAGCGATAATTGTAAGCTTTCCCCAACTAAAATGTGTACTGCTTCAGCTGGTAAAAATCTCAACAAATGACTTGAGGAACCATTCACATCAACCAGAGCATGGAAAGCACCACTAGGGCTAGAACCTCAATGAAAAATGAGTTTAAAAGTCTCTTTCTTTAGTGGAATTTAGAAGACCATAAAAAGAGGAAAAGACTGTACTTGGAATCTTGAATATGGGTGTTAGCAACAACGCCGTTCTTATGTTTAGTGACGTAAACAATTCTAACAAAGTTCAAATTTCGAGCTTATTTAGATTTCAGTCTCTTCTTCATCAGTTTAATTAAAAATCTGTGTCTAGCGCACCAAACAAGGATGTTCAAATACTAGGGTTTTTCATCTGTGGTCGGCCTACGGTTTTATTATCTTCAAGGTTGACCCGCTAACATTGTCAGGGTCATAACCTCACCAATCAAACGATAACAAAAGAAACTCAGCATAAGTTTGAAAGTCCTTTTGAGAAACTAACTGAATACTAATTCTTTATCTTTCTCTTCAGCTGGATGAGTAGTACTAATGTAATGCTTGACTTAAAGTTTCGGACAACCGATTTTGTGGATATGAATGAAAGAGACACAATTTATAAGCATGTTAAATCTACCCGAATTTATGTTTCTTTCTTCCATTATAAATTGAAATATTTACACGATCTTCTTCACCCTAAAATCTACCTGAATTTAAATGACGCGAAATGGGATTACTTCTTATTATCTTTCAATTTACATACATACATATACATATATGTATTAATTAAATTCAGTTAAATACAATTAAATGCAAAATAATTGTATGTATTGTTAAAAGAAAACTCTTTTATAATACATTTTAATTTATTATAAAATTCTTATTAAATATTAATAAATTAATTATTTAGATAAAATGAATAAATTTTAAACTAAAATTCTTACCTTTTTACATGTTTAACATGCATGTTTCCTTAATAAGTTTTTTTTTCGGTAAATAACTTAATAAGTTGTAACTATTTTTCTTCAAACTTCTTATCAATATCTCATTAATATTCACAAAAAAAGTGAATGAATTGGCTCTATATTTATTGATAATATGAAGAAGCATTTATATACAATTAACAATAACTACTTTAGCTCCTAAATCGGAGCATATAAATTCTATGTATATTCTTATAGAAATGGAAATGAATTAACTGGCAAATCAATAATTAAATTTAGAAGTATATTTCATGATCAATGTATTAGAGACTTTATTTCTTTAACACTCTCCCTCAAGTTCTATATTTATAATCTCTAACTTGTTAAGTAATGTCAAGAAATATGAAGAAGTTCATGGTTTTATAAAGGTATCAGCTAGTTAATTTGATGCAAGCACATAAGTCATGTTGATCATTTATTCTTGAACTTTCTCTCATATGACATGGCAATCAATCTTTACATATTTTGTTCTTTCATGGTAGTTTGAGTTTGAAACAATGTGAAGTGTGATTTGATTGTCAT
The DNA here is from genome assembly GCA_027568935.1 of Erythroxylum urbanii. Lineage (NCBI taxonomy): Eukaryota > Viridiplantae > Streptophyta > Magnoliopsida > Malpighiales > Erythroxylaceae > Erythroxylum > Erythroxylum urbanii. Next base: position 7,099,105 of record JAOQML010000002.1, read on the forward strand.
AATATAGAATAACAAGATGAGAATATTAAATTCATAGATCTTGGAAGATTGTTTTCAACTATATAACTTTATAATAAATTAAATAGAATAACAAGATGAGAATGTTAAACTCATAAATCTTGTATGATTGTCTTCAACTATATAACTTCATAGTAAGTTAAGGTCATAGATCGATATTTAACTTATATACCAAATAGTGATAATGTTGTTTGTTTCTTGGTCATTTAGGAAATTAATGAGCTATTATAAAAAATAAATTATCTAGTAATTGACCTTTGAGCATTAGAACACCTATCCCAATCTACTTCACAAAAGGTATTTAGTTGAATTGAACTTGTAGGAAAAATTATGCCTTATTCTGCAATTTGTTTAACACATTGTATGTGTAGCATCATGTCCCCATACTAAGGGTTATAACCTCGATTTCTATAATGGGGAGAATGGCAATGAGAGAGTTAAAGGAAATTTTGCATTTCATGCTCAGCGGAATGTCAGCATACGTGCATGTGAATTTAAGTTTTTACACACATGAAAATAATTGTACATGCACTCATTGACATTTCGGGTATAGTGAATAGTAATAGGACAGATTGAGAATTGTGTTTATAGCGAATGATTAAAATGAAATGGAGTAAGAAGACTAAAATAAAATCTAAGTGTTGGACTTAGTGAAGAAAAATGTGTTGAAGAAGTTTAGTGAGAATATTTAGTATGGGAGTTATAGATGGTGGAGTAGAAAGTTATGGTCCTTAGAAAGGGAAATGCTTAGGAGTATAAAAATGTATCGTCTGTAAAGACGAATCATCTGTGATGATGTCACTTCGTCTGTGATGAGGTCATAGGGTCTTAAGCGTTGCATCGTCTTAAGTTGATTTAGCTTCGTCTTAAGTTGACTCGGGTTCTGTCTGTCTTTTGCTTCGTTTGTCTTTTGTTTCGTTTGCTTTTTTCACTTCGTCTGTGATGACGTCACATCGTTTGTGATGATGTCATATCTTCTTAAGTTGACTTTGCTTCATCTTAAGTTGACCATCTGAATCGTCTGCTTTCTGCTTCTTCTGCTTTTTGTTTCATCTATTTTCTGATGAATTTCGTCTATTTTTTGTTTCGTCTGTTTTTTGTTTCGTCTACTTCTTACTTCGTCTGTCTTTTGTTTCGTCTGATTTTGCATTCGTCTGCTTATTGCTTCGTCTGCTTCTGGCATTCGTCTACTTTTGCATTCGTCTGCTTATTGCTTCGTCTGCTCCTGGCATTCGTCTGCTTTTGCATTTGTCTGCTTATTGCTTCGTCTGCTTTCTGCCTAAGTGACCGAAACTTCTTCTTCTGTATACTATTCATTTTGTATCGTTTGGTCCATCTTTGACCCTTCAGATGATGGAATTTGTTGCTAAAGTCTACAAGAAAGTTATATACTTATAAGTCCTCTTTCACACCATCTAACAAGGATTTTGATCCGATACCTATAGCAAAAGTTATGCTAGTTGCCCCAATAGAAAAAGGTTCAATATGATTGAGAACAGAACCAAATTGAATGATTTTGGTATCAATGGAGACATAAGACATAGGGGAATATGTTTCTAGAGGAAAGTGTTGCAAAATGACTTCAGTGTCGGAGGTCAAGAAAAGAACGTAAAGTTGACCCAAAATGATGTGCTATAGGAAAAATCTGAAAATAAGTAAGAGGTTATGACTTGTGATTGCAGTGGTATTACTGAGCCATAAACTTAAGTATAAATTATACTTAGGTGGGTTTGGATAAAGGGAAGTGGATAAGTGGATAAGAATTGGACAGGTATCGTAGCTAGTTAAGATCTTTATTGCCTTTAAAAGACAAGCTATTGTCCTTGTCTTTATCCTTCTTGAAACTTCTTTCTTTAGAATTCCCCCAACCCAGAGCTTTTCATCAAATACTCACTGAAGCTAAACCTTGCTTTTCTCTGTTTGTCCCCACTTCTTCTTGGATATTCCTTTCTTCCATTCCAAGAAGGACCGAGCCTCCCTGTCAACTTTCACGTTGATGTACATGGGTGCATGAGAGATTAGGGTTACATGATTTTGTAGAGATTGGAGCTTCAAACAAGTAAGCTTGTTATGATTATGTAGTTTTTGCATAAAATGAAGCATACATCATTAGTGATATTCTTATTTGCTGGAAAATGAGTGAGGAGATTTAGTGTACCGTATATAGTGATTTTCTTTGGATTGATGACTGGAATATTATGGGATAGTGTTAAACCAGTTTTGGGAGTTGAAAGATCAAT
>JAOQML010000002.1:7106098-7126331 GCA_027568935.1 Erythroxylum urbanii
AAAATCATTAGTTTATAAATTAGCAATATTTTATCTTCATTTTATAAATGTTCTTATTTATAACTTTGAAGATATAAATAGTGCCTTAATTTTATAAATATATTTATCCCAATTTTACAGACCTTAATTTTGTATTAATGTATATAGATTATATGAAGACCATTGTCATAAATAGAAATTGACATCAAGTTTTCAGACGGATTGGTTCACAAAGTAATGAGGAATAGATGAGGTAAGAGAAGTGGTCACCCTCTAGACATATATAGTGAGTCCAACTCTAGTTCTAGAACGGAAGGAGACAACAATACTCGATTATATATCTTACAAGGTTTGATTTCTAAAGCGATAAATTGGGAAAAGAAAAATCACCCTGTAATTAGTTTTCTTCTCTCGCCATTTAAACAATGTCGAAATAGGGTATCAATAGGAGGATAGAGTCTCCACGATTTCACGCACTGATCAGTTTGTGGATAAGAAAGGGAAATGGCGAAAAGGACTGAAATGTTAACAACTAATGACCTTTAATCTCCTTATTCCACTAGTGACTAACATCTTAGATTCATTTCACACCTGCAATGCCAATGCCAGACCATAGCCTTGACGCGGTAAAAGTTTTGCAAAGTAAAAGGTGTAACCACTAACTCGGAATTTCTTGTTCATTACGACTCCTTCCACGTATCTAGATGGAGATGGAGATGGAAATGGGACGACCTACCCTTCACTTTCTTTTTGACCATTATTCAAAGGCAAACGTGGGCACATGTAAACTCACCACGCTCCCATAAAAATCTCATTTTGCAATAGGTTTCATAGTATACGGTGAGCATGCGGATCATTAGCCGTGTCAATATTTAAAATGTTCCCTTTCATTTAAAAAAATTTATCGTGTGAATTCCACTATATAAGCCATCGAACCCCCACTACACTATAGGTACCTTTTTCAGCGTGTTGGGTAGCGACTTTGAAAATGAGAAAACACGGCAGCAGTAGCACAAAGAAATTATACGTATTGGTTAAAAAGATATATAAAATCAGAAATCATAATTAAAATAATTAAGCCGACGGAGGAGGTGTGTGTGTCTGTGTCCCTAAACAATTAACATCGCGGATCCTTTGACCTTGTCAAGGAGCATTTTCTTTTATTTTTTCATCACGCTTGGCTTTGTTTCAAATTCAATCCAACAAATACGTCACAATCCAATACCCCACCCATTTTCAACCATCACCCTACCAATTGTCTCCGCGACTTATCATTTCTTCCATAATTCTCACCACTTTCTTTCAACATAACCTTTTTTTTTCCTAATTAAAATCTACAATTAATTAATCCAAATTAAACTCAAACCTTTTTTTCTTTTTGTTTTCCATACAAAAAGCTTTCAATCTTATAACATATCAAAATTTGAACTATACTATATGGACCGTCTTTTCTACCTTTTTTTTTTCTTTGAATGTGTATGTGTTGAGAATATTCATACGTAAATGTTACACGTAAAAAAAAAAACTAACATATAAATCTAGTGAACTCTTCTATTTATTACCAATTCATTTTAAAATAAAAAATTACTTGATTATATGCATGGTTTAACTTTTCTTCTATGCATGGTTTAACTTTTCTTCTTGTGAAGGCCCGCAGATTCATTGCAACTTTATTGGTACGTAATAATATTTTTATGGTAGAGTTCTACCTTAAACACTTCTAATGACAAGAAACTATTAGTTAATTTGATAGAAGTTTGATATTATACTTGTAGAAGAGAAAGATAGATTATAAAATAAGGTAAATGTTAATTATATTTAATCCATTTACTTATAAATTAATATAACACAATAATCTTAAAATAATACTCGTGCAGAATATGTAGCATAGCAATACTAAATATTTGATCTTCTTCCTCAAGATTTGAACTTTTAAATCTGAATTGAATGGATGTTTGATAATGCCAATATGGCAAAGTTTGAGATGGTAAATGAGCAACGCTCGAAAATGAATAAAGAAAAAGTTTCAACATCTTTGCAAATGGGGAAACAACGTATCTAAATTTAGAATAAAAATTCAGAAGTTTACAATTTTATTAATTTTAATCCTAATATGAATTTCAGTTTTGATCTCAAACGTAAAAGCTCATTTACTTCGACCCTTTATTCACGACGAGTTGATAGATCAAATATAGAAGGCTTTATTTTATGTTGAGGAAATGAATGGTCAGGATTGTAGGATCAGGTGGAGAGACAGGGTGTCGAGTGTTTTGACAGTACCACGTAAGCATGACAACATAGTCAGACAAGTTGGTATAAATATGCAAAAAAATGAATGGGTAAGTCACAGTTTAGATCATGCGATAAAATCATAGAAGCTGTATGCAGATTGGAAAGAGGCCGTACATAGATAGGCAGAGGGAACAAACAAATGTGAAGACATAGGAGTCTGTGTCTCATAAAAAGAAAACGTTGGTCAGTTTCTAACTCTTTTTCTTACACAAGTTCTTAGATTTCAGAAGAATGGATTTTCTTGGGATGGTTGTTTAATACGTAAGATATCCTATGAAACCCTGTTCAAGTTAATATTATTTGCCTTGTAACTTCTTGTTTACTTTTATCTAATTCTTTGCTGTCTGTTCAATCATTTGTTTAGAATTTCTTCAAGTCTATTCTTGTGTTTTGGTTTGTTGCGCGTCAACCTACCTAACTTCGCAATGCATTGAGTTTTTTAAAGAAACAAAAAAGGGGTCACGTTAACTTTTGTCTTACGCGTAATTACCATGTTTTTGGTCAAATTTGTGTTTTTCTTCTCTCAAACCCAACTTTGAGGTTTATGTTCATCTGGGTATTGCAGGGTTTGGTACTGTAACGATCTTCGTTGCTTCGCCTTGAGGTCTCTGTCTCACTTCATCAGGTGTGTTTCTCGAGTTCTGTTTTCTCCTTCTTTTAAGGTCAACCGAAGGCTTTATGCTTTTCACTTGTTCATTCATCGTTAACTATGGTTTGGTTTTATTTCACTTTTATAGATCTCTCCTTTTATAGACTTTGTTGGATGTTCGATTTTGATCAGTGAAGCGTCTGCAGTTTGATCCCATTTTTTCTGGTTGGTTTACCTTGTCATCTAGTTCTCCAAATAGGCAGGAATTTTGCTGAAATTTTTTCTTGGATATTACTTGTATAGCAGAGAAGGCAGGAGAGAGATTATTAATTTGCTGTAGATCCTTCTGCTTTAGTGAAAGTTGTCCTGAATTTCCAAGTGCATAAGATTAAAAAACCTGATGTAGCTTCCGGCTATATGCTAGATAATATTGTTAATTTGCAAGATGTTGTTACTGTGTTTATGTGCTTGTGTGCATATGGATATGAAGGTCAGCACTCAAATCTAACGATACTATGCTAGACAATTTTCCCTTCTGTGAGCTATATCGAATGGAGAAAAGTTTGGATGGACACAAGATCTCTCCTTTAAAGCCCATGCTTGTTGCAGACTTGATTTCTTCACTGTGTATAAATTAACATCTTCCCTCCTCCACCCACCACTCCCTCATACTCCCAACCACCCCCACCTAGTTCCCCATGAATTATGGTTTTGGCAGCTGCTCCACTGACCCGTGATTCTTTGCTATTTATCTGTGGCTGAATTCAGGTATTAAAAAACAACTTCTGCAGAAGTTTCAGCATTGCGTAGCTAATACAAGGTGGTTATTTACTTTTACTTGAAGAGAAACACTATAATACTGTTGTTTGAAATTAGTTTTGCCCAATAGTAGTGATGACTTCTGTAACAAATTTATGTGACTTGCACAGGCCTTCCCTACTTATGCTACAATTACCTTTCTTCAAAAGCTGAGCCATTTTAGAGAAAGCCATGTCTTTAGTTAGACCTGCAGAGTTTTCGGGCACGTCATACGGAAATCATAAACTCTACTCACTTAAAGGCACTAATGAGAACTCTGGCTTGCTTACAAAGGGGTGCAGCCATGTTAAACGTAAGGTCCCATATATAATAGGTTCTTACTCCAGTGAGAGTTATGAAAAGTACTTTGTTGACTCTCCTAGCGACGAACTAATTGAATCGCCAAGTTCAGGAATTTCAGGAGATACATTGCAGGCACAAGGCATATCATCCTGCCAGCTAAGAACAGGTTCAGGTTCCTCCATGATAAGACAACGTGATGCCTATCAATTCAATTCTAATTCTGCTTACTTGGATGTTCAAAGCCCAGATCCTGAAGGCTATGATATGAGATTAAAACTACAAGAACTAGAAAGAGCTTTGCTAAATGATGAAGATGACATGTTTGAAAATTGTCAAAGCATGGATATTGATGCAGAGTGGTCTGATCCTATTCATAATGTGATGCTCCATGATTCACCTAAGGAGTCGTCATCTTCAGATTCTAACCTGAGTAGCGTTAGCACTAACAAAGAAGTATCACAAGTACCTGATCGAACTCCTAAACGATTACTTTTAGATAGTGCTAATGCTCTTTCAGAAGGAAACACTGATGAAGCTTCAGCTTTAATAAATGATCTCAGACAGATGGTTTCAGTTCAAGGAGATCCTCCTCAAAGGATTGCAGCCTACATGGTGGAAGGTCTTGCAGCACGCATGGCCTTCTCAGGAAAATATCTCTACAAAGCTCTGAAATGCAAGGAGCCCCCTTCTTCTGATAGGCTTGCAGCCATGCAGATTCTATTTGAAGTTTGCCCTTGTTTCAAATTTGGATTTATGTCAGCAAATGGTGCCATTCTCGAGGCATTTAAAGGTGAAAAGAGAGTTCATATTATAGATTTTGACATAAACCAAGGAAGTCAATACATAACACTGATACAAACACTTGCTAAGCATCCTGTTAAGCTACCTTATTTGAGGTTAACTGGGGTTGATGACCCCGAGTCAGTTCAACGTTCTGTGGGGGGCCTAAAGATCATAGGTCAAAGGCTTGAGAAACTAGCAGAAGCTCTGAAGGTGCCATTTGAGTTTCATACAGTCGCCTCAAAGACTTCACTTGTCAGCCCATCAATGCTGGAATGCAAGCCCGGGGAGGCAATCATTGTAAATTTTGCTTTCCAACTTCATCACATGCCTGATGAGAGTGTTTCAATGATAAATGAGCGAGACCAGCTCCTCCGAATGGTTAAGAGTCTGAATCCAAAACTTGTTACTGTTGTTGAACAAGATGTTAACACAAACACCACTCCGTTTCTCCCAAGGTTTGTTGAAGCTTACAATTATTATTCTGCTGTATTTGAGTCCCTTGATGCAACCCTCCCTAGAGAGAGTCAGGATAGGATCAATGTTGAAAGGCAATGCTTGGCACGAGACATAGTAAACATTGTAGCCTGTGAGGGGGAAGAAAGGATAGAGCGTTATGAAGTTGCAGGGAAATGGAGAGCAAGGATGATGATGGCTGGCTTTACATCATGTTCCATGGGTCCTAATGTGATTGATATGATTAGAAAACTCATAAGAGAGTACTGTAACCGATACACTTTGAAGGAAGAAATGGGTGCACTTCTTTTTGGGTGGGAAGACAAGAGTTTGATTGTTGCTTCAGCTTGGAGATAAAGAGGTACCCTTTTGGCTAGTGGCATCTCTAGTGTTTTGGGTAACTTAAACGTTGTTTAGTTGCTTTACCTATTTCATTTGGTATATGTAGATGCATGCTGATGTATGGTTCTATTAGTTAAGAATAATGACTTCCTGGTGTTATACATAAGTTTGCTTGAGCTATTAACTGTCTGACATTGTTGAATTACGGCTTTGTTTTCAGTTCTTTGTTTCATCTGTGGTATGAAGATTGTAAAATTTGAAGTAACATGGCAAAAGACTTGCATCAATCTTCCATTACCAGTGGCCCTTGTAGCCCAATGGGATAGGATGTTTAACTAAGTCTTGCTCTACCAAGTTCAAAACGAAACGGAAAAAAAAAAATTCCCTATTAGATTGAGTTGCTTGGAATAGTGTTCATGGAAATCCAACTGAATAAATGTTCAGGGAATTTAGCTAGCCTCGAGTCATGCTTTGCAAGTGTACCCAGATTAAGTTAAGGAGATTCCCTAAGATCCCATATCCTTGTTCATATTTTCTCTCATCAGAAATCGCAAATTGCTGCTTAAGAGCTGTACCGGGAAGTTTGTGCAATGCCATCCATTTGGATCCTATAAAGAAAGGGAAATTTGACCTCAGAGTTGATAGGGAGGTAGAAGAGTAACCTATTCATGATATTATCGTATAAAAATCAATATTCAAAGAACATTTTGATCCTTGGCCCACAGCACAAGAGTAGCAAAAAAGAAAAAGAATAAACCCAAAGTGCAGGTGAGTTAGTAAGGAGCTCTTTTGAATTAAGTGAAGTTTCAAATCTTCCTTATATATGCAGCCGTTTAAAACTTGGGGCCAAAATTTTACCTCTCGTAAGGAATCTACCCGGCTCGAAGGGGGATTAGTCTAAGTGTGGGTAAGTTAAAAGTGTCTTCTCATATTTAGAACTCGTCTAGGACACCTCATTAATAACTAAAAAAAAAGAGAAGAAACTTCTTTCTTCTATCATGAAACAATATGCCAAGTCACGATACTCTTACATGGTATCAAACTGCAAAAACAAAGCAGAGGAGTTTAATGCTATAGCAATTCTACTGAAACTAATCAATCTAACAGTAGACGTCATTGAAACTCCAAGAAAGATCCTACTGTTCCTTTCTTCAAAGAACTGTTTGTACAACTAAACAGTTAACTGTCACTTGATCTACAGTGCAATTTACAATGATTAAAAAACGAACATTTTCCACCAATTAGATAAATACCAACACTGAATCAGTCTGGAACATCTTACGGGGTCAAGAAAAGAGCCGCAAGTTTGTATAATGTCCACTCAGTTCTTTACACCAACAAAACATAAAGCCACTTCGGCCTGGGCCTGGAGCTCTTCCAAAACCTTTACAATATGGTCACGGCATATCGCAACTTCTTTCTGCTCTGCTAGCAGTTTCCTCAATCTTCAGCCATGTACATAGACGAAAAAGTTGTCATGGATGCTAAAACATTTCAAGACAAAACCTTAAACATGACAAATACTACAACATGCACTCCAATCAGAATTTGGTAATAATTGGGCATTTGACTTCCTTTTATTAATTGATTGGTTTTCAATTTAATATATTCAAACTATAGGGCATAAAATGCATAGTCGTGAGTTAAAACAGATTCGCACCTATGAACAATTGCTGTATCTCCATGTCCAGTGCAAATTATGAGCATAGTGTTACTTGGTAATGCAGAGTGAAGACGACGGACCCTATTATCCAAGCGTGTTAATATATTCTTTAGCTCAGATGTAACGATGCACTTCATGAGTTCTCTATTCATGGACTTCTTTTGGCATGTAAGCAACGATATCATCTCTGCAAGTTTTTGATTGAATTTCTGTTCATCCTCTGCTTGTTTCTTGAAGTAGATATTCAACTCTGAGAAGTGTGTCCAGATAAAATGTACCCGACCATTCTTCACCTAGTGATAAAAAACATAAGGATTTAGTCAAAGTAAGATGAAACAACAGCGCATCTACTGGAAAATGTTTGAAGTACCTCTTTCATAGCCTTTAAAAGTGCTTCATCATCCGAAGACACAGGAAATACATGGGATGACTCAGAAGAATACCTCTTTATAATGGATATATCATCAATGAAAGAGGAGGTTTTACCACACTCACTCAACACAGTAAGGAGTTTTCTCCGTACAAATGATGGAGGGGAACCAAAATCTGGTCCTGAAACCAGAGCAAGATACATGGAGGAATTAAAAGCATAATCATACATCACACATAATTCAAAATTCAAAGTAGGCAACATGTTAAAAAGCTTCACTTGCCATTTCTGATCTTTAAAAGTGCCAGTTCCATGGTAGCTCTTGCATCTTCAATACTGTCATGTCCAACCCCTGACTGTTGTATCTCTCTAGAAAGAAATCTTTTAGCAAGAACTCGAAGAGCAGTTTTATAAGATCCAGCCCGCGGATGCTTGTACAACAATGCAGTATCAATCACTAACATATGAGAGATCTTTAGAGCTAACAAGTCGTTCTCCAAGGAATGGCCAACCAGAATGGTCTCTTTGTAAACAAGTTTAAGGAAATCTTCCTAGATAAAAAGTGTGAGCATGAAATGTTAGAAATAATATCTTATGACAAAAAAATAAAAATAAAAGTAATGCCGAATGTCTGATGCAGACATGATAACCAAAAATAATATCATAGAAATTCAAAGGAAAAAATCTGTTCCACACCATGGTGGGTGACTATATGAAGCATAAGAAGAAAAGCAGTGAACCTGAACATCTTTAAGACTTGTTGTTACCCCTTCCAGCATCCCACATGTTATGCCACTAAACCTGCAACAGTAGTTTTTGATAAATCAGAATATTTTGATAGAGAGAGAGAGATCCTAGTGGGGATATTTTGTTGACCGAACAATGATAGCTCACTCTACACTTGCCTTTGAAGCAAAGTAGAAGAAAAAGGTAGATATAAGCACACAGAGTTAAACAATCAAGTTTGTCACACATTAAAATGTACGGAGTTATAGCTCCTTTCTTTGTCCATCAATCACTTAAGCACAGGATATCACTTTGAATCGTTAGAATCTTCCCAATGGTATTAGTTAATAATTAAGAATTTTCCGCATTTAATCTCTGAAAGAAAAGAAATATCCAGCATTAATCCAGTGTTTAATGCTGATAAAGAGACGATACAAACGAACTTAAAGCTTTAAGCATTGAGAAACATTTATAGCAGAGCCTACCTGGTATTATAATCAACAATCTTGTTTGATGGTTTCACCAATTTATCCAGCAGTACCTGCAAGTCAGCTCAGTGTTAAATATATTATGCATACTTCACAGGTATAAGCGTACTTCACAGGTATTGGCCCCGCAACAATGACTGAGGAAAAGAAGGTAAAAAAAGGGAAGACTAGCGAAGAACTGTGAGGACTCCACATTTAACAGGCTTAACCCCAATATGATAACAATCCATAAAACATCACATGATCTAAAATTATGTAAATTAAATTGCCAAGTATAGATATTTGAAGAACCATATTCAGGACACAGCAAAAGTTCATGAAATCAATCTCTCTCTCTCTCTCTTACCACCCTGGAACCACTCCTCCCCAGAGAGGAGAAAAGGAAAAGAAAAAAAAAAGGAAATACCATTTACCCATGATGATTACAAATCCGTAGCATTTTACCACATAAAACTACCAACCCTATCTGAATAAAAGTTGTCACTTGTCTTTATAAACTGCAGATCACAGCTTTGTGTGTGCTAAAAAATGTAATGGTAGAATTTCACATGGTTTGCGCCTAGCCATGGAAGACACTGAACAGCACTAAATAAAGGACTCTGGGTAAGTTTTACTGCAAAAATCCTGATATTAGGATTAAAAATTTGAACATCAGAAATTCAGTAGAACATACCTGTCCCTTAATATCAACGATGGTTATTCTTGTTAGCTCGAACCCATCACTTGTGATACACTGAATCACAAAGATAAAGCAAATGCAACAAACCCACTCAGTGATGCATTAACATTTTCCAAGAACTAAATGATGTAGGATAAATAGAAGAAATATCAACTAATTGCTAAAAATCACAGAAACTAGGAAATATGGATTGTTGAGTGTCGTTAAGCTGCTGAAATATGAGATTTTAAGACTCAATCCCAATTTCAAGTATGGATTAGCTGGAATTTTAGCTTTGATTGATAGAAATTTTGGCTAGAATTTTAGAGTTTTATATTGCTGGAATTTAGAGTTTTGGTTGCTGAAAATCCAAGTTAAAATTGTTGGAGTATAGTGAGTAACACAAACAATAGAGAGAAGGAAACTAGGAATCACTCCTAAGGTCTTAGAATCACACCTTTTAATTGAAAAATCAAATTTACAAAAACAATTCAGGATATTTTATTCTTGAAGGGTTAATTATACACATATTTATAGAAACTCTTAAAATCCTTATTCTAGTAAGAAAATATTCTTAATTAAAATATCAAAAATCCTATTCTAATAAGGATTCTTTATTTTTAAATAAAATTAAGTTTTAAACAAATTAGAACAATATATCTAACTTATTATTATTCCCTATCTAATAAGGAAAACTCAGCATAAATTAATATTCAGCCATTTTTCAGCCTTTATTGCTTTGATGTCACTTCAATTCTCATTCTTTGTTCTACCAAATTAATGTCTGTGGTTGACAAATTTCTCCTCTTTTATTTTATTATAAACTCTAAACTTTTTTGCATCAATTATGCCCAACTTGTCTGAAGTTGTCATCGACGTAGAATGTGACAAATACTGCTCATATAAGTTTGAATTCAACTTCTGAAATTCAGCTTTAAAATTCACGTGCTATGAGAAATTAATCTTCCTTTCCACTTGACAAAAAAAGGCCATACCCAACATTTCTTATGGCTACAACTTGTTCATCAAGAACATCCTCTATCCTCATCTTTTCTCCTCTTTAAGATGAGGAATGGTTGGATTTCTCACAGCTGTAATAGGAGATGACGTATCGTCACGTCCATGATAAATATTAAAGATAGGACTAATTTCCATATCAATCAGTAATTTCAAAACATAACCACTAACACTTACCTTCTTGAGGGTCTTATAAGTAAAATTTTGTGAATGAAGTTTCTTCTGTTTTTTTTTTAGAAAAACGCTATATACGAATTCTTACTATCACCATATCCCTTTCATTGAATTCGACCAAGCGACGATATTGATTAGCATGTTCTTTGTAAGTCAAGTTGTTGGTTGTTATCTTTTCTTGTACCTCATCAAAGATATCCCTCATGTGTTGTGCAAAACCTTCAACTTTAACACTAACTCATGTTGTTTGTGATAAAGGAACCAAATTAATAGGCTTTCTTAGTTAAACTCCCGAAACTGGCTTTCTTAGTTAAACTCCTGAAACTATCTCAAAAGAACTCTTCCTAGTTGACTTATTTAGAGAATTGTTGTATAGAAATTATGTCATAAGAAGAATTAGGTCCCAATTATTCACATTGTCTCCAACCAAACATCTTAACATGTCCCCAAATCTTATATTCACCACCTCAATTTGTCAATCAATTTTGTGATGGAAAGAACTTGAATAATTGAAGCTTAGTGTTTAATGTTTTCTATAGGGTTTATTAGAATTTTTAATATGGATAGAGCGCAGAGTCCACTAACAAAAATTGGGCTTGGCTCAACCATTGTCAAAATGACTAGAACTAGTCATTTAAATAGTTGGCCCTTACCACTTATAAACTCTTTAACATTTTCATGTTTGGTCAATATGGGATACTCTAACACTCCTCCTCAAGTGCAACTGGGACTGGACATCCAGTTGTCACCTCAAATAAACGCAGTGGTAACCAGACAAGGCCGCTAAGACTGGACATTCAGACGGACAACCGGGAAATTAATAATCCAGACCAAACCTGCTCTGATACCATATTAGAATTTTTAATATGGGCAGAGTGTAGAGTCTACTAACAAGAAATGGACTTGGGTCAATCATTGTCAAAATGACTAGAACTAATCATTTGGATAGTTGACCCTTACCACTTATAAACCCTTTAACATTTTCATGTTTACTCAATATGGGATACTCTAGCAGGGTTCTCCAAAACTAACTGATAAGCTTCACATCACGATTAGAAATGATGGTTAAAGGTAATTAATGAAAACATATAACCTCTTTTAAGAAGACTTTAGCAACACGAGCAACATCATAAGTCTCAGAGCTTGGAATAAAATGACTAACCTTTGAAAACCTATCCACCACTACAAAAATAAAATCATAATCTCTTGTAGATTTAGGAAATCCCAAGACAAAATCCTTACTTATGTCTTGCTATAAATTCACGAGGCACGAGCAACTGTGTATATAATCCACAATTTTGTTTCTTTCCTCCAACTAATTGAAATATTCGACATTATCGTATGATGTTAGATACGTCTAGCCTTAAAGAAGAGTTTTGTCTCTTTCAAAGTGACATGTTGCCCCTCCTCTATGCAATTTCCAAATTACATACACCCTTATAGAAGTATTGGATAGGCACAATTGATTTCATCTAAAAAGGTAGTCATCATGGATCACAAAAGGAAAGTGGTTGTCCCTTTGTCTAGCTGCAATTTCTGAATAAATTATTCTAAAATCTCGATGTAAAACATATTATGTTTTTAGTTTTACAAACCCCACAACTTTTACTACCAAAGTGTTAAGAAAATAATTCTTTCTACTCAAATCATTTGATGCCTTCTTCTTAACTCCAGCTTGATGTTTAAAAACAAAGTTAAATTGCTCCAAAAATTAACTCCATTATGTGTGCCTTTTGTTCAAGTTCTTCTTGGACTTCAAATGTTTAAGAGATTCATGATCCAAATATAATGAACTCCTTGTACAAGAGGTAATGACCAATGCATAAAATTCCTTATCGTAGATTGAATATCGTTGCCTCTCTTCACTTGACTTCTCACGAAAGTAAGTATTTGGGTGTCCTTGGCTAAGCATGCCACCAATTCCCGCATGAGATACATCACAAGCAACTTCAAATACCTTAGAAAAATTGGAAAGTTGTAAAACAAGAAATTATGTCATCTTTTTCTTGGTTTTTTCAAAGGCTATAGCTGCCGACTTTGACCAATTAAACTGCCCTTTCTTCATACAATCCATAATGGGCGCAATTATGATGCTGAAATTATGAATGAATAGCCTGTAGAATATTGCTAGGTCATGGAAACTTTTATGTCTCATGCATATCTTTTTAAATAGGTTAATCAAGGATAACCTTAATCTTCTCAAGATCCATGTCTACTCCTCAATAAGATACAATAAAACCCAAAAATTCAACGTTTGGTTGCTTGAAAGAATAATTCTTCAAATTGATACAAAGTTTCTCTTACTTCAAAACTCTCAAGATTTGTTGTAGATGTAATAGGTAATCTTGCTATATATTAATATATCATCAAAATAACCTCCAAAAGCCTACCCATAAGTGGTCGAAACAGTTGATTCATTACTCTCAAAAAATGCTAGGTGCATTTGTGAGTCCAAATCACATCACCAACCATTCATTAAGGTCCCTTTTCAATCTTGAAAGTTGTTTTCCATTCATCTCCAAGTCTGATTCTAATTTGGATTTGATGATACCCACTTCGTAAGTCTATCTTGTTAAACATAGTAGCTCAAGTCAACATGGCTAACATGTCATTAAGACGAGGATATTGGAAATGTAACCTCATTGTGATCTTGTTTATCGCCCCACATTTGCCAACTTCCATCTTTTTAAGGAGTCAATAATGCGAGAACTGCACACAGACTAAGTCTTTCTTAAATAAATAATTTTTTTTAACAACTCCTCCACTTCTCTTCAACTATTCATTCTCAATAGAATCTAAGCAATAGGCTAGAAGATTTGATAAAGCAGGTCTAGGAACCAAGTTGATAGCATACTGAATTTTTTGCAAATGAGGTAATCCACCTTATAAATCATTCAGTGTAAGGTCTAAAAAATCAACCAACGATTCACCCACTTCTTTTAGTAATGTAAGAGGTGTTTCATGTATTGTTTCTATTACTCCAGCATTACCATAGCAAACATAATTCCTCTCTTTACTAACAACTTCAAATTCTCTCTACTTAAGGAAATTAAGAGGCTTTTGCTTGGCATTTATAACTACCTTTTTTTTTTTTCCCACCTTGTCTACCTTCATAGGATCAAAATTATCTTCTTTCCACGAAACATAAACTAATAGGTATTAACTTTTCTAAAATACTACACAACATAATCATAAAGTCAAAGTCTACCAAGTAAAATGAGAGATTTTCATAGGAATAACATCATATAAATAGAGTCTTCTCCTAATTTGAAAGAAACCAAACACCTTCGAGCAACTGGTATAGTGTTATCATCCACGTAAGCAAGTCTGTAGGGATGTTGATGTTTTTCTAAAAGGAAATTTAGTTGCTTCACCATGTTCTATAATACCATATTTATACTCCTTCATCAATGATAAACTTATGTACTTTATCTTCACATCTTGAGTAAAGAAAATATCAGTACGAAGCCATTCTTCTTGTTTTTTCGCCTTAGGGATCATAAATATGCATCTCACAACATTAAGGTTTGTAGGACCAACTTGTTCACCATTAGAGTCTCCTCCCAACTCCTCGCTAGCTTCATGTTCATGCCCATATTCTTCATCTTTTCTTCTTCCATAATGTGCAAACCTCTATTAGTGCATTAATAAGTAAAATGGCCTCTCCCATTACATCAAAAACATTCCTTGCCACTATTGTCTCCTTTTGTCCCAGTCTTAACTATAGCTTTGCCTTTAGGTTCAACTCCTTAAGAAGTTTTGTAGTTGTTCTATGACATAAATTTTGATGCATCAGGTGTGGCCTAAAATTTTGAACCGTCGCAGTTTTCTTAATATCGAACTCCTGGCTTCTTCGAACTTTTTTAGTTACTTGTTGTCCTAAGCATCGTTTCGCTTTTAAAACCAAGTGATATGCATTGTCCTAAGTACCGTTTCGCTTTTAAAACCAAGTGATATGCATCTTCAAGGCTGTAAATCCTTTATATTGTCAGCTCCTTATGAGTTTCTGCCCTTAAGCCGTTTTTGTAGTGAGATATAAGTTGTCGTTCAGACTTCATTCCTTCGTATTAGATAGAAAGCTCATCAAATATTTTTGTGTCCTCTGTTATGGACATAATCCCTTGTCTGAGTATTGTGAGTTGATCTTGGACATCTTCTATATAATCAAATGGTAAATATTTTTCCAATAACTTTCGCTTCATCTTTTCCTAATCAATAATTGGTGGCTGGTCTATTTTTCGAAGTCTATCCTCTGTCAATCTCCATCAGATTTTAGCATGTCAAAGTGGCTTCATCTTTGCAAATCAAACTTTTGATCTTATGACATGTTGTACTAGTCAAAGAAGTCCTCTATAGTTGCTGTCCAGTCCAAGATCAGGTATGGATTCATCTTTCCTTCAAAATCGAGAGCTTCAAAATGAACTTTCTTGGTAATATCCTCAAGTACATTATGTGGTTCAACTTTATCATAGCCAATAAAGTCTCCATGTGCTCTCTAAATGTTGTTGGTTGGTTTCTTTGTCTTGGATCTCTTGTTAGGCATTGATTACCTAACTTCAATCGCTGTTGAGTAGTTTCAACCTATTCATCTTGAATTTCCCTTTCTCCTGTTGTCCAGTGTTGTTTTCTGTACTAATTCTTAGGCACCTTGTGATTAAGGGTAATTAAGGTCCCTTTACATAATTCTCAAAAATATTTCATCTCACTATTGGTCGCTGAGTATTCTTCTGTACACTCTTCCACTCTGTGTTGCCATTGTGAACCAAAGCTTTGATACTAAATTGATATAGAAAAAATATAAGAAATATCAACTAACAGCTAAAACTCACAAAAACTAGGGCATATGAGTTGTTGAGTGTTGTTAGGAGGCTGGAATATCAGATTTCAAGAATGAATTTCAGCTTAGGTTATTGGAATTTCAAGTTTGGATTAGCTAGAATTTTAGGGTTGATGATGAAAGTTTAGGCTACAATTTTAGGGTTTAATATAGCAGAAATTTAGGCTTTAGTGATTGAAAATTCAAGTTAAAATTGATAGAAATTTGTGATGAATACAAACAATGGAGGGCAGAAAACTAGAAAACACACTTAGGGTCTAAGAATCACTATTAGGGTCTAAAAAATAAAGCATCATACCTTTTATTTGAAAACTCAAGTTTATAGGAGAAAAATTTCAGGATATCTTATTCTTGAAGAGTTGATTATACTCGTATTTATAGAAGTTCTTAGAATCCTTATTATAGTACGAAAAGATTCCTAACTAAAATATTAAAATTTGTATCCTATTCTAATAAGGATTCTTTATTCTTAAATAAGTTTAAGTCCTAAACAAATTAAGCAAATATACCTAACTTATTATTATTCCCTATCTAATAAGGAAAGCTTAGCATAAAGTAAATATTGAGCCATTTTTGAGCCCTTATTGCCCTTGCTGTCACTCCAATTCTCATTTTTCTTTTTACTAAATTAAAACTTGTAGTTGACTAATTTCTCTCTTTTATTTCGTTTATAAATTTTAAGCTATTTTGCATCAATAAAGCTTTCTAATGTTAATCATTTGTAAAAAAAAAAAAAGTAATTAACTAATAATAGATTTAGTATTCTCTCAACTTTCATACTAGCAAAAGTTGCTTCCTAGTATCAACAAAAGCATCTTATTAGCTTCTCAACTTTAGCAAATATTCACACCCATAACGAGATAACTTTCATCAACTGAACAACTTTACTTTTTAGATTTGGTTTACCATCACTCCATGCCATATTCAAATCATATGTGCTTTCTGGAAGGAAAAAAAGGGTGAAATTCCCCTTCCTCATTTCATAGATTGTGCACTTAATAGTAATAACTTCCTTTTTCTTTAGCTCTTTCCTTTCTTTTATTACTTGATTTAGTGCAAACAAAGGGTCAATTTCAATCCGTCTCTTCTTATAATTGTATGCATGTGTGATTTAGCTCAACAACTTTTGGAGGATTTTGGTGCATTTAAAACAGACATTTGAACAAGCGATAACCTAATAGTGTGTAAGTGCCAATAACTAGAAATTAGATGTCTAGTAAGTGAGGTAAGGCAAATTATTCAAAATCCAGGAACAATGGTCAACAAACGAATGATAAATGCTAAAACATAAAATCATCTTGCAGCTTTATATGAACTGAGAGAGATCAGAAAAGCAACAAAGAATCAGCAAATTATTATGCGTGCAAAAGCTGTAAAGCAAATTTTCACTCTTCAGCTTTCAAAGAAGTTTAGAATCTTGCAACCCGTTAATGATTATTTTAGTAAGAAGAAAGGCTTCTAATTTTCAAACCACACAGGCAACTTACCATCTCACAATCAAGCGCCAGTATTTCATATGGAGGGGAACCTGAAGGTGCAGGAAGAGTGGAACAAAAATCTGCATCACATCAATTAAAGAGTTGGGCTACCACCAACAAAAAACCTATAGATAATTTGCTGAGCAACCAAACTAATAAAGCAGAGACATAACCAATCCATATCACCTGGATGGTTGATACAATATCCATTGTCTTCCAACTGTTTAGCTGTAAGTGTGTAATACATAAGAGGAAAAGGTAGGTTGTTCAATTCTACTGGCAAAGAATCTCCAGCAACAGAAATCTTCCCTGCATAAAAATGCACAGCTTTGTCACTTTGACACAAATTGTAACTGGCTAATTAAAACAAAAATCTTCAGATGCATTGTCTAAAGAGGTCAAAAACCTCCTTCAGATGGCTGGATTCGGTTCCCTAATACTGAATCAACTTCATTTCTCTTTCTTTTCACTTTGCACGTTAAGAGTGCGTCTAATATCTGCATTCCATCTGATGCACAGCTAGCATAGTACAAGCACTAGGAGCTATCAGCTTATCCTTTGCTATCCATGATACAAAACCATGAAGTGACAGTAAAAGAAGGAAGAGTCATACCAACCTCAGAGCTAACAGCCCCTTGGGATTACCACAGCACTCTTTAAAGCTAGAAAGTAACCTAGTGTGTGATAAGTATAAGGCTGCGTCCAGACCAGGCACATATAACATAACCACTTTCGGAATCAGAGGCTTGTTCTGTAAAATGCAAATGTTCAGCAAGTATGTGAGACCATCAAATTGAACTCATATATTCATTTTGATAGGTGCAAAACCAAGATTAGACAACATTTTCATTGAGGATGGAACCATAAACAGATTCAAATAAACAAAATTGAGCTCCTAAAATCCTATACTCTAGAAAAGACAGTAACAATTCAAGAATGAAACCCTAAACAGATTCACATACAAAATTTTCTGGTATGATAATTTCCAGGATATCCATTGTTCTGAGGAAAGAACATATGAGGGCATCTCAAACTTCTCACATAAGCAGGCTTATCACCAGTTTTAAATCAAGTATTAAAGTAATTAGCATCACGCATGGCTAAAATACATACGAAAGAGATACAATTTTGTTTTAGCTATCCCTGAGATACTAATGTGCAAATGCGTCTAAACACAATCTTATTAAAAACCCCCTCGAAAGTTATTTTAAAATGCGTTTGCACAGGTATGCAAACCAAAGGTTGAAAGGAGTCAAACAGATTCCTGCTTACCTTCACAAATACCCATGGTGGGCTAAATCCTTCAGCAAGCACCCATGTTACAAGGCCTTGAATGTCCTGTTTTATGATAAATTTTCCGGTTTTAATGTTTACACTTGTCCAAAACTTAGAGAAAAAAACACAAAGAAAAGATAATAAATTAATACCTACCTGAATATTCAAAGTTGATCCAGTTTCTGGCGTCCTGAATATAACTTCTGCCTTTGCCTACGAAGTTACATAAGAAAATCATATTTACCACAAGCAGTGCAACTTACTTTCAAAGTCAAGAAACCAACGTAGTTGGCAGACGTAAAAACACGTAACTCTTGCTTGTGTAGACATTTCTGCACAACTAAATATTTCATTCATATCAAATTATCAGTGATACACTGCTACTTAGATCACATAAGCTTAACACATTTTGAAGCCAAGGTTAAAGTCATTAACCGGTACAAAGAAGCAGTATATTCAACTGTATTGCAATTAACAAATAGGTATTCATCTTCACGATTTAGCTTCCTGGAATCTCTAAAACCCCATCCAGCTGTGAATATCTTCAACAACGTTACACATCTGAATTGAGCTACACCCCGTTCAGAAACAAAATTTTCACTAATCTAACACGACCAACAACATGAATTATTCTCTAACTAGCAGACAGCTACAATATCGAATAAAACACCTGGTTAGCTAGAACTTACAGGTATCCCCATGGCATTTCTTCTTGAACAACCACAAGCAATTAACATTAGTATTAGAAATGAAGAAAAAAAGAGAAAAATATATTATTCCAATGGAAACACATGCCTAATCACTTGCTGGAAAAGAAACTGAAATACAGATTCCATAATATAATAGCAAGAAGAAGGAAGAGAGAAGGTGCCTGAGGCCCGTATATATCATAGTAATTGTTGGCTCTGTTACTAGTGTTGCTAGCTTCCCCGTCCTTCTCCTTCGACGCCATTGTTTCGCCATAGGGTTCTAAAGATTCCATCTTTACGAGACCAACAAAGACAAGACGCAGAACAAAGAGAGGCAAATTGCACAAGATTAAGAGCAGTTGCTACTTGCAAGTAAAGAATCACAAAGCTCAAAACATGAGTACATTTAGGCTTCGTTCGGTATAAGAAATTGAAATGAGAATGGAATAAGAATTATTATTATTTAAATAGTTATGAATATTTCTTTAATAAAAATAAATTTAAAAATATAAAGAATTTATTTTATTTAATATAATAGTAAAATAGATTATTAAAAAATTAGATATAAAAGATCATTAATTTATGAAATAATATCTAATTTTAATATGAATCAATTAAAATATAAGTAAAATAATTTTGAACGCTCAAATATATTATATTATATTATGTAATGATTCCAATATTCCTCAAATAAAAACATTATATAATTATTGACTAAATAAAATAAATTTATATTTAATCTTTTCTATAATCTAATAATTCCGAAAGGACTCAAATATTAAAATACAAGCAAATAAAATAATCTTATATTTAATTTTAACTAAACTTTTTATGTTGTTTAATAGTTTTAAAATTTTTGTATGAAGTGAACTCATGTTTTTTCTTTTTTTTCTCAAATTATTTTGAGTAAGATATTTTTTATTGTTTATAATATTTAATTTCACATTATATTAAAAACTTTTTCTAGACTTAAATCGCCAAAAGCAACTTCAAAACATAAGTTTTATGAAACATGAGTTTTATTCTTCATAAAAATATTTGTCTTTGAAGAATACCAAAAAGGAATTATCAAGTCTAGTGCTATCACATTATCTATCATAACTGGAACTGGTCCATTACAGTTCCAAAAAGAAATTATCAAATCTAGTGCTATCACATTATCTATCATAACTGGAACTGGTCCATTACAGTTCCAAAAAGGAATTATCAAGTCTAGTGCTATCACATTATCTATCATAACTAGAACTGGTCCATTACAGTTCCAAAAAGGAATTATCAAGTCTAGTGCTATCACATTATCTATCATAACTGGAACTGGT
>JAOQML010000002.1:7147993-7165873 GCA_027568935.1 Erythroxylum urbanii
GATGTAATTTAATTGAGTTAATTAAAAAAATTTCAAATTTTACTCAATTTTATAATTATAGACTGAACTTTAAAAAGTGACAATTAAATATTAAAATTTTAAATTTTTTTAATTCTAACCCGATCACATGTCACGTGTTCTAGACTTAATTAAACTAACTAATTAAGTTTAGCTAAATTATGTCGTTTAATTAAACCAACTTGTTAAACATAATTAAACTACGTAGTTTTGAGACTATTTCCTGTTCCTCACCATTAATCCTGTCGTGTGTATCACTATCATAGTATCATCCTCTCCGGAGTTTCGTTGTGATACCCCGTCGACGTATCAACCATGATCAAGTCTCAATCTGTATCATAAACTTTTGTAGGAAACCCTTCAAGAGCAAGTGGACACTTTTGAGAACCTCATATTAGTCACCACCTTGCACTCCTCTACGTCGCCTCTTTTCATGATCTTATCGACTTGTTGTATGTCACAAGGTAGGACTCTACAGTTGGGAGCTTTTCTTTGATCTGACTAATCCAACTCTTGTCTTCTTCAAAGAATATTGTTCTTTTACCGTGATTCAGAGATGCACACATCAAGCTGTCATAACCTGGGCCAAAGACTAGAAAGTTGCAAGGGGATTTTTTCTCCAAGAACTTAGAGTGTGACTGATATTTCTTTGAGAGTCTGTTGCGGGGTGTGTTCGTTGTTACGTAGTGGACGAGAGTGTGAGCCAGAAAAAGTAGAGTTTTGGTGCATGCTGATGTTAAAAGGAAGTAAGGGAAATGAAATTGTTAACGATGAGTACTGTGGTTGAATTCGAGACTCATGGCTTGATTTAGGGAATTCGGTCCTAAAACGATGTAGTTTAGTTAGGTTTAATAAGTTGGTTTAATTAAATGCCGTAATTTATTTAAATTTAATTAATTATTTTAATTAAGTATAGTGTATATAAGTGTTTAAGATTTCTGAAACAAATAATATAATATGTTAATAAACTTAACATAGATACTAAAATAAGACCATAATTGAAAAAATTAAAATTTTAAATATTTAACTGTCAATTCTTTAAATTGGGGCTACGATATAAAATTGAGGCAAGTTTAAAATTTAATTTTTAGTTAACCCAATTTAATCAGACGGATCCGACCCGTTTCACGTTCAAGTTCTATTTTACATCCGTACAGTTCTTTTTAATGTATGAAGAAATAGCCACAAAGAGGTCTAGAGAGACGGCAGTTTGCGAATTGCGACTGAGAGAAAGAAGAAGAAGAAGAAGTTGAAAGAAACAGGGCTTGCAGATAAGCACAAAACAATAATTGGAGAGCGATGTCCAAGAAATTATTGCAGCCAATTGGCCAAAAGAGGCTTACCAACGTTGCGGTGGTTCGCTTGAAAAAGCACGGCATTCGCTTCGAAATCGCTTGCTACAAGAACAAGGTCCTTTCTTGGCGCTCCGGCTTGTAAGTTTCATTTTCTTTAATCCTTTTTTACTTTTTTTTTCATTAGAAAGTTTACCCTTAACCCAATCACTTGTTATTCTTAAACAGCGAGAAAGATTTGGATGAAGTGTTGCAGTCACAAACGGTTTATTCCAATGTTTCTAAAGGTGTTCTTGCCAAGTCCAAGGATTTGATGTTGGCTTTTGGGACTGATGATCAGTCCAAAATATGCCTGGAGGTGCCCATCATAAAACCATTTCGTTTTTCACCCTGAAAATGTGTGAACTTGATTGATTTATAAGTGAATTGATTTCTGTGAGTTAGATATTGGAGAAAGGGGAGCTTCAAGTTGCTGGAAAGGAGAGGGAATCTCAGTTGTCCAGTCAGTTTCGGGACATTGCCACCATTGTTATGCAGAAAACCATCAATCCTGAAACTCAACGCCCTTACACTATTAGCATGATCGAGCGTCTCATGCATGAAATTCATTTCGCTGTTGACCCCCATAGCAGCTCCAAGAAGCAGGTCATTCTATGCTGCGTCGTGGCTTTTTCTTTTTCTTGACGTCTATCTACTCTTCGGGTTGGCTTTGTTTTGGAATTGTCCAAATTTATGACCGGATATTCCTAAGTTCTAATGTTAGTTTCGTGTATTTTGTGTAGGCCCTTGAACTCATTCGTGAGCTTCAGAAACAGTTCCCAATCAAACGGTCTCCAATGAAACTCCGGATCACTATGCCCGAGGCAAATTGTGGTTCTTTTCTTGAAAAAATGAATGCTTGGAATGCTAAAAATGTTTCAAAGGATGAATCTGGAAATCAAATATCTGTAGTAAGTTTTCTTTACTAATTGCTGATCTGTTTCTATGTACAATTATTTACTATCATTTTAGACATAATGCATTACTTTGAGGATTTGCACCTGTGCTTTATCTCCCCAATATCAGATTTTGAGGTTTATGCTTTTGCGTAAAGTAACTGGAGTTGGAACATTTTGTTTGCAACAAATGTAAATGGCAAGAGGACGGATTGTTATTGGTAATTTTGTTTTCTTTGTTTTTAAACAAGAGTAAAGTAACTAACAGTTAATCCGTATAGGAATAACAATCCTAAAGTTTACTGTTTATGAGGGATTGTTCTTAATCGGTCAATCCGTATAGGAATAACAATCCTAAAGTTTACTGTTTATGAGGTATTGTTCTTAATCGGTCACAAAAAGAAAAAACTGACAGCCTCATTGAACAGTTTTTGGTTAAACCCAACTATCCAATTAGCACATATCATTTGTTCTTAATATATTTCAGTTCTTATATTTTCCCATTCTCTGTTGCCAGCCCCATCTAGTAGTCCTTCACAATCTGTGAATCTGACATAAATGGGGTAAGGTGATTTAGAGCCAAAGTTTGGATAATTAAAGAGACAAAATCCCAGTAATATGATTCCAACAGTCATTCTGGAGCCACCTTGCCAGTGTAATAGCCATTACTCAAAGAAACCTTTGGCTCTGGTCCGCGAATGCCTTGTACCAGGTTTAATGTGCACTTGCCTGATCAAGCCCCGATCTTGATGTGTAATATACTATTATACCAAGCATAGCATATATAATCCCTTCTTGAACTGCATATTCTGACCCTTTTAGCTACAACTTCAAGAGAATCAGTAATGTATGTTTCAGAGATTTCCACTTGTTGTATCTGGCTTTAATGGACTGAGGCCTAAGTAAGATAGAGCATATGATGGCCCATGTGGATATGATGGCCCATGTGGAAGTAGTTACTGCCAGTGATCCCGATATCAGAGTATGCGGTAAGAACAAACATATAAAAGATTAGAAAGAAGAGGTGACTCCATGGACTGTCAAAGAATGTGATAGTTTAGCAAATTTGTTCGAATTTTGCTGCAATATATCTATAATAGCTAAAGGGTTGAGAGTTCCATGGTTCACTTAGATGATCAAACTTCTTACATGAGTTGTACCTATTTGTTGAACATTACTTATCAAATCTTGTGCCATTTGTCCTCTTGTATACATAACCCGCTATATATATATAAATATATATGGAAGCACTTAAAACACAAACTTGTCATGTACCAACAATTTTGTGTATATATGTTGTACTTCTTTGTGCATCTCTGATCTTGCTTCACAACTATGGGGATTTATTGCATAAATCGGCTTTTTGTGGCAAAATGAACTGGCTTCTGCGGTGTTAATCCAAATTTGACTTCCACTCACTTTTATGTTATTTAAGACTTTAAGGTTTTCTGTTAGATTGAGTATGTTTCTGCATTGATTTTTAACATCATGCTTCCTTATACAGAATACTGTTTTAATGTTTGATTTTGTCCACGGGCATGAATTCGCTCTTCTTATGGAACTCTTCCTTTTTCTTTTGGTTGTTGCAGATATGTGAAATGGATCCAGGTTTCTTTCGTGATTGTGATGCTTTCGTCAGGAATATGCAGGGCCGGTTGGAAATTCTTGCAATGTCTGTGCATTTTGAAGGAGACTCCCATGTGGATGATTATGAGGATTATGAAGATGTCACATCAAACCAACCTAAGGAATCCGTTGATTCTGTTGTCCAAATGGCTGAAAAGCTTAAACAGCAAAACATTTCAATTGAGAAGAGTAGGGACACAGGGGTTAACGATCAGAAAAAGAATGTCGAGGCAGAGGTAAAGCAGTACATGTGTAGTACTTGTAATGCATTTGTTGCGGATGCTAAACAATACAGGGATCATTTTAAGAGTGATTGGCACAAACATAATTTGAAGCGCAAGACTCGGCAACTTCCACCTCTTACAGCAGAAGAGTGCTTGGCTGATGTTGACCTTAATGACTCAAAAGAAGACTTGAAAGATTACTCCTTTTGAGCTGCAGCTTTCAAAACCTCCTTGCACGTTTAGTCTATCAATTTGTACAATATAGGTTTGTCTTTAATGATACCTGCGTCAGTTTACAGAGGTTACCAACGGGAATCTTGTCCGTCCACAAAAATCTGAAAGTGCAACATGATCTCAATTACTGTGTTTGAAATATGTCTTGCATCTTTCTTATGTGTTTGAAATTTGGTGTGGAACGTAAGGAAAAAACTGAAAGGTCAGACTTTCATTGCCTACAAGCTAGTTACATCTATAGTTAGTTACGTCATTTAATAGCGTTTTCTACTGTGTTGTTCTTTTAAATTGAGTAACCGTGCTAGTCATGTGTTTGTTCGACTCATATTTCTTGGAGTGGTGAGTGATGCAATGCAACTCTTTAAATCCAGCCTTGATGCACCATTTCTGATGGTGAGATGTGATAAATGAGCACTCCCTTGTGCTGGACTGATTTGATGCTAAGAAATGCAAAAAGTAAATGCAGCAAGCCCTTGCGCTTCCATGCACCAGACTAACGGAACAAGCAAAGCAAAAGAAGACTGAAAGTGATCTTTTGTTGTATAGGAAAGTCCTCATCTAATAGAGGCATGTATACTGAGGTCGTGTTATTGTCTTACGGGCTTAAATTTTATAGTGAAGGAATAAACTTTTGATTGGAGGCAAAACAATATCACAAAATTCCATATGTTACCCCCAAATGAGTCTCGTATACAGAATTTAGCTAGACACGGAGAATGAGCAAACTGACGCAGTGTTTTCTTTTGTTTATACTTGCACAAACATACCTGTGATGTTGTCTTCCGAGCTTTTTGTCTTTGATGGACCCAACTTTGTGAAAGAAGCGCTTGAAATCCTAGGATTAACCACTTGTATTGAAGCGAGAGCCTTCTACGTTCGAAGTGTATTCAAATTCTTCAACTACGTACTCCTTATGCAATTTATTTCCAAAGACCATGACGGTTCATTCTGATTGATGTGTTTGTTATTGAGTAGTCTGTTTTTGAGGCCAGAAAAAAGTTGGGTCTACTAAATACTAATAGTTGCAAGACTGAGCAACTTTTCCTTCTCATCAACTCGTGAAAAATAATAAAAAATTCATAAATACTAACCAAGTAAGGATCTTCTGTCACAGTAGAACTGCCACAGTTAACTGTCCAGATATGTAATGATCCTAACACACCAAAAAGAAGCCGCAAATGCTAATAATCGAAATGGGAAATTAGTATTTCCAGCTTTACTGTGGTCCGTTGGATTTCCCTTTGATTGCTGCCTATGAACGTGGAAATATCTAACATATTTTGTCACATTAATATTAGTACTACCTACACCAAGGCTAGCTAGTTGTTTCATATTGCAACTAAGTAAACAATGTGATCAATATTATGTTCCATGACAGGGAAAAAAGAATAAAAAGCATATGTTAAAGAGAATAAGTAAGAGAAAATGGTAGACTGGAGTTAAAAATTTATTGCTTAATATGTTCTTTCTTCTCTCTGCAACTACTAGTCAGGTTATTGGCTTTCCAAGTTTCCCGGAAGTATTATGATCTACATCCACCAGATGAGCTTTACCGTTGACAAATGAAAGGTCATTGCAGCATGGAAACTAGCTCAGTTGGACCTTAAAAAATTTTACAGTTGAAAGTCTCACTTTCCTAAAATGAATGTCATCCACATGAGCTCCAGCATATCCAACACCTCATAATCTTACAGCCATATCCACTTTCCTGATATTCCATAAACCAAACAAATAAATAAAGATAAAAATCTTGCAAACGCTCTTGTCCAAGACACCGTGACCACACTTAAATTGTAGGGTAGTAGTGGTATATACACTCAACCAGCGACAAAGCAAAGACTGAGAGTAGCAAATGGCTATGAAGAACTGTTTCCAAATGACTACAGTCTGCAATACAACTAGAGCCGGTGTTTATCATCCATTTGCTTCTTTGGAAAAACCTCATTTTCCAATTCCAACAAAAAAAGGAATACTTCACACACCCATTATATCCCTCTCTTCTTCCTCCTCATTCTTTGGTCGTTTCAGAGGCAGATACCAGAAATCTCGCATAGTTTGCAAAGCCCGTGAAGCTTTAGACCAAGGTTTATTTCTAACTCTCCTAGTCTCCCTTTCTCATCTTTTGTTTCGTCTTAAGACTATTCTTAGAACTATACTATACCTGCAGTGCAAGTGGTAACAGACTCAAGCTGGGACGAGCTTGTGATAAAAAGCGAAAACCCTATACTGGTGGAGTTTTGGGCACCATGGTGTGGGCCATGTCGAATGATAGCTCCTGTGATTGAGGAGTTGGCAAAAGAGTATGCTGGGAAGATCGCATGTTACAAGGTAAATACAGATGATTGTCCGAATATAGCCACCAAGTATTCTATTAGGAGCATACCAACTGTGCTTTTCTTCAATAAAGGTGAAAGGAAAGAAAGTGTCATTGGTGCTGTGCCCAAGTCCACTTTGTCTAGTGCCATAGCCAAATATGTAGAGGCTTGAGTTGAGAAGTAGCTAATTATTCCTGTATTTTCCCTCACAAATAAATATTTGATAAGTTTGATGTATATTAATGTTTTGATTACTCCCAACTCCGAAGTAGTTTTTCATTATTAGGTTAAATTTCTTATCATTGGAAGCTGCTACTAACATTAAAAAAAATGCAATCAATGTTAGTTTTAGAAATTTCCAATTACAAGTGAATTGTAATGATGATATATATAAGAAAGATTTGAGCCATATAAAATTAACAAGCCTGTTAAGGTTAAAAAAAAAAAAGGTGATAGTTTACAAATTAAGAGAATATTCGGAATTTTATTAAAAAAATTATTGTACAAATTAAGATAATATTAGGAATTTTATAAAATAATTTGTGAAAAGGCAAGATAACTCATAATTGAGTAATCTACTGACTTAAAAGATATAGAAAGTCACATACCATACATACGTTAAGTACAAGAGTTTCCTTAAATTTATGGAATTAATAAACACTTTTAATGTAATTTACTAATTAAACCTAAATGACAAAACTCCAGTATATATACATATCAAGAATTTACTTAGCGTCTGTCATATAAAAGTCAAGTTCTTTGAACCATCGTCTTTCGACAAGAATGTGCCTTGGCCATGAATAATCACTCTTTGTGCCAAAAGATGACAGAAGACGTACTAAGCAGACATCAAATCATCGCATGACTCAGAAGTACCCCATTTTAAAACCCAAATACTAACAGAACCCCCATGTAATGGTGACTGAGGATGTTTGTTGGGGGAGCTGAGGTGTTGGTTCGTTTATGAAAGAAACAAGCAGCACGGAATGAAGCAACTCAGAAAGGCAATTAACATATAATTAATGAAAAATAAAAACAAAAAAAGGAAGAAACGCTATGCTTTTTATCGTTACCCTTTCTTTTTCCTCTCGAATTAGTACAGAAACTGGGGGAGGAGCCCCGAAAACTATACTTCGATCTCTGTGAGACCTTAAGGAATGGATAGGACCACAGGATAATTTCCTCCCCCGGAACGCTGCAAAAGCAGCTACACTCAGACAGCACCAAAACATTCACTCGTGTCAATAATAGCCTTCAAGGTGATGGTTTAGAATCAAATTGTAGATTGCTATATCCATTAACAGCTCCTAAACCACTAAGCAGCTGGTTCCCCATATCCTGTTGTTGGTGATTCATACTTTGTTCTCGAACCATTGATGCCATACCCATTCGCCCATTCATTACAGAGTTATTAGCCATTGCAGCTCTAATACCATTCACCATCGCCGACTGGCCTAATCCACCGCCCACTGTGCCAAATCCACCATTCCCCATGCCGGAATTGACAGTTCCACTCCCACCATTGAGAACCGCATGAGGATTTGTTGGTATAACGCCATTGACATTTTTAACATCATTCCCCAAGGAAGTAACTCCTGCAATACTTCCTGCTCCGTTAAGCTGGTTGGACATAAACATTTCCTGTATCAATTTCTGAACGGGGCTCTGCGAATCACCGAGGTCTGTTTCACCAGAAAGAGCTGTCTGTTGCAAGGAAATATTGGCTGGTGAATTTGCTGAATTTATGTGATTGGCAGATGTTAACCCGGTATGAGATGTTTGTGGGGGGTTGTTAGACGAGGAGGGAATTGGTGATTGGAAGGGAGAAGCATTAGACTGTGCCTGTGGGATGGTACTTGAGGAACCTGGGGATGAAATCTGAACACAATTTCCACCATATGGGCTGCTTGCGTTATTTATAGAAGTTTGTTGCCTAGGATTCATTGAATTTTGATGGAGAAGCCCAACAATAGTGCTGGCAGAGGTTGATGCAGACGCAGGATTGAGGGAGTTACTTGCACTTGATGCACCATTGCTAGCAGCAATTTGCATAGCTGGGTCATTGCTTGAGTTCTGGGGCATTATTTGTTGTTGGTGTCGTTGCTGCTGTTCCTCAGCCTGTTGCGCTTGACTTAGAAATCCAGAAGTAGCTGTCCTCCGAGGAAATTTGGCTAAACTCTCTGAAAATAATGAAATACATAGAGACCATGATTAAGAACTTATCATAATCGAAATACATAAATCAAGTATTAGTGCTTTCTCCATATTTCTAACTTGTTTCTTTTTCGTTAAAGGACTCCACCAGCATTAGACCCTCATGGAGGAGATGCTTTGAATATCCTTAACCAATACAGCAGAACGCCCAACAGTCATATTAATATCAAATAAAAAGCAAACAATGTAAAATCCTTAACTAAACATTCTAACTGGGCTATGCTTCAATAGGATGGTAATCTCATAGTTGCACTAATGACTTATCGTACAAAAAGAACCACAAACAGTTGAACATATCAATTCAGCACAAAATTTTATCAACCAAAGGAAAGGATAGCATTTAACCATGTTAATAAACATCCATAAAACAGTCCCGAAAGCAGTTTTAATTGAATAATATGAAAAGAAATTGTATAAAAGACAAGAAATTACAAGTATCATTTCCTTTTGGTTACAACTAAACGAGTTCATGTCAGTGAGCAACTTGATAGCCTAAGAACAATAATAGCAACTAAAAACATTAACAACTTACCCATCGGACCAGTCCCTGTTTCCCGGCTGTAATCAATCAGGTCTTTCATACTGTTTACAACTTCAGATATCTGAAACATTGATCATGTTGTAAGAAGCTATTGAAAAATTAAGCAATACATCAATTAGACAACACGATAAACACTATTATGGTGCTCAAAACAAATCTTTTCAAAAATCAAAAGTACAACTAAAACATTTAAAACAATATTGCAAACGGTTTGGTAAGAATACATGGATTTCAAACATCACAAGCATAAAAGTTATATTCTCGAGAACACATGACTGAATGGGACTCGAACTAGGTAGGCAAGCCGAAGTAAGTATCGAGTGAAGTTTTAGAAAATGAGAAATGAGATAAAAGATCTTAGTGTATAACAATCAGCGAAATTGACTATTGTTTCATCTCCAAAGAACTTTTCGACACGGTATAAGCTTATTGTTCAAAATTCATAACAAGTTGCACAAATAAGTAATGTCTACAGAACATTCAAACAGGCCCCTGAAGCAAAATTATGACCTGCATAAAACATTCACCACTATTATATAGATATCTAGAGGAATGGGATATTGGGAACTACATAACAAGAAGTTTCCCAAGCAAGAAACCAAATCAATCAAGAATTAGCACCGTATTTCTCCGAAGAACACATGGCAAACAATATTTTCCAACATTAATTTAAAATCAAATAAAAAGATTGACTGGGATAGGATTGGTCATCTCTCATCAAGAGAAGTCAAAAAATGAAAAAAACTGGCCCAAAACCAAACAATTAAACAGATATCTGAAACCTAAAATAAAAAATGCCCAAATGTATATATTGTCACCAAGCTTGAAAGAAAATAAGTATCAGCAACTACTTGACATGTAAGAAACACATTAAACCCATGAAGCCGAGTTGGCCTGACAAGAAAGTACAAATTCACCTGAAGGCACCGGATATATCTCTTTGTATATCCCAAATCGTTTACCAATGGAACTTCCAAGGCTTTAGCCAGTTGCCGAGCTGATGCAACAAACCTAAAGAAGAATAACACTTCAATAAAGGACAAAAATCCAACCCTTCTCAGACAGTCCAAAAATGTAAAACAGCCAGTGCACTAATGTGTTGGAATATTAGATTAAGCAGCAGATATATACGAGGTAAAAATCAAGAAAACAATCAAAATATGTCATCTCTCCTTCCTCTCTTCCAGGCCAAAAACACAGACAGAAAATAAGCAATCGAGTGACAAGATCCAAACGCTCTTCTTCTGTTAATAATAGTCTTACAAGTTACAGTTATTCTGCAATTCTGGCGCTGATTGATTAGAAGATGCATTCTGAGTAGCAGCCTGGTACTTCGTAGCAGCTGAACTAAGTTGAGTCACCTGCGGGGACAAATTTTTAGCAAGTCTCAATTATGATAGTAATAAATCATCTGTCATTTATTATTTCAATGTTATACATTTGGCACTAGCTGTCCCCAAACTTGGAATATTTCTAATGTTGTCAAACAAAATCTATCAAACCCATTAAATGATTTGGCAGGAAAATAAAAAAGTATTAAATATCTTTGATCTGGAATCACGTATAAAAAGTCTTATTCACCAAGATTTTATAACATCATTACATCCCACTTACAACTACACAAAGCAATTACATGACCAGTTTAATGTAACTACACCAGTAAAACAACAAAGCTGATATTCTTATGTACTGATTTTTAAGAAAATCATCAATCAACAGTTTGGTTGCCAAACCAAACTGCTGGATAAAATATACGTATTTTAAGACTTAACAATGTGATATTTTCTATATAGAGGTGTGAGGAACTTTTGTAAATATGAGATTTTCTAGGAGAGATTATTTGAAAGAACCTTCAATGATTAAGCCTTCAACTTTAAAAAAAATTATCTTCATACACCTCTTCCTTAATATTTTTTACCACAAAATATTTACATGGAAAGGCTTGATAGATGAAAGAATAATTTAACTCCCCAAAAGAAGTGTATACAACGCATTAATGTGTGTGTGTGTATATATGTATGTAATTTTCTTAAATGTAGATGACTATGTTTCAACGAATATAGACAAATTTTCAACCTTGTTTTCTTTTATATTTAAAGTGGGATAATAAATCCATTTTGAAGTTTCAGTGGTTAAAAATTTAGCGTAAAGTTTAAAACAACTATAACTCTACAATTTAAAAGAAAACACTGACAACAAATCGAATCTTTTTGTCTCTAGATCTGGTTTGGTTTGGGCTTCTGAATGGCATATACTGGCTTAAGTGGTTTGGTTTGAAAAGAAACACTTCGAACCAAAACAAACCACCCATGCTCACCGCTTGTCAATAAAATAACAAAAACTGAGATACTTGAGCAAATTAAAATTTTAAGATAACATTATTCCTATTAATACTAAAAATAATTCTGGGTCATTTCCAACATTAGGAAACAAGTTCCACCATTAGCAGATTGAAAAAGTGGGTAGCATATAACACAGATGAGAAAAGCCTTGATGTGACAATCTAAAAGGTTCAAAAACCCATTGAAAAATATCCATACCTACTATCATATTATCAACAGGCCATAAATAAAGCACCCAAATATTGACACATCTCATAAATCATCTTAGGATAAAATCCAGTAGTGCATTACATGAAGCCAGCTGAAATTTCAAGATAATAAATCTAATCCTATGAAGCAAATTGATGGAAAGAAAAAACTCACTAGGACTGCATGTATTAACTAAAAACCACGTAACCAACAACCAATAACAAAAAATTTGCTAATCAACCAGCAAACCTTTGGGCCATATTGATTAGAGTCTTAAGGGAAGTTCCATTTTTAAAAAGTTCAATAATAGATTGGAATGAAGAACTCCAAGGCATTAATATCTTGCCAATCACCTGTGGTATCAACAATCTTCTAGGTATAAGCTCTTCATGTCGCCGAGCACAGAATTCCCAAGAGCATATCTGTAGAATAGAACACAAGCACAAAAAGAGATCATGTTCAGCTGTAAATCATCAGGAAATCAGAAGTAGCTCATCTAAACAGCAACTGATGTGTGACCTTCAAGTCTGGAGAGAAGACTATCCTTAATTGACCATCACGAACAACACGAAGTTGCTCAAAAACACTTTCCTGAATTGCTTTTGCATAGTCCAGCACAATTTGTCCAGATGTGTTTTGATACTCTCGTGGCATATCAACATACAGAAGTTCTTCCAAGGTTCCACTTTCATACTTGATTTTAAAAAGTCTAGGAAGAACCTCGTAAGTTGCCTCTGGGGAAACAATGAGTCAAAATAAGATATAAAGAAATAGTAGTTGGATACAAGAGATACATCAACTAATCCATGAAAAGTCCTATTTGTAGACTGCAGGACAATGAAACACAAAAGGAACATATCTAAATTTTACCAAAACCACGGCCTGGCTTCCGGTTGCAAATCTCACAATGCCATACATCCTGCAAAATTTGCATGCAAGGCTTGTTATCACAGGCTCTGTTAACAAAGACACCGTATTTAAGAAGCTATTCAACTGTTCAGAAATTATTCTCTTTAACAAATTAATTTTGTTCCATCTAAAGGTTTCTTTCAATAAAAGCAAAAAAACTAGCATTAAGAAGCATGCAATGCACATTTATTTCTTTTCTATACCCAACAAATGTATTAATTAGAAATCCACGGCATATAAGAAAACATAAAACAACAGCCTTAATTAATGTTTGCTACATTTAGTAAAAAAAAGACCTGAGGGAAAACACCAGTTGTTTGTCGCCCACTTCCATACATAGAAACACACCACTTCTTTTTTGCATTTTGAGCAAAGAACTCGGCAACAAACTTCCTCCAAAACTCAATATTGTTGTCCTACATGGAAAGTAAACATATTACTGAAACAAATAAATACATAATCAACCTACGATAAAAGACCTCTGTGACAGTATCTTACTTCAGGTCTTCGTTGTTGCTGATACATGTAATGTGTAAGGCGACGAGCACATGTCCCAGGTTCGTAGACAGGTTTCACAGGATTTCTTAGGGATAAATTGTGTTGCTGAAATTGCTGTGGTAATTGGGACCGTTGCTGTGGCACTGCCTTCAGGAATTGTTGTTGCTGTTGCTGTTGCTGATGTAGCTGCAGTAATCTTTGCTGATGCAATAAATTAATTTGGGCAGCAGCAGCCTGAGAAGACTGCCTTGACATGGTGAGGAACTGCTGCTGCTGTTGTTGCTGCTGTTGCTGCTGCTGCTGCTGCTGAAACAATGACTGGTCTGAATGTGGGGATTCTAATTTTACCGGTGCAAAACTTCTCATAGCCTGGAGATGTTGTGATTCCAACTTGACAGGACCATGATTCCTCAATGATTGTAGCTGCTGCTGTTGTTGATCATTAGTTAATTGAGGCTCCATTTTGACCGGCCCAATGCCACCTAAGCCTCCACAAATTTGTTGAAAGGAGTGGTGTTGTTGCTGCGGTGCGTTATGAGGAGCTGAGAAATGTTGCACTGATTGTTGACTGTGCTGGAAACCTTGAGGGTCAAGTTGTTGAGCCTGTTGTTGATCTGGTACAAGCTGGTTGCTTGAAGGATTTGAAAATTGCTGCCCCTGAACTAGACCAGCTGGACCAGGATTCACCATATTTGAAGGTACAAAGGATGATGAAGAACCATTGAAACCCATTCCATTACCAACACTGGAAAGGGGGTCAGACTCAGCTCCACCATCAATGCCTCCACGCTGGTTACTGGCAGCACCAGGAAGCCCTGGATTTGGGCCGCCATTCCCAAAAGACTGATTAATGAAGGAGGAAACATTTGGCACATTTCCAAGCATATTTATATTATTAAACTGATTACGATGGGACAATAAGGACGACAATGCAGTTTGTGAAGGCAACGGACCTCCTTGGGATCCTAACATCCCTGAATTTGATCTCAACAGAGGAGTAGAAACAGACTGAGCACTACCAATTGGTGTAGGCGGCCCCGAGGGCACCATCTTATCACAACCTAAAAACACTATCCTAACAATTAAAACTACCTAAAACACCATAAACTAAATCAACCTACAGTTACTGAACAAAGGTAAAATTGGACCGGGTCAATATTTCAACTCCATGTCCAACATCGTCGATTCCAAAGTCCTTATGTTGCACTAACAGAGCCAAGAAAGTTTCGTGTTCAAGAATATGATGTTGCGTTTTACCAAACACAAGCCACACACCAAAGTAAGCCAAACCCAAAGAACAACTTTCGATCTTTAACATTCTAGAGCCGTACTAGCCTCGCACGACCAGCAATCTATGAGTAAAATCCCTGCATGATATACAGAGTTTCAGATCCACGTTAAAGTCGACCTTGTGTAAGGCAGCAAAATTCAGAAATCAAACTTCAACTACCAAACCAAACTTAAAACAAAATACACATCTTCACTCTATCAACCAAAAACCATATCAAGAATCATAAAAG
Source organism: Erythroxylum urbanii (assembly GCA_027568935.1). Lineage (NCBI taxonomy): Eukaryota > Viridiplantae > Streptophyta > Magnoliopsida > Malpighiales > Erythroxylaceae > Erythroxylum > Erythroxylum urbanii. The sequence goes on from JAOQML010000002.1 coordinate 7,162,851, forward strand.
CACTAGACTCAATCAAATGTTAAAACCAAACAACATCCCCAAAAGGCATACCATTTAAAAGGGTACGGAAAATTGAACAAGTGCTATCATGGGAAAGAGCTCATCTACTCCAGCTAATAGCTAAATTTTAAATCACAAAATCTCAATAAATATGGTCTTCAAAAAACTCGTCAAAATGTAAACTTTAGCAAAATAAAAGTCTAGAACACAACTTACACTTCGTAACAGAAAACGAGAGGGCTAAAATGCTAAAAACAGAAAAAACAAAACCACGTCGATCGAGCCCTAACGAGCTGCATCGACGAATTAAAGCTGAGGAAAAGAGCGGAGAAAATCAATGGGTTTTGATATGAATGAGAAAATGTCCAAAAAAGGGTCTAAGCTTAAAAATCCAAAACAGAAACCCAAGACAAAAAAGGAAACTACAAACTTTGAAGAGCTTAACTTACCACAGTAGAAATTAACAGTGATGATAGAGACAACAGTAAGGCAGAACAAGATTTCCTCCAAACCCAACACAAACTCAATATTAAACCCAAATAAAAAGAGAAGTGATTCCCCGCAATAAACAAAAACTCCTTATTAAATTTGAGAGCTCAAAAGGAGTTGAAAACTCCAGTGTTTGTCTTCAAAATCTGTCCTGTCTTTTCTTCCAAGTTATTTGAATCAGGCAGTACATGTATGGCGCTGTTTTGTGTACCTATTCCTTCGTTCTTCGCTGGAGAGAGAGAGAGAGAGAGAGAGAGAAGAGACTGTGGCCTTGCGGACGTCAAAATTGTATTCGATCGGATTGAATTTTCTCTCTCATCGCCTAATCAAGTCAAATGCTTTCTCTTCCTTTCTCTCTCAATCTTTGTGTATCTATGTATGTATGCATGCATTTGGCATATTATGGATGGGATGGAATTGGATGGCTGTCATATCAGAACTTGTCGTTTATCCAGCCATGTTGATCTCAAGGCATGTGTCATTTAATCTGCCGCACTTCCTAAATTGCCATTTACTTGGTGGCAATTTTACTGAATTGTTCTCTCCTTCGAGGCCATTGGTTGGGCTTCGAATTACTGAATTACACATTTGAATATAAAATCTCTTTATTTTTGACCCTTTTTTTTTTCAAAAACTCATCTTTAATACTGCGATATACCCTTCATTTCTTTTACATTTTCGAAATGATTAAATAAAATGTCCCATCCTACCCCGCACAGTCAAGGCTCATTAGTAGAGACTGAAACAGCAAACTGTGTATCATTGTCCTCGCTAGATTATTCCTCAAGCAAGTCTTTAACGTGCGATTGAAGATGAATAAGCAAAAAGTTTTCTAATTTTTCCAAGAACTTAATAAACAGAGAGTAAAATACTTAATAAAAGTATTTCTAAAATACAAAATTTGAAAAAGTTTAATAACATGCAACCTTATCTTTACGTAACAGAGAAGCTAAAATAAGACAGTAAAATCAATTTTTGGCTAAATCACAACCATCTTAAACTATACTAGAATGTCATACCTAACATAAAGATATATTTATTAGCAATGTGATACTTCTCAAAATAATTAGTTTAGGCTCAGAATATAATTTATACATTAAAGGATCAATAGCCCAATCGATTAATGCTTGTTGAAAGAATAAAAGTCGAATGCTTATTAAACACTCATTTCTTCAACTTCAATCAAATCATGTTTCATTCCATGAAGTTTGGGAGTAGAAAGCTCCTCACCGTCAGTCTACTTACATACCTTGCCAGTAGAAGGTGTAAATATCTTCTTAACTCAAATTTTGGTCGATAGATTGATTAGAATAATTCATTATACGTTTTTATCTTTAATCTTATGTCTTTGGCCAATTATAGTATGAAGTTATACCGTTACTTTTGAAAATAACAATTTCGAAAATGCTATAGGTATCTCGTTCTACCTTTATCTTAACAGATATATTTTCACTTACTACAATCCGTCGTTATCTTCTTATCTCCTTCTTTTAGATCTTAGCCAATCCCTAGCTATCGACGTCAAATGAATAGAATATCTAATTAATCACAGAATTGCATTAAGATCATTTTCACTCCTTAAGCTTTTTTTTTCTCCAATATGAATGCTCGTAAATATATTTACGAATGTTCACCAGTTAGTGTTATAGTGTTATTATGTAATCTTCTGAAGGATATATAGTGTTATTGTGGTAAAAGGACAAGGATAATTATGTTGGCAGAAGATGTCACTGTTGGTACGTACTAAGGTAAGGTAATTGGTAGTCAGTATCAATTTGGTAATTAGAAAGTTAATTTCACCTACAATTATATTTATAAGCAACCAATGGATATGTATATAAATAAATAGGAATCTGCAACAAAACAAGTTGTACTGGTGAATCACGTGTACAAATCATTCCTTACGTTTTTTTTTTTTTAATGGCAGAAACCAATTTAATGTGTGGGAGGGATAGATCACTACTTTTTGTTCGTTTGAAGGTCTATGTCATAGTCGTTGAAGAGTCTCACGCCCGCTAACCATAAGGGACCCTCCTTCTCCTTATCCTGTTCAGGACCCCAAAAGAAAAAGCGAAAGAAGGTACAAAGACAAACTGTGTCTGTGTGTAAGATCAAACATGGTCTAGTGATTTATTTTTAAGTTTTTTCATAAAATTCAAACTGTACAAGATTTTTCAAATAAACACATAAAGATGTTACGTGTAATTTACTCGTCATAAAATACAACGCAGGGGTAATATGTAGAAAGCAAGTTTCACAATAATTGTAAATCAAATTTATATTTTTGAGCTCAAAATATCCCTAAAAAAATTTAAGGCTGAACACTTTATGAGATTAGAATCTTCATAATTCCTACTCTTTAATGCGTAAATTTGTTCTTGATGCATAAAACAAAAGGTGGATGTGTATTTATAAGTGAATCAAATTAATTTTACTCACATATTTTAATTTGTTATAATTATCATATATTTTAATATTTACTTTTTTATCACCAATTATTTATATATACATATATATATATATATATATAGATT
>JAOQML010000002.1:7178863-7192803 GCA_027568935.1 Erythroxylum urbanii
GCCCCTATAAACACAAATTAAATGTAAGGCACAATAATTCAAATAATAATCAAATAATGCAATAAAGACCAATTATAATGACAAAAACTCATCCAATTGATATGAACATATATGTAAATAAATGAATTTGTCAATCAAATTGACAAATTTCAATTTTTTCAAATAAACTGTAATTGAAATAAGAAATGAAAGAAAGATAAATTATAGTCAAAATTTAGTCTAAGTTTCAATTCAAAAGTAGAAAATTCAACTGATATTAAATTTATTATACTCATAATTAAATTGCAAATTTTTACTCAATCTTCAAATCAAAAGAGCTATTGAGAAAGTCTAAAATTTAAAGCAAGAAAATAAATAAAAACACTTCAGAGAATAACTGAGACGTGTTTCTTACATAGATGAGAATGATGTTGATGGAGGCAAGGCTAAGGCAAAATTTTTGAATTTAAGACCTTCTTTTACCGAATTTCAGTTAAAAAAATATAAATATTAACATTTAGTTAGAGCAATTTTATTTTGAAATGTTTGCTTCCACTACTGTTGTTTTACTTCTCATAAAGAAGTTTTTGCACGTATGATGACGAACTAAACTAATTTTTTTTACCAAATTGAGATTGATATTTGCAATCTAAATAAATTCTTTTAAATCTTTGAAAAAGAATAACTTTTTTCAAACCCATTTTTATTAAGTGAAAAACTCTTATGTTGCAAAATAATTTGTAATTAGCAGGCTCTCAATAAGTATAGGCTCTAAGTGAGGACCCTTTTTGCTCTCTTGCTCAAGGCCGGCCTGTGCATAATTTATGCAGCAAAATCTCCAACGAAAAGCAAAATATAATGCCTCTAAATCAGAAGGAAAGAAGGTATGTTGTCTTGATATGAGTTATTATTTGGTAGATCTATCCCACAACATTAAAAAGTGGAAAGTCTTCAAACTATAAACGAGGGTACCTTTTCTCGAGAATGAATTTAATCATAAACAGTCTTTATTAAGAACTGTTTTGCACTGTAAAAAAAAAAAGAAAATTCAATCTGAACCTATATATCATCTAACTTATGTTTGATAAGGATACATATATTACCATCATCTCTCTTAAAGCGTAGAAGGTGTAATCTTCATTTCGTCATGGTAACTTTGCTTTATGTATAAGTACTCAGTAAATACAAAAGCACTTTGTCAGCGTATTATTCCTAACAAATTTAAATTTACTGAATGTAATTACTACTGTAGGCCCAATAAATATACATTCAGTTATAATTAGATTATCCATGGTTAAGTGAAAGTACAAATGCTGTGGGACAATCGCATCTAATTATCCGAGTAAAGCTAAACATGTTTATTGACTAGGCTTGCAAAGTTAATCAACATTAATTAGAGTTAAACAATTTAGTCACTTGACATATAATTTTCATTTTTGAATGATTCGCCATGATATGGTAGGACAATTGCACGTAAGAAAAACTTAGAACGAGTAGGATCAGGTGACATTTGTTTCGGTGATTTGGCCGCCTGAAGCTCGGCCTTCCCTGAACTGAACATGCATTGTGCTCATGATTTGCCATTTATAAGCAATCAGCCACGGTTGCCGCCAGTGAGAAACCAAAAGGAACAGTGCATGGGTTATCAGGATTCTGGTTATATCGCTACTTTTGGGAATTAGGAGACTGTACCCATCGACGGCAAGTACATTGCGTATTCACGTCAGCTTAGGAATTGCTTTCCTTTTTCTCTTGGTTGTGTCTGCAAGTAACAAATTTGAGGACTAAAGTCATTTAATTACCACAATAAATTGAACATGGGAAAAACGAAGCAAAATCGAGATCAAAGGACACCCATAAATGCAAACATATTTCACAATTTCTGAGTTTAAATAATGAATGTGCAGTTGCCACTTGATGAAAGAGCGACAAGATCCACCGAAGCACTCCACATTTTTTGTTTCGTTGCAAATTCTCTTCATCTGACTTGGCAGAACGGACCAAAAATACAACGGAAACATTTAAAGAACATAATTTTTGGAACGAAAATAACGGGGAAGGTGACAATTCATAAGTTCTGCTCGGGATAATGAATGAGGTCGGAGATAGGTTTCGGCCTTGCCATCGTATATCAATTAGCGAACACATCTTCTTTTTGGCCAGAGTTGGCCTGCACAAAAGTTGACCTATTGGCAGCCATGGGTCAAATCTCTTATAAAAGTCTGAATGATAGGTTATCAAAACTAAACATTTTAACTCTTTTACACCTAAAACGTAGCCTGGTGAAATATGTCTTAATTAAGAGATGTTATGCCACTAAATTACGGGATTGTAACTTGCATCTCTTAAGTTATCGGGATAATGGAGGGGTCAAATGCAAAGACTTGAGGAGATAGTATCTCCATCTGTTTCTCCCAGATATTGCTGACGAAGGTTTAAAGATCGTTCCTAAGAATGAGAAGCGTGGCTAGACAACAAGCATCTAGCATTGCTGATCTTTAGTTTTGGGGCGTACAGGAAGGCTAGAAGATGCCTAGAAGTCCACAAATAGAATTCCAATCAACCCAAATTGTGCAGTTTGGGGTGCTTCGCGGAGTTCAGATGGATACAGATTTGGTGGTAAAGCATAATACAGTTTGGCCATCAGTATATATATAGTGGCAAAGCTTGCGCTAAATCATTGCAGTGCCAATGATCAACTTCACCAGAACTTTGGAACCATTAGCCTAATGGAAGAACTAGCTTCCCTGCTCTGTTTAACCGGCCAAAAGGCTCAAACTTATAATAGGAGAAGTTCATAAGCCGTAAAATTTGATAATCCAATGAAATGAAAGAGAGATTGCGAGTGAAATTCAGATTATTAGTATTATGCAAGTTGAGGACTTGAACAAGTTTTTGTGAATGTCTTAGCTCATTGATGAAAATGGCTTAGCTGTCTTTTTAACTTCCCAACATCATTGGTGAGGACATGAGAAAGAATGGAATTTCATATTAACCCAAAAAACTAGCTCGATTCACTGTAATGCCGGTAAAGACGAGTTACAAGATAATAAAAGTAATTTATAATTATATATATAACAAACAACTAAGAAAAGTTAGTTTATAAAAGTCAAACTACAAAGTTAAGTTTATGAACAATGACTAGGAGGAATCAAAACCGCGTCCACCTTATCACCAAGGCAGATGGCAGTCCGCTCCATGATATTAAAGACATCCAAAATGAAGCTGTTCGAAACTATTCAAACTTGCTTGGAACTTCTAGCTCAGTTCAGGTCTCTCCTGAAGACCTCTTTGGGATTATCTCTAAAAGGATCTCCTTGGATGAGGCAACTTCCCTAATCGGACTAATTGATGCTAAAGAGATTGAGGAGGTGGTCTTTGCTATGGAGGGCAATAAAGCACCTAGACCAGATGGTCTAAATGCCTGTTTCTACCAAAAATCATGGTCGATTATGGGGCCCTTTATCAAGGATGCTTTTCAGGAGTTTTTCTCTAATGGCTGACTACTCAAAGAGATCAACAAATCGTTTTTATGTCTGATACCTAAATGTTCTACCTCTTTGGATTTCAGTGACTTCAGGCCAATTGCTTGTTCCAACATCTTATATAAGATTATTTTGAAGATTTTGGCACTGCGACTGAAAAAAGTTCTTTCCTCCCTCATTAGCAATACTCAAAGTGCGTTTGTATGCAACCGATAAATCAGAGATAATATATTCATTATTCAGGAGCTTTTGAAGGGCTATACTAGACAACATTCCATGCCTAACTGTATGATTAAAGTTGATTTCTAGAAGGCATTTGATAGCATTAGCTGGAATTTTCTCTGGGCAATGTTGGCGGCACATGGATTCCTGAATATTTTCATTAGCTGGCTGAAGGAGTGTATCTCTACTGCAAGCTTCTTGGTGCTCATTAATGGAAGCCCTTCGGCTTATTTCCAGGTTGCTAAAGGCTTAAGACAAGGGGACCCCTTGTTGCCTTACTTGTTCATTATGTGCATGGAAATGTTGAGCTCTCTCATTATAAAGGAAGTAGCAAAAAATACCAAATTCAGCTATCATTCCTGCATTAAAAAGAAAAACTTGACTCACTTCTCCTTTGCGGAGGGCCTCCTCCTTTTTTGTGGAGCAAAGCTAGACTCCATCCACACACTCATGTGAGCTTTGATGCGGTTTTCTTCTCTATTGGGGTTAGAGATTAATTTTTAAAAAAGCCTGTTTATTCTCTCCCGTGGTGCTCTTCACTTCGAAGGGCCTATAACCTAGGATGACCATGCAGACCCCCTTGTTGCACTATTTGGGGTTACCCATCTTAACTAAGAGGCTACAATATTCAGAATGTCTCCCCCTTATAGAAAAAAATACAGAAACGATTGCATTATTGGGTTAACAAATTCCTCTATTACGCGGGAAAGCTGTAACTTCTTAAGACAATTCTCAACTCCTTCCACATATATTGGAGTTCACATGTTTTTCTATCTAAAATTTTAATCAAAATGGTGGATTGATTGTTCCGAAATTGTTTGTGGAATAAACCCAATGGAACTAGAGGACTTGCAAAGGTTAAATGGACTGACATTTGTGTTCCTAAAGCAGAAGGAGGCTTAAACATCACCCCCTGAAGCTCACGAACCATACACCTATTCTAAAAAGGTTATGGTGGATCCTCCAAGACAAGCAATCAATTTGGATTCGCTGGCTCCACTCATACTTCCTCAAAGGAAGGAGTATATGGGAACTAAGTGTAAGCCCTTCTCAATCCTACTTCCTGAACTAGCTGATCCTCCTCAAAAACTCGATCTAAACTGATGTGACCTGCAAAATTGGAGATGGGGCTCGGGTCTCCTTTTGTTTTAACAATTAAACATGAGGCGGTTCTATCTATCAGATCCAAAATTCTAACTCCAACCTCCTGTCTTTCCCTCTCAACACGAAGATGAATTTCTTTATCAGGGGAAACTCTTAGGATTTTCCCAAATACCTGCAGCACCTTCAACCACAATACCACCCTTCTAACTGCCCAGATACATTCCTATGGAAAAATTGCCCTATTAAACAGTTGAAAAACAAAAGCATAATTGAGCTATTGCACGTGAGACTGCCTCGAGTGAATTGGAGCAACATTGTTTGGCATAGGAACCTTCCTCCCAAAGTGTCTTTTCTCCTCTGGCTGACCATGAAGAATAGGCTTAGCACAATGAATTGTCTTTCCTACGTCGATATGCCTCGAACTTGTCCTCTTTGTTCATAGTATGCAGAATCATGTGACCACCTTTTCTTCTTGTGTCCCACTGCTAAGCTGGTTTGGATGAAGGTCCAATACTTCTGCCAGTGGAATCTTTCAGATAATTCACTAAATGGTGTCATTAACTGTCTAATGTCTAATACATCTATTCCAATTGCTAAACGAGAGACCTTAACCATTGCCATGGGTTTGACAGTTCGAACCATCTGGACTGAACGAAACACAAGACGATTTCAGTCCATCAGCAAAACTTGGGAAAAACTCACTGAGGAAGTCATAAAAGGCATCAATGAGCTACTCTTACTGCAGAATCAATTCTTACCTAATTAACAGCCTTCATCTGGAAGTCTATCACTAGCATCTATTATATGCACTTGATGTGATTGTTTATAGTGATCTTGTTGTGTGAAAAGGTATGCCATTAGACATCTTAATCTCTATAATCTTCTTATTTATTAATTCAAAATTTTCATTTTCAAAAAAAACAATGATATAGAATTGATTCCATTCAATATCTTATCATGTTAGACATTTTTGTCCCTAAGGAAAATTTTGTCATTTTCCTATAAAGTGGATAGCTATTAATTGTAATTTTAGCTTTTCAATAAATTATCGGTTAAATTACGTAATTTGATCCAGATAAGGGAAATAAAGTGGCCTAATAAATGATCTAAATCAATAGGTCGAAGTTCGGATAGAAAATAGATCCCTTTTAGTGTGGACCTGGTCCATATCAAACTTGTGATGGGGAAGCCTGATATAGAAGCTATATATATAGGTTAAGGTCTCTTACAGTTAGTTACCCATATCAATCGTAAGCATACGGTTCTCTGACCCATTAAGAGAGCTTGCGTATTGAGAAAACTGTAGAGAGACCTAAACCTCATGTTGGGAAACACTTTTCGTAAAGGTCCCGGGAGATTCATGATCGTTTGGAGCTTGGAAACGACATCAGAATTAAAGATGGAACTGAAATCAGGTATTTCACATTTCCTTCATTTTTAACCCTTTCATGTATGATTCTAGGTACGTAATAAGGTTTATAATACGTATTACACATGGTATTAGAGCGGTTACGTGATTGGGTTGCTGAAAACGAAGGTTTTCTGATTTTTCATCTCATATGGTTTTCCTTCGTTTTTGATTCATTTTTTGATTATTTTACATATATGATTCATAAAAGTAGTGTACATAAGGCTAGTTATCAAAAAAGGTCAAAAACGGGCCAAACAGAACAAAAAACGGCTAGAAATTACCTCCGGCTACGGTGGGAGAACCAACATCGGTGCACTCGCCTGATGCTGCTACAGTAGCCATGGGTAGCGGCGTATGTCGACACGTCACTCCACGAAGCAACCTGTCCGGACACATGGACCATTGGATTGAGGACACATGGCGACACATGCAACGTATGCATCGAAAATAGGTGCACATATGCCCGTGCACGGGCAGCTGAAGTGTGTCGCCACGTCAGCCGGGTGACTTCATGCTGTACGGACTACCAAAAAAGCACAAAATTTTAGAAAATTCCTATAAAGCTATCCTGGGGTGTTTTGGGTTAGTTTCTAGGTCGGAGGAATTTTTAAAGTGATTTTCTAATTTTTCTGGATTTATTACATTGGTAATTGAATTCTGGAATAGTTTTAAATCTTTTTTAAAGCTAATTTTGAGTGCATTTTTGTACTCCAAACTGCACATAAGGGAGACACTTAAAGTTTTATGTCTCGTGTGGTAGGTTCAGTGTTTAAGAAAGTACGATGGTCGCTCTCATTAAGAAATTTTTAAATAAACATCTCAAATAAAGTTTAAAGATGATGTTTTTAGTTTCTTTATGTGATTATTTAACTGTGCATTTTAATTTTCACATAAATTATGCTCATATAGAATGTGAGGATAACATAAGGCTGTATCCCTTATGTTTGTAATACTTTTGAGCAATTATAAGATTGTAGTCACCACAGTAGCCTTTCGAGTCAGTATTTGAATACTTGCATGTTTGGGGATGTATCTGATCTCATATTTGATTATTCTGCCCATAGGTGTTGACCTTATATGAGATTTTGAGATGTACATAAAAGCATTAGATGGAGAAAGATCGTTGCTTAAATGGTCTATTCACCCACAACTGGTAGTGTCCTAAGAGTTGATGGTTTATACTTTGATCACTTTTATATGGATGTCTAATTGCATATATTATGTTTTCATCCCACAGGTGTTTCATAATATATGCAAGCAGATTCTCAGTATAGATACTGTTTTAATGCTTTAAAGTATAGCTGTTGTCCTGTATTTTACTGATCATTATCTTTTCAATTTTTTCAGTCACCTTTTCTGTGAACAACAATGTTATCACCATTGAAACCTTTAATGGTTTCAACTTGAAGAAGTGGAAGAAGGACGTTGAGTTTGCATTGGAGATGACAGACGTCAGCATGACCATGCTTATCAAGAGGCCTCCCCCACTTACAAATGTTAGCTTAGAAGCTGATAAAGCAGCGATAGCAACCTGGGAAAGGTCAAATAGGATGTGCTATCTGATCATTAAGAGGTCGATACCTAATCATCTGTTAAGTGGATTGCCAGAGACGAACATAGCGAGGGAGTTCATGGACAATATATCCTAGAGGTACAAGGTGTCTTATCATACTAAGCAGAGCACCTTGATCAAGGAACTATTCTCTATAAGGTACACTTAAGAGGGAGGTGTTCAAGAGTATATCATCCGGATGGTACACCTTCAGGGTAGGATGAAGGCATTGGACATACCGATTACTGACTCGCTTATAGTGCATCAGGCATTAAACACTCTTCCTCAGGAGTTTGAGATGTTGGCCACCTCCTACATCTCACAGACGAGACTTAGGAAATCAATGCCTTGTTTTCCCGTTGCGTTGTAGCAGAGGAGAAGATCAAGAGTTCTCATCAAACAACCATGTTTGCAGCTGTGAAGGATAAGGGGAAGGCTAAACCCTAGTAACCTAAGGTTAAGGGTAAGAAACCCAAACCCTCTCCCTAGATTCAGAGTGGGCAGTTTAGTATTACAAAGGGCCCACATGACCTTAAAAGTATGATTTGCTTCTTCTGTAAGAAGAAGGGGGCACAGGAAGTCCGATTGCCTGAAGTACAAGCTATAAAAGATCAAACAGGAACTATCATGTAACTCCTCGGCCTTCATGATTCATGAATCCAATGTAGCTTTAACCACATCAAGTTCTTGGTGGTTAGATGGTGGAGCTTCTAACCATATTGCTTCTACGATGTAGGGGTTCATATATAGGAGAATGCCGACTAGAGGGGAGGAGAAGCTGATGGTCGGCAACAATGAAGAAGTGGACGTTTTGTATGTAGGAGATATAAGATTAAACCTCGATACGGGGTTTGTATTATATTTACAAGACACATTTTATATACCATCTTTTAGATAGAACTTGATCTCTGTATCAGTTTTGGATAAAAAAGGTTATTGTTTTGTATTTGATAATTAATTTGTAAATATTTCTATCAATACAAGACATATCAGAACCGTCTTCTTATCCTACGGATTATATAGTATGTGTCTTACTCCTAATGAAATGTATGCCTATTCTTATGTTGCCGAACTTATTACTCGAAAGAGAACCTTCATAAAGGACACATCGTACATGTTATGGCATAAATGTCTTGGCCACATTTCTAGGGAGAGGGTTGAGAGATTGATAAAGGATAATATTCTCCTAACTCTGGACTTTAGTGATCTGGAGACATGTGTCGGTTGCTGTAGGGGTAAGTTGACAAGATAAGGAAGAAGGTCAATTCGTGCTTCAGGCTTATTGGGCCTCATACATACGGATGTTAGTGGTCCCTATATGGTCACGTTGTGCAATGGTAGATATTTCCTGACATTTATAAATGATTATTCCAGTTATAGTTATGTGTTCTTGCTTAAAGAGAAGTCTGAAGTTCTTGATAAATTCAAGATCTTTAAGACTGAGGTTGAGAACTAATTGGAAAAATCAATAAAGATAGTCAGATCTGATAGAGGAGGGAAATACTATGGTAGACATGGGGTTGTAGGACAAGTGAAAGGTCCGTTTGCCAGGTATTTGGAATCAGTTGGAATAGTGGCTCAGTTCACTATGCGAGGTAGTCCTGAGAAAAATGGTGTGGTCAAAAGGTGCAATTGCACCCTAAGGGACATGATGACGTCAATGCAGAGCAGGACTAACCTACTTGAATATCTTTGGGATGATGCCATCAAGACGACATTGTATATCTTGAATAGAGTCCCAAGCAAGTCAGTACCAAAGATGCCTTTTAAACTCTAGAAGGCTTGGAAGCCAAACTTTGAACACATTCGTGTGTAGGTTTGCCCTGCTGAGGTAAGATTGTATAATTCTTATTAGAGCAAATTACACCCTCGTTCAACTCGTTGCTATTTAGTGGGTTATTCCGATCACTCTAAGGGCTAGAAATTTTATTGTAGAGAGGGAGGGGTCAGAATAGTGGAATCATAAACGGCTAAGTTTCTTTAAATACAATATCTATAATGAGGGAGGATCCTCACATCCTTCAGGTGATAGCAGGACGGATACTATGATTATTTCATATCTGCCTCTCATATAGTTAGCTCTGATGGATGAAGGTCCTAGTACCGTGCCTATGCAGGCATAAGAACCTATACTTGTTCAAGAAGGGTTTCTGAGGTACAAGAGCCTATGTAGTTGCACAGATTAACCAGAAAGAGGCGACCGACTATCTCATCAGATTACATAGTCTATTTGGGTAAGCAAAACTATGAAATAGGACATGTTATGGATCCAACTACTTTTACAGAAGCCATTTTTGGACCTCATGTGGACATATGGTGGAAAATAATGAAGGATGAGATGTAATCTATGAGGTATAATAAAATATGGGTGCTTGTTGATTTACCTCAACATTGCAGGTCTATTAGTTACAAGTGGCTATTTAAGACCAAGAAGGACACACAGGGTCAAGTTGAGCGGTTTAAGGAACGTCTAGTTGCCAGGGGATTCACTCAGAGAGAAGGAGTTAACTTCAATGTTACCTTCCCTCCTGTATCCTCGAAGGATGCATTTAGAGTGATTATGACAATAGTAGCTCCTTATAACATAGAGCTTCATCAGATGGATGTTAAGACTACTTTCCTGAATAGTGACCTTTATAAGGATGTCTATATGGAGCAACCTGAAGGATTCTAGGATCAGGATGCAACTAACAAAGTTTGCAAGTTGAATAAATCAATATATGGTTTGAAGCAAGCTTCTAGACAGTGGTACCCAAAGTTTGATGAGGTTTTGACCTCATTTGGCTTTGTGGAAAACAAAGTCGAAAGATACTTATACTATAAGGTCAGGGGGAGCAAGGTCATCTTCATACTACTGTATGTTGATGATATCTTGCTCTCGTCAAATGATTTGACCATATTGCATGAGGCGAAGCAACGTTTGGCCAAACATTTTGACATGAAGGATTTGGGTGAAACATCTTTTGTCCTCAGTATATAGAGTCACCGAGATAGATATCCACACTCATTGAGCCTCTCGCAAAGCGCACATATTGAGCGAGTGCTACAAAGGTTTAATATGGCTGAATGTAGACCTGTTGTAGCATCTATCTCTCATGGAGAGAGATTATCTTTGGCACAATGTCCAAAGAACGAAGTTGAGAGAGAGGTTATGAGGAATGTCCTCGTATTTTAGTGCTGTTGGTAGCCTTATATATGCCCAAGTGCGTATTGGACCGGACATTGCATTTATTGTTGGCGCTAGGTCGATATTTGGCTAATCTAGGTATGGACCATTAAAATGCAGTCAAACGAGTGTTGAGATACCTAAAGGGTACCAAGGATTATACGTTGACATATATAAAAGTCAACGATTTGAACCTCATAGGGTATACAGACTTCGATTTTACTATATGCCTGGATGATCGCAAATCCACTTCAGGATACATTTTCATGTTGACAGATGGTGCAGTATCATGAAAGAGTGTCAAACTGACACTGGTTACTTCCTCGACCATGCATGCAAAGTTTGTTGCATGTTATAAAGCTACTACCCAGGCAGTTTGGCTCAGAAACTTGATTTCTGAGTTGCCTATGGTGGATTCGATTGTTAGACACATACAGTTATATTGTGATAATCTTGCTACATTGTTGTTCAGTAACAACAATAAGAGTATCATATGGTTTAAGCATTTAGAGGTCAAGTATTTGACCATAAAGGACTTGATCCCAAAGGGTGACGTTGAAATGGAGCACATCAGGACTGAGGAGGCTTAGCTGATCCGTTGACTAAAGGACTTCTCCCACTAGTGTTTATTAGACATGTATTCGGTATGGGTGTGTTGAAGTCCTTAAGCAGCAGTAGTTAGTGATCACTGTATTTTGCTTCTTAAATGTTTGTATGTTTTGTTGTATTATGACATTATGGTTATTAATTAATAAAGATGATTATATTCTTTTATCCTCAGTAATAATTGTTTTTTATATAGTCATAATATATATAGAAGCCTTAATATTTGTGTTGTTCTTAAGCATTTAAAGGTCATTGGGCATTTATAAAGATTGACCTTGAGCGTATGTCATTAAACACATAAATTTTTTGTAGATATCCTTAAAGTTTCACATGACATAGGAGATATAAGTTTTTAATCCCATAAAGGTTCTCTAATGTTGTTTAGCATTCGGCTGAAGAACGTAAATGTTTTCTCTAATGCTGTTTAATATCTGGCGAGAGGAAACGAGTTTTCTATAATGTTGTTTAGCATTCGGTGAGAGAAAACAAGATTTCTCTGTTGCAGTTTAACACATGTAGTTTAGCATACAGTTAGAAAAATCGAGACCTACAGACGAAGATGATACGTATTAGATTATAAAGGTATCATCCTAGTTTGCCACACTCCATTTGTCCATTCGTGTTAGTAAGGTATTAGATATTTGTAATTATATTGGATCTGTGTCACACATGACACATGTGTTTGATATTTTTTGGTATCGAAAGCCTTGCAGGACGAAATGTAGGACTTTCATTTTCTTTGGATTAAATGTTTCTTTTTTAAAAATTGATACCAATACAGTAGCGTGACTTAACCGAGTTTTTAAATTGTTTTGAACTTGAGTAAAACTGCAATTAATAATTGTCCAAGGAGGAGAATGTTAGACATTTTTGTCCCTAAGGACAATTTTGTCATTTTCCTATAAAGTAGACAGCTATTAATTGTAATTTTGGCTTTTCAATAAATTATTAGTTAAGTTACGTAATTTGATCTAGATAAGGGTAATAAAGTAGCCCAATAAATGATCTGAATCAATGGATCGAAGTCTGGGTGAAAAATAAATCCTTTTTAGTGTGGACCTAGTCTATATCGGACTTATAATGGGAAAGCCCGATATGGAAGCTATATATATAGGTTAAGGTCTCCTACAGTTGCTCATATCAATCGTAAGCATACGGTTCTCTGACCCGTTAAGAAAGCTTGCGTATTAAGAGAATTATAGAAAGACCTAAACTTCGTGTCAGTAAACACTTTCCGTAAAGGTCATAGGAGATTCGTGATCATTTGGAGCTCGGAAACGGCATCGGAATCAGAAATGGAATCGAAATTAGGTATTCCGCATTTTCTTCGTTTTTAACCCTTTCATGTATGATTCTGGATACGTAATAAGGCCTATACTACGTATTACATATCACTCTTGGGGTACTTGGGGAGTTGTACAAAAACATAGAGTTCGACGTTATATATTCCACTAGTTACACTAACTATGCTAATAATACATTCCACCAAGCAGTAGGGGATTACAGTATAGAAATCAGACTAATTTATTGCATTACAGATTCGTCTGATCTCTCCTTTTGAGTCTGTTTTAACGCCAACGTTCCCTAGATTCACCATCGCTCTAGCAAAGTCTGCTTTGAAGGACGGTCCACTTTTGGAGGCCACATAAGTATCCAGTACTTGCTTCGTATTAGGATCATCGTTAAGCCTGGCATCGGATGATGCTACAGCGAACCCTTTACGGATGTTACGTAGGATTTGATCGTCAAATGTTGTCTCGGACGACCAATCAAGTGGTAATCGGACGTTAACATCCCCTCCTCTTGGGCACTTGGTTTTGAGTTGAGATAGTAACTCAGGATTAATTCCCGGATCAGAGTCACCTCTTCCAGTGAAGTTATAGAGTCTCCTTGTCATGAAGAAGCATGCAGTAGTCCCAATTGTATGCCCGCCTGAAATTTTGCAAAAAGAGGTTTGTGTATACTGAATATTGAAGTCCTAAGACCAATGAATTGATTATTTACATAAATTATTCTGTCTTTTAGCTGCAGAATTGACAGAACATTGTCATTATGCCTTCTGCATTATTCTCACTTTATGCTCAAATGTTAGATACTTCAATTTGGCATACCAGCACTAAGAAGAACAAGTTCCTCATCTGAAAGGCCTTTGCTTCTGAACGTGGACTTCAAAAGTTCAATCGAATCATCAACTTCCGGCATGTTTCTGGTGGCGAGTGAAGACTCCGAAATCCGACCGTCTCTTCTTCCAGTTGGAACCTCATAGCTTGGACCACCAGTCTGCAAAACATCCCTTGGCATCATTCCTTGCCCGAAGAGCTAGCTTTCTCCTCATATGTAATAATTAATCGTTTCCAATTTTATATTGTTCTTTCTTCCTTTAGATGTAGTTAAGATGTAGAGGTAACATATATA
>JAOQML010000002.1:7207799-7218502 GCA_027568935.1 Erythroxylum urbanii
TAAATGTTGAAAGTTTGAAAATCTGGAAAATGTTAGCAGAAAAATTTCCACTGATATGCTTTTGTGTTTTAGCCATAACTTCTTCTAGAGTTGTTTAATTGATATGGTTATTGATTTTAATTAAACTAGAGATATATGGCTATATTTTTGATGAAGACACCAAATTTTAATTCTATCGTTAAGAGTCTCAAAAATTGACATGAAGTTTGAGAATTTGTAGGAATGAATAGTAAGAGAGTTAAAATTTTGATCTGAAACTTCCATAAATTTACTATACTGATATCGATGGATTTTGACAAAATTTTGCTTCATGAAAGTTGTAGATATTTCTTTTAACTTTCCATTGATATAAAATTTGGAATTTTTGGAGTTCTGGATCAAAGGTTATGGAGGTTTGAAGTAGGGAGTTTGGTAAAGAAGAGAAGAATTGCATGATAGCAACTTTGAAGTTTTCAAGGGTGTTGAACATTTGATGGTTTTTTGGCAATATCTTTTTCTTCCGACCTCCAAATGAGATGATCTTTGATTTGTAATAAACTAGAGGTATAGGGATACAAATTATCTGAATAATTCTGAATTGAATTCTATGATGGTTAATTTTTGGATGGAAGTTATGAATAGTACACAGTTTTTGAATATGAACAACCTGAAAATGTTTGAGGCATATCTTCCAAATTACTAAACCAAATTGAGTGATTTTGGTGTCAATAGAAATATAAGACATAGAGGAACACTTTTCTAGAAGAGGATATGACTAAATTACATAAGTTTCACTTTCTAATTGAATGTAAATAGTAGACCCAAAAGTGTGACTAGGAAAAAAATCTGAAGTGAGTCAATGAGAAAGGAATAGAGATTTTAATGGTTTTAATGAGGCATAACCTAAGTATAAATTGTACTTAGATGAGTTTTGATATAAGAATGACTTTGTGATGAAATTTATGGATAAATACTCGGGATTGTCATGAACATGCATTATACATATTTCATTTCATACATGTGCATTATTAAACACTTATGATTGTACAAATTGCGATATATGTGTATGGTGTTTAATATAGAGTAGCAACTGGAACGTCAACCTCCAGACATTGCCGGAACTTCCAGGCATTAGCTCAAGAGCAATTAGTGAGTAACCTAGACGGTCTCACTTAATTACTTGTTTGCTTAATTTCTGTTTTGAAATGATTAAATGAATGTGAAATTGGTTGTGTTGATTCTGGACAATTGATTGTTAGAGGAGTTCTATATTTGGGAATGTATTGGAAGTGCTACTTGTATGTGAATGGGAAGAACTAATTATTTCTTGAATTGGTTGATTGATTATGATAGATGCATTCCATACATGAGTGCGCAATCAGATAATGATAGTTATGACCAGAGTAGCCACCGATCAGAGCTTAAAGCTCAAAGTGTGAAAAGAGCCTTAAGCTTAGACAATGATTAAGAGCCTAAGGCTCACTATGTAAAATGAGCCCTATATCCTCATCAAATAAGGGACAGTTAGCAATGATCCTGGTATCCAAAATAGATATGGGACAGTTCAGGCACTCGGTCACAACAACGTAACGATTGGAAAGGAGTCTCATGAACATTCCATATGCATTTTGTTAAGTATGGTTGATTGATTGAAATGCATAATTGCCTATGCTTAAATGAAAATGTGATACATGATCAATTATGAGAATATGTGATTGTTTGTTATGTCAAATGATGTGTTGTATGAATTGAGTGAACCATCGATGATGGTTACCTCATTAAGTTTGCAAAACTCAACAAAATTGCAACGTTGTCTTTTCAGGACCGAGAGATAACTCTAGCTACTAAGAGGCTCTACTAGTCGAGTGGATTGTGATTTGGCAAGAGAAGTCATGGTTCAAAGGTTGGTCAGCTGGTATTTTTAGATATATTAGATAGACTTTGTATATTTTGCTCTTTCATGTAGTACTTTTGTACTAGGTTTTGATGATGTACATGTAGTAAGTGCTTAAAGGTACAATGTAGACTTGCGGTTTTGTGAAATGAAATGAGGAAAAAGTTGGATTTTAAAATATTGTGATTTTCTTATGATGCTTTATAATTAAATAATGATATGATGCCATGTGAAATGAATGTAGCGATCGATGTTAGCCTGCCTTTATCATAAGATATGTACCGGAATGACCTTCGGGCATCCTGGTGTGTACCCTGCGATAAGGGGGCGCTACATATAGATTTAAAGTGTAAGCTCTATGGGCAATTAGACTATGATACCATGGACTGCGATTTAATGAAGAAAGACAATCAGGAGCAAGTAAACTACATGGGGCGCAATATAGACAAGGAGGGGCTAACAATCCTTACTCCAACACTTACAACCCTGGGTAGAAGAACCACCCTAACTTCTTATGGTCGAACAACACTGGCAGACAGTTCAGGCCTCAGGGACAATCAAGCTTTCAGAAAGATAAAGCAAGCTCGATGGAATCTAAGTTAGACAAGATTTTGGATAAGATCAGAGGCATGGAGGAGGCACATAAGAGGCTCGAGAACAAATTCGAGCAAGTAACGAATAACCATGCCTCGTCCATACATAATCTGGAAGTCCAAGTGGGCTAATTAGTAGAGGCGATGTCTCCTTGGAATGCTGGAACTCTGCCAAACAATACCAAGTCTAATCCGAAGGAATGGATTATAGTTATTAGTCATACCCAAAATGAAAAATCAGAACAGGTGCAGGAAGAAGGAGATAAAGGAGAAGGTCAAGAATTCCTTTTAAGTGAGCCAGTGATCGAGTCAATTACGACAACTTGACTTGTATTTCCATTCCCTATTTTGGCTCATTAGGAGTTGTGCAAAGAGGGTAGCGAGGAACCTATAGGGAATTGAATCAAATAAGGTCGAGAAAATGACAGAATAAGTACAGACAAAGTTCACAATGAAGGAATCTGTTAAGACGAAGGTTAATGAGTGAATATCATAAAATGACCCTAACATCTCACAAAAGAAAGAGGACCTAGGGAACTTTTTCATCCCCTACAATATCAATACAATCATCATAGATAGGGCATTCGCGGACTTAGGACCAAGTATAAACATAATGCCCTACACCTTTAGTCAGAAGCTGGGGTTAAGAGAGTTAGTACCCACTAAGTTTTTGGTAAAGAATCGATCGAACAGTACACAAACCCATAGGGATTATAAAGGATGTTCAAGTAAAAGTTGATAAATTTATCTTTCCTATAGACTTCTACATATTAGACATTAGTGAAGATGTGGAAATCCCGATAGTTCTTGGATGACTGTTCTTAGTCATTGTGCGTTCAATCATTGACGTTGACGAGGGCAAATTGACTATGAGGATAGGAATGAGTAGGTAACCTTCCAAGTGTCAAGGAAAGACTACGGATCTCCTTTACGTCTAGTAGATAGTAAAGAACATTAACCTTGAGGAGAATGGGAGGACATCAAGGATCCTGGGAATGCAT
Organism: Erythroxylum urbanii; assembly: GCA_027568935.1. Classification (NCBI taxonomy): domain Eukaryota; kingdom Viridiplantae; phylum Streptophyta; class Magnoliopsida; order Malpighiales; family Erythroxylaceae; genus Erythroxylum; species Erythroxylum urbanii. The sequence continues at coordinate 7,211,267 of JAOQML010000002.1, forward strand.
TCAGGAAGAAGTGCTCGCGAATAAGAAAGCGAGGAAAAGAGAATTGTAAGGAAGGTGGAAACCGTAGTATGGTAGCTAAAACGCAAACTTTGAGATTAATGACGACGGTACCATCGCACCATTCATTCCAACCACCGTGAGCTTAAAAGAGCGTCGAGCTACTGACGTTAAAAGAAGCGCTACATGGGAGGCAACTTATGGAAAATTAGTTTCTTGTTTACTTTTGTTAGAACATTTGAATTATGTAGTTAGGATTATTTTTTTCCGAATAAAATCAAGACAGAATCAAATTTCGTAATAAAGTGGATGATGTATCAAACAAGTAAAAGAGAGGTGAAAGGCCACAAAAGAATCAAGAAATGAAGTTGAAAAGATTGGAAAGAGAGTAAAAGAAGAAAAATAAGAAGTGGTGAAAAACTGCCGTCCACAATCGTGACCTATTTGCGACTATGCAGAATAAGGGGAGCACGTAATTTTTAAGAAATTTTTATCATTTTATCGCTTTAACCACCTATATATTCAGTTCTAACTTCACTTTTACGTTCACTTTCATTTTCACTTTATCTCTCTAGACTTCAATCCCACAAAAGCTCTCATATCTCTCTAAAAATTTCAAACTTCCAATTTTCTTCCAAATTCTACTCAATTCCCAAGAATTATGCCGTGCATTAAGCAATCAACCTGATGGAAGCAATCAGGACGAATTCAAGTTGCGAGACGTGGAAGAAGAAATTGAGCAACAGACTTTGGCGTGCCCTTCCCAATCTACACAAAGGAGGAAGGTATTCCTTTCGAAACTCTTAATGCTAGACAGATAGTAGTTCCTAAGTGCTTTGATTTTGAAACACTTGATAGGCTAGAGTTATGCGAGAGAGTAGAAAATTTAGCTAAACAAATCTAATGGGCCCAATATATACAGTTCTAATTTCTTGTCTATCAGGAGCTCACATTGGAAAATTTCACTTTATTGATTTAAGACCCTAAGAACTCCAAGGAATTGTGGTTTAAGTTAAGAGGAAGAGCTTATGAATTGAATGTAGAACTCATGTGCGATATGTGTTGATTCCCTGAATCCTCCATCATCGATCAGCATAAGGATTTTCATCCTTCTCAATATTGGAATGAACTCATTGGAATTGAGCAATTTCATGCCAAAAATGCTCATAACAACATAATACGGTCCCACAAATACTTGTTGCTGCACAAATTCATGTGTCAGCTAGTTTTTGACAAAACAAAAACCAACAAGTGCTCCACAACGGAACTTTTTATGTTGTGGTGCATGGACCACAGTATTCCAGTGTGCACATCCACACATGTGCTAAGTGCTATTGTTGTGACTCCATACAAGAGGAGCAACAATCTAGGAATGGGGTATATAGTATCTGCCATTATGGAATATTTTGGCGTGGATCGGACTAGATTAATTGTTCATCTCCCTGAATTCCTAAACCATCACCATTTATGGTGGGCTAAAATCCTTAAGTCCCACAACATAGAACTTAGGGATATCAACCAGAAGACACATGTCAGAATTAAGGTCAGTCAAGCGAGCTCAAGTTCAGCCCCACCATAGCAAGCAGAGGAAGACTCTACCAATGAGGAGTTCGAGGAAGAGGAAGAATATGGTTGGAAGGAAGTTCTGGATGCAATCTCCAAAACTAACAAAACACTTTTGGAGAACACCAGAATGATGAAGGAGATGGCCTAGACACAACGATGCCAGAGCCATGATATTCGTCGGATCCACAAATATTTCGAGGCTTAGGGCATTCAATTGCCACCTCTGACACCATCACCACCTCCATCTCCTTGAGAATTATGTGTAACCCATTCATTTTTTATTTTTCAAATTGACCTTCAGTTTTATTTTTTATGTTTTATGTTTTATTTAATTTTTGTTACCTTAATTTTATATTTCTGCATGTCTTTTATGTGCCTTTTTGTTCCTTCTCATAGTGAGGATAATGTATCATTCAAGTGTAGGGAGGGTTATGTGTTTTACTTTTGTATATGATTTTCCATATTGTATGATAGTTATTAGGTTGCATTGTGTGAACTGTCTGAATGTGTCAATGGCTTAGATGGAGTGAAATTTATTTAATTTTGAATATATTCTATTAGGTTGTAAATAATCATTAGCTCGCAAAATTAGTAAATTAGGAGTCTTTGGATAAATATACAACTTAATTAGGATTTAATGTAAATTTAGTACCCTCCAGATTGTCACATCCATTCATAATTTGAGACCTTTCAACTTAAGTAGCTTTACTAGTATTTTTTTATGAAAACATATAGCTAAAACAACAAGGTAGGCAATTAAAAAAAGTGTGTTAAATAAATCACTATTCTGCCGACCTTCGGGTTATGAATAGAGCTAGTATCCAGTTGAAAACGTGATATAGCTGAGTAATCGGATCGACATGTATCATAAATGTGTGCCTTCACGTCAAAAAGCTATAATGATGTTTCAACCAAGCTATTTAATAAAAATAACTTAGTCAAGTGACCGGATTGACATTCATCACCAATGTTTGCCTATGCGTAAAAAGACTAAGTCCATGTTCACTAAATAAATAAAAGAAAAGAAAAAAGTTCTTAATAAAAACCTACTGGACTTGTAATAAGCTTGACTTTTCATGAAAATATACTTATGAACAATTACAAAGTCTGAAGGACCAAAGAATTATTAATCTATGTGTGTAATTAAAAAGGGTAAATAAATTAACACTTAAATCTCAATTGATTTGTATATTTAGTTCAAAGCCCCTAGACATAAATTTTGCATGTTAATGATTAGATATAACTTATATGACTCTGTTTAAGATTAAATTTATTTCATAAAGTTGAAGCTATTGCCTCATTATTGCATTGTGTGTTGTTGTTTTGTTTGCTTAAGGACAAGCAAACTTTTAAGTGTGGGGATGTTGATAGTTATGATTTGCATTATATTTTAGGGTTCAATTTGTTAGGTGTTTAGTGTTAATTTGAGTGTTGAGTATGTGTTTAGGTTTTAATTGTGTTAGCTTATGTGTTTAAGTGTTTTTATGGGTTAGTATACATTTTTGAGATTAAATGTTATGTTTTTGAGGTACTTTGATGTGTTTGTTAGTGTTTCAAGGTCAATGGCGAAGAACGGAGAAGTTTCGGGTCAAAACTAGAGCCCATAATCGTAGCATAATAGGCCACTATCGTGACAGAAAGATGTGAGCCACCAGGATCTAGGCCACGATAGTGACACTTTGGTCACGATTGTGACAGAGAGGTCTGAACTAGGCCACGATGACACGAAAATAGGTGAAAATGTCAAGTTTCAAAGAAATTTTTAGACCATTTCGACCCGAACAAACCCTAGGGCTTCCAAGGTATTTAAGGAACATAAAGAATAGAAAAAGGAGATTTTTTCATTAGCCAAATGCTGAAAACCCTAGAGAGCTTATCGAGATATTTGAGGAAGGAATCAAAGGAAGAGAGATATGGAGAAGAAGTCTACACGAAGTACTTCCTGGAACAGGAGGTTTCCCGCTGTTGCTGCCTCCACTAATCCATTCCACTCATATTTTCTGATTTTATTTCAATTTTATTGATGTATAGAATTGGGATAGTCGTTGAGAATAGGTTTTGTTGAATGTTGATTTATATCTATACCCACCTTTGAGATTTTTATCTTCGAGATTAATGAAGTTTGATTTATTGTGTTTTTATTGAGTTATTATGATTCAATTTCTGTTCTTAATAATTTGGTAATAAACTGAGAGGATAAACCGAGTGAAAATCATCAAATTGGGCTAACAAGAGTTAGGTAGTTTGATTAAGAATTAAATCAAATCAGTAAAATTGTGTAATGAGAGATCGTGCATAGGTTTTCGATAGGTTATTGGACAATTTCAGAACTAATTTAGGTTTTGGGTTAATTGGAAATCGAGAGACTACAATCCTATAATCTAAAATAGGGTTTATAAATTAGGATTAAAGATTATAACTCAAGAGAGAGTAATCCACCTTAGGACCGTGTAGACCCTGTAATTTGTGATTCCATAATCAATTAGGTTTTCATTAAGGGTAGATTAAAACCCCTTTCTCTCAATCGGTAGTTCCTAGGTTGATTATTAATTGGGTTGTGCAAATTGCTATCTTGTTAATAATTTTTGAAGTTAATTCTTGAGATTGATTATTGATTGATTAATTTTCTGCCTAGTTGTTTATTTCAATTCTTTGCGAATTTGAGTTAAGCCTTAGATTTTAGGATTAAATTACCCCTCCTCGTAGGATCGATACCTTAGGCACTACGTGAACGAATTGGGCACTTGCGATATTATTGAGGTTAAAAATATTAAAACTTATCATACATAAATCGTCGATAAGAGGACACGTTAACAAGAAGGGGATTAAATTGCCATTTGAGAAATGAGTTATCCTTGTAAAAACTATTGTTTCTCTCATTTCATGTCATTATTGGATAGTTGGAAAAGAACATTGAGTGTCTTCTATAAAAGGTTTACCAAAAGGAAGACTAAGTTAGATTTGGTGCATCATGACATATATGGTCCCTTTAGGACAGATTCTATAGGTGGAAATTGGTAATAAGTATTTTATTATTTTTATTGATGATGTTACTCGCAAGACTTGGATCTATATGCTGAAAACAAAAAGCCAGGTGCTTAAGTCCTTCAAGAATTTTCATACCATGATGGAAAGGGAGATAGAGAGAAATTTGAAGTGTTTGAACTAACAATAGAGGTGAGTACACCTCTAACGAGTTTAAGGAGTATTATGTAAGACATGAGAAGATAGAACTTGATATCCCATTGTATAATGGTGTTGCTAAAAGGATGAATTGAACCTTTATGGAGAAGGTTTAGTGCATACTCCAAATGTCAAAATTACCAAAGTCCTTTTGGGATGAGGTAATCTAAACTACAGTATATGTTATCAATAGAACTCCTTAGTCCATTTGGATCTTGACATTCCAAGAGAGTGTGGAAGGGAAATGATCCAATTTATTTGTTTATGAGGGTGTTCGATCACAAAGCTTTCAAACATATGCCAAAAGAGCAAAGATCAAAGTTGGATTCGAAGGCTAATCTTTATGTGCTCGTCAGATATAGTGATAAAGAGCTTGTCTATGGGTTTTATAACCCAAAAAAGTGGAAGGTTTTTATAAGCAAAGACATAATCTTCTACAAGAATGAGATGCGTACATATCTTATTAAAGAAGACAAAACTACTTCCATTAATTTGTCTTATAGTACTACATATTTTACAACTATTTATATTACTATTAATCAACCTACAGGTGAAGAAGGCAAATGATATAAGCTGACATAGGATGGTAATGATCAAGTGCAATCTGATAGAGGTGAGCCGTATGAGCCAAATCTTCTAGAAGATGTATAAAGGTCTGTGAGCATTATGAGCAGAGGGAGAAACATGCTTAAGTATTAAAAGATGTCCAACTTTAAAGGTCAACTAGAGTGAAGAAGCCTTCAACTAGATACTTGAGTTTAAAATATCTCCTGGTTGCTATTGAGAAGGAGTTAGAGAATTTTCAAGAAGTGCAGTCATTTAAAGATAAAGACTTTTAGCTTAAGGCAATGCAACAGATGATGGATTCCTTGAAGAAAAATGAGACCTATAATTTATTTAAGCTTCTAAAAAATAAGAGGGGTTAAGAATAGATGAGTGTTTAAGATTAAAAAAGATTATGACAAGTTGATGAAACGTAAGGCAATACTAGTGGTTAAAGGATACAATCAGAAAAAAGGATATTGACTTTGATGAGATCTTTTCATCAGTAGTTAAGATAACATTTATATAGACAGCTTTGAGTCTAGTTGCAAGTATAGATTAATGGATCGTCTATAGCCCGGGTATTCACAATACACAGCAGAATGGACCATATTACATAACAAAAGTATAACTGAAACTACACAACATGTACGGATTTATCTCTTGACGCATATTGGTATTTGTTTTCAGATTTGTAGACGCTGCAACACGCGAACATCCTCTACCGGTATCCATACGAGGATGAACGATCCGGGCAGCGGCTAATGTGTGCTAGCACGTTTCAAAACACCTTTTAAACGCTGCACAATTTTTCTCTCGGAAGAAGAACGAACAGCTGATGGCTAGGGTTTTGTGTCTCTTCTCTAATGAGACATATGTTCTCCATTTATAGAGAAACCCTAATCCCTATTCATATTAGGAATAAGAATATCATAATCCTAAACCTATTAGGATTATGGAAGCCCAATAAGTTTCGGCCCATATTATATCTTATATAATAAAAGCCTGACAACTTAATTCAATCTAGCTTAATAAGTATATTCATATATATTTATTCAGTGCCTAATAAATTAGGCCCGAGAGAATAAGCCCAGATCACATCACTCTTTGTATGCGACCCTGTAGACTCATTTGATGTTGGCAATAGGCTTGATCACACTTTAAGGCCCATAAGTCATAAGCGGCCTCTAGCAAGACATTATAACTACCCAAATCAAATGAGGATTGGTAATCCGATTTAACCTGTAACCATAGTTATAAACTCAGTCCCTTTGTAACACGATATCAAGATTAATCATAAGGCATGGTACATGTCAACCTTTGATTAATAATAGTTTCTTGATTCCTAAGTTGACTGACTATAACAAATGACATTGATGACTCCTCATCAATTCATTTGAGCATGGCCATGCATTTCTTCAGTCATACTTGTCAAGAGGCCCAAATGATATCTCTCTCATTTAAGAGAGGTACAAATCCCATTTACATTATTCACATCCCTCCGCATGATTCATTTAATGTCTAACATAAGACTACTTATTATCCTGTTAAAGATAACTAAGCCTAATGTCAAAATACTGAATTCCTCATGCAGGGAACCATGATAACTTTAGGTCAGAGGACTAAAGTCAAACCATATTAAGAATCACTAATGACATGAAATCATGTAGTGTTCTCTTTGTGGGTCGGTCCAATATATGTTCTGTAACACCCCACTCCCGTAACACACGTACCCGACATCCTGAGGAATATCTAAGTTCGTGCCCTGCGAGGGTGGCATGTTATAGCACTCGATCATTCAAATTTCAGTACAATTTTTTTTATAATCAAATCGGGCCCACTCTATTCGCAAACTTTTTCAAATATAACGATACAATCAACAGACTTTTCAATAGCCATTTGGGCCCATTACAAATACAAAACATTTCCAATTCCAAAAATTATTAC
>JAOQML010000002.1:7230886-7241583 GCA_027568935.1 Erythroxylum urbanii
AACTTCCAGGCATTAGCTTCAGGAGCAACTTGTGAGTAACCTAGACGGTCTCACTTAATTACTTGTTTGCTTAATTTTTGTTTTGAAATAATTGAATGAATGCAACTTGATTGTTGATTTCGGATAGAAGGTCCGATGACTGTGAAATGTGGAATGTATATTGAAGTGCTACTTGAATGTTAATATGAAGAACTAAATATGTTATGACATGATTGATTGAAAATGTGAGATGCATTCTGTACATGAATGCATGATCAGATAATGGCAGTTATGACCAGAGTAGCCACCGATCAGAGCTTAAAGCTCCACGTGTGCAAAGAGCCTCGAGCTTAAACAGTGATTAAGAGCCTAAGGCTTACTATGTATAATGAGCCCTATATTTCCATCGGATAAGGGACAGTTAGTAATGAGCTCAGTATCTAAAATAGATATGGGACAGTTCAGGCACTCGGTCACAACAACATAACAATTGAAAAAGTGTCTCATAAGTATTCCATATGCATTTTGATAAGTATGTTTGATTGATTGAAATGAAAAAATTTGCATATGCTTAAGTGAAAATGTGATACTGATGTAAAGTGCAATTTTGTGAAATATTTGTTGTGTGCAATGATGGGTTTCATGAATTGAGTGAACCATTAATGATGGTTACCTCACTGAGTTCGCAAAACTCGCCAAAATTACAACTTTGTCTTTTTAGGACTGAGAGACGACTCTAGCTACTGAGAGACTCTACCAGCCATGTAGATTGTGATTTGGCAAGAGAAGTCATGGCTCAAAGGTCGGTCAGCTGGGATTTTTAGATAGATTAGATAGACTTTGTATATTTTCCTTTTTCATGTAGTACTTTTGTACTAGTTTTAATGATGTACATGTAGTAAGTGTTTAATGATACAATGTAGACTTTCGATTTTGTGAAGTGAAATGAGGAAAAAGTTGGTTTTAAAATATTATGATTTTCTTATAATGCTTTATAAGTGAATAATGATATGATGCCATGTGAAGTAAATGTAGTCATCGAACGTAGCTCGCCCTTATCGTAGGATATATAATAGAATGACCTCCGGGCATCCTGGTTTGTACCTTACAGTAAGGGGGCTCTACAACTTCGATTGGTTAATAGTGAAGAAAAGCTAACGATGAGTTATTTTTTGGATGCCATGGGAAGAGAAAAGGAAGCAATTAAGGCCAACCTGAAACATAAGCCTTCTTTGTATACACCGTATCTTTCAATCATCAATGAGAGATAGGCAAGACAACTTTCTTCTCCTTTGTTTGCAGTTGGGGCATTTTTAAATCCTAATGTATATTTCAGACCAAATTTTACAATGAAAGATAAACTCAGTAGAGGAACGCTATTCACTATTACAATAATTGTTGGCTATGAATGATGCAGGATCTTTTAAGCTCACAAATAGAGCTTCATAAGTTCTTCTGGGAATTTCAGATTGCCGATTGTTATTCAACAAAGAGCAAAACTTTCTATAGGTATTAGCTGTTTCGTTTTTCTTTTTTTTAGAAATTAATTATCACTTTATTTTGTTTGTAACACCACTTTTGTTATCTTATGATTTACAGTTTCTTGGTGGGATCAATTCGGAAGTGGTGTTCCAGAATCGTAGAAGTTTGCAATTTAGATTTTAAGTCAATATGTGAGTACAACGGGTTGTGAACGAAACTGGGGCATATTTGAATTCATCCATTCCAATAAAAGGAATAGATTGGAGCACAAGAGATTGAATAACTTGGTATTTGTTCAATACGATTTAAAGCTTCGAGAAAGGTAAATTATTATCATTATTAATTTCGATATAATTTCTTATAATTTTCTAATAATTAAAATTTATTATTTACTAGGAGTTTTAATAGCACAAGTACTTCAACAGATCCACTATCTATTGAGAATATCGATATTCTTACTGATTGGGTTTCTGAGGAACTAGATTTGATAGATGTGAATGACTTGAAAGATAATCTTAGTTAGGAAAGCAATGACATGTCATTTCGTGCATTGAATTTGAATGATAATGATGATAAGGCTCCTCTTAATGATGAGGATTTTGTACCAAATGATAACTGAGGTCAGTGTATTTAATGCAGATATCCTCCCGTAGAAGATTAAATGAGGTTCTAGATTTATGTTTTTCCTCTTCTTTTAATTTTGTTTATGTTTGATTTATATGTTAAATTCTATGTATATAATGTAATTGTAAATGTTTTTGTTACAAGTTTCACTTTTACTTGGTTAGTTCCTCATCATAAACTCTTGTGGTAAATTGTAATAGTTTGAAAGTTAAAGATATTTATTATTATTTTCATTTGATGTTTTGAACTTTTGATGTAATTATTATTTATTATATGATGAAATTGTAGTATTTTAAATACTTTTTATTATTCTTAATTTATATTTGTATGATGACAATTGTCTTTTTTCACATTAATTATGGTTACTATTTATATGTAAAATATTTGAAAATTATTTTTATTTCATAGTAATTATGGTTATTATTTATTATTGTGATTTTTGAAAATAAGGTTAATGTAAACTTATAAAGTATACAGTACAATTATACAATATGACAATGGACTATTATGCAATTTCTAAAAAAATTCAGGGACTATTTCATAAATTTTAAAAATTATCTAAAACGATGTTCGGTATTGACCAATACCGGTACAGTATCATAACAGAACTTAATTCATTACCAAGTTCAGTATGATATTCACAACATTGGGTTTAGGGTATGAAACAGTTCCTGGCTCGACATAAACTATGACATATTGTTATTGGTGTCATCATTCATTCTAAACAGGGTTCAGATAAAAGTGGTACAAAATTTGTCGAACGTCTTAAAGATTAGGACTTAAAAAAATCATCATATTATCACTTAGTTTTACAACACATTCATCCTCGACATATGTGTCCAGTTTGAAACTCCTGATACAACAAAAGAGGTTTGGGATTTCTTAACAACTCGTTTTCAAACTTTTGATCTTGCTTATTATTATTAATTGTGGATTACTCTTCATTATATGAAGTAAGCTCCTAGCCAGTCTGTTAATGCTTTCCAAGGCCAAATCCAACCCATTTAGAATTAGATCACTTAAGTTAAGATTAGTACAGAACATATCCAGCTGATCCAGGTTCTTATAGCTCTTAGTCCTGAGTAAGAGTCCGTCCATTCCTCTTTATTGCATAGCTCTTCATTGCCTTCTCTAAATTAAGCGATCAAAGAAATTATCTTTAAGGAGACTGTCTTCGAAATTGTGCTGTGTGACCACCAAAACCTAAGGAAGGATTTTCTAATGTCAAAGGAGCTTCTTCTCAACCTGATTCTTCATCTGTAGCTGCTGTTGCTTCTGAGGGTCCTTCACTTTTACCAAGTGTGATATCCAATCATTACTTAAACAGGTTATCTCTACTAATTCTTCTCACACTGCTCTCTCTGTCACTCCAGGTGCTTCTTCTTGGCTTTTTAATTCTACCTATCATAACCATATGGCCTCTGATTCTTCTATTTTTTCTTCTAAAACATCTGTTTCATCCCTTCCTCCTATTCATACTGCCAATGATACTCAAATGCATATTTCCCACATTAGTCGTACATCTAGTTTTAATCTTAGTCTCCTTGACACTTACTGTGTACCTTCCTTAGCCTTCAATCTTAATTCTATTGGCCAATTATGTGACCTTAGGTTCCTGTTATTTTTTTCTCCTTTTGGTTGTTAGGTATAAGATCTACAGATGGGGATGACTCTTAGGACAAGAAAGAAGGTTGAAAGATTGTTTGTACTTGTCTCTCTTCAGCTTCCTAAACCAATCTCAACTGTGACCACCTCCAACTCCTCTCCTTATCAGTGGTATCTTCGCTTAGGCCATGCCTTTGTTGGCAAAATTTGTCCTTTAGTTTCTCGTGGATTGTTACATTTAACTAAAAATGAGTCTTTTAAGTGTTTTCAGTGTCAACTAGCTAAACAAATTGCTCTTTCCTTTAATAGTACATATATTTCATATTCTCCTTTTGTTCTTATTCATACTAATATTTGGGGACCTTTGCCTGTTTTATATATGAGTGGTTATCAATATTATGTTGTTTTTATTGATGATTTTTTTTATATACCTATATCTATTTTTTAAAACGCAGATCTAAATTACCACAGGTATACATCAAGTTTGTCACCATAGTCAAAACCCAGTTTTCTTATACCATTAAAACCATATGAATAGATAATGTAATGGAATCTAAAGAATCTTCTGTACTCCTTACTTTCTTAGACCAATAAGGTATCATGGTTCAACATTCTCATCCTAGTACATCTCAACAAAATGGCAAAGCTGAATAAAAACACCACCATATCCTTGATTATGTCTATGCCCATCTTCTTTCTACTTCCTGACTTGAAAAACTCTAGAGATTTGAAGGGTCTTGTTGAGTTTGTACACTGTCATGTCTATAATTTAGTTCATTTGCTTATTATTATTATAGGGATGATCCTTTCATTTGCTTCTCTTTGATGGAAGTTTTATTTTCCTAGAATGTATCCTAATTTTTGACCTATCTCTTCTTTTAATGATCAAGTCAACCTTTAGGATATTGATTGAGTTAAAACCAATAAAGACATAAATCTATTCAAAAGGAGGGAGAGGGATTCAAACCCCTAATAGTTCTTTGCAAACTATACTTATTTTGAAGATCATGGCTATTAACAACTAGGTCACCCGAGCCCGTATATCGATAACGGTCACAATAGTATTGTTGAAACATGTTTGAACATAAAAAACTCCTTTTGGTACTTTACGTGGAAGTTGCTCTAATTGTTGTTTATATTGTAAATTACACTCTCACCTACATCCTTAATAATCTTTCCCCTTATGAACAGTTATTTAGTAAGCCTCCTCATTACCATCTTCTTAAACCTTTTGGATGTGTTAGTTTTGTTCTTTTATAACCCTATGACAATAATAAACTAGAACCTCATGTATGTCTCTGGTGCTTTCTTAGGTATGGGATAGAACATAAAGGTTGTCATTGTTAGGATCCGATCTCTAACAGAGTTCAAATTTCACGACATCTTACCCTTTGGGAAGACACCCTATTTTCCTCCCAGTCCAAATGTCATTAATCTCATATCAATTCTTCAAAATTCTTTACTGACATCTCTGTAGCACTATTTCCAAGCTCTAAAATATATTTGTCTCCTACGTTTGAACATCCTCTACCTTCTGATCTTGCACTTGTGGAGTCAACTCCGCCTGTTGAAACTGTACCTACTTATACTATTCCTCTTCGACAGTCTACCTAGGTGAGAAAAACCCCTTCTCATCTACAAGATTATCATTGCTTTTCTATTATTTTCATTCTCTATGAACCTAACTCTTATCGAAAAGCTAGCTCTAACTCTCACTGGCAATAAGCTATTAATAAATAACTTCAGGGTCTTAAGAAAACTCATACTTGGGACTTAGTTGATCTTCATTCAGGAAAATTGCAATTTGATGTAAATGAGTTTATAAAATCAAAACTCGTACTGATGGCTCTATTAAGTTTTGTAAGGCTCATCTAGTGGCTAAAGGTTACACTCAAGAGTATGAAAGAGATTATGAAAAAACTTTTACCCCTAGTTGCCTGCATCAACTTTGTCTATAATCTTTTAGCTATTGTCGTTGTCAAAGGATAGAAACTTCTTCAAATGTATGTGAAAAATGTCTTTCTTAATGGGGACTTACAAGAGGAATTTTATAGATTGCCTCCACCTAATGACTCTCGTCTTGCCCATAAGGTTTGTAAGTTAAGAAAAGTCTTCTATGGGCTGAAACAAGCACCGCGAGCTTGGTTTGTAAAATTTAGATCCACCATCACCCAATTTAACTTCCATTCTAGTCCTCAAGTTCTATTCATTCATCACACTAAATATGGGATCATTATTCTTCTTTTTTATGTGGATGATATGACCATTACTGGGAATGATACTGCTTGTATCGTAGAGTTACATGGATATTTTAGCCATCACTTTCAGATGAACGATCTTAGTCCTCTTGGCTATTTTTTAGGTCTTAAAGTGTCATCTACTTCTAAAAGTTATTATCTCTTCCAAGTAAAATATGCGTCTGAACTCATTTCTTAAGCTAGCATCACTAACAGTAAAATTGTCTCAACTCCTTTAAAGCATAATGTCAAATTGACACCATCTGATGGTACCTCGCTTGATGATCCCACTCTCTATCAGCAACTTGGTTTATCTCACTATTACCAGACCTGATCTTATTGTCCTTCGAATTCTTTGATATGTCAAAGCCATATTATTTCATAACCTTCATTTCTTTGCACATTCTTCTCTTATTTTGCCTAGCTACTCTGATACTGATTAGGCTGATGATCATACTGATCAGCACTCACCACTGCATATTGTTTTTTCGTGGGAGATTATCTTATTTTATAGCAAAGAAAGAAATAGACAGCTATTGCTCATTTTAGCATTGAGTTTGAATATCGTGCTCTTACTAATGCCACTGTAGAACTATTATGGCTTTGTCGATTACTAGAAGATATGGATGTCACGTTGTAACACCCCACTCCTGCTAGACCCAAACCCGATATCGATGGTGATATCCGAGTCCGTGCACCGCGAAGGTGGTGTGCTACATCACTAAACAATCAAAAGTCGGTATAAATTTTTTTTGAATACACGCAAATCAATAATCACAAATTTGGGCCCACTTTTATTCAGAAACATTTCGTTTACAAGAACCGCCAAGATTTTGTTTTATATCAGAATTTCGATTAGCTTAAACCGAAAACGAAACATATTACATTTTAATCAATTTCTTTTGCAAAACCCTCTCTCTCTTTTTTTTTAAGCAAGTAAGGTGGACATGTAGGCAAGTGACATGTGTCACTTGTCACATGTCACACTCTCATTAACTCTCTTCATTTTCTTCCAATTCAATTCCAATTTTTCTCCAAAATTCCAATGGCTCAATTCAAAAATTCCTAAATTCATGTGTCTAAGTTTCCAGTGCCTTTGGACAGTCATTTCCTCTATCAGTAAACCCTTATTCTGCCGCTTGGCAGTTTTCATGGTCCAGAAATGACCCCGAAAAATTCCTGAAAAATTTCTAAAATTCTCTAAAAATCTGAAAACCATTATAACCCTCTCCAATACGATTTTTATACACACAAAGCATATTTTTCATAATTCACGTTTTTTTATAACAATCACATTTATCCACAATAAATCGGGAAATGTCATGAATGCATGTACAGTCATTTTTTATGTGCAAAAATCACTGTTCACTTGCATATGTATATTATATAATGCATGAGCATGAGATGTGTTTTCCTAATTTCTCCGATTGATCTTACGTGTACCAATTTCCATGGTTCAATCCTTTGTATGGAAACGGGATGTTACAATTCTCCCCTCCTTAAAGAAATTTCATCCTCGAAATTCATTTCTGATTAAGGAATAAGGCAGGGGTACCATTAGCTTATTTACTTATCCGTTTCCTATATCACTTCACTACTCGTTTACTTTCTTTCAAATGACCACAGTTGATTCATTCAAGAGGTCTATCAATCCTTTGTCTACATATATATATATCACACTTTCTTAATTATTTTCTCGATGAATTTCAAATTACTTAACTTTTCACTTCCAGTCTCAACAACACATATATCGGATCAGAACAATACTAACCATATCACACTGTGTGAAGCCGATAACCATGAGACAATTCACACCTCCATATTCCTATTACCATCATAGTTTTATATGGATCACTTTATGTCAAACTTAGTTTCCCTTATTTACTCCTGTATCTCCAACTAATTACACCTTAGCAAAGGTGGTACTTTCAAAGACAAATCATTTGTTTCACTTCTCATCGGTGTTAGTACACTTACCTTGCAAATCGTTCTTAAAATATTCCATAACTTCAATGTGATCCACCAAAAATTTATTTGTCTTCCAAAAACCACTGTATTCGAATTCCATATTCATTTTACTCACTAATGGTATTCCAAATTTGTTTTAGCTTATAACTCAGTCCTTTTAAGCCTTCTCCATTACAATGTAAGGTGAACGATCCCTTTTTATTGTCTAACATTCATAGAGTATTCTAATGGTATCACTAAGATAACGATTTATTATACCTGTAGTCAACTTGCACTATACATTAATCTCATATTCTGATGAACTCCAGAATACAAGCTTTACACTTGTCTCCACTAGTCAAGACTATTGACAACTCAAACGTGTAATCCCTCGGTTCTACATTCTTTGCCATGAATTACTCTTTCGGTGTACTCTTACTAAAACATATAGCTTCGATTATTTCTTGTATCCACTCATAAATATTATTTACATGAAAGTTGGATTCAATTCCCCAATAAGATTCACAAGTTCTAAAATCCTCGATTTGGACTTTGTCGGTCCTTTTTATACACAACTGATTTTAATTCGAAAACGAATCATACTTTCTTCTTGCCCCTTTTTATCTCGACATTCTACACTCATTAATACACTCGATTTGATAATATTAACATTTAAATTTGAGATGCCCTGCTATTATATTTCCTATTCAATGCCTCAATTTACAATACTAGCTTAATTGGTAAATACTCACTTACACAATCCATTTCAATTCTTGCAAACTCGTTAGGTACCTCAATCTTTGCTAAGCTGTAAAATATTTCTGTACAATTGATGTCCCCAAGCTTTCAAAGAAAATTTTTTATAGGACATTTCAAGTCATATATTCAAAATTGAGCTCATGAAGCGATCATTATCCTTAAGTACACAAAATCACTTTATACTGTTGCAACAGATTGCATCTTAATCTTTAATGGGAAACTTCGATCTATATACTGCAAAATTTCCAAATCGAAACGGTATTATTTATACTGGGGTTATAAATTCCTCAAAATTTTGTTTTTGTTTCCTACATCACTGATGCGGCTTACATATTATTTCGCAAATATTCAAAATTTCATCTTACTTCCTCAGTATAGTAGTATTATCACACGATATGCTCAATTGAACTCTCTCATTCTCGACTGATTTCCTCAATTCATTCGATTTCCTGCCATTTCACATCAACTTATTCCAATTTTGTCCATTCATACCAGTTTCTCCACACATTGCAATTTATTTGCAAACATAACTTCTTGTGTTGATAACACATTCACCAAATATAATTTGTGGTTCCTAAACCTATTTACACAGACTATAATGTCGACCAAAATTCACTTCACATTAGCAAGAATGTCTCCTCGAATTCTAATCTCCACTTATATAGTTGGATACTTTACATCACATAATGTATACACTCTCAATAGCCTTTTCTAACTCTTCTGCTTGAGTCTTCGCTATAGATGTAACTCCGATATTCACTTTTGACTCACTATTTATTCATTTCAGATTTGTCCCTTCATTGATCATAAATTGAATTAATCGGCTTACTGACCCTATCTCTACGATTTCTTGGTACTAACCTCGATATTGCTTATAAATCCTTGTCAATCAATTATTTCCCATAATTACTAGTCAATCATTCTTTGTACCACAAGAGGAAACATTTCAATTCGTATCACAACCAATATGATCAAAACATCCTCAATAATAAAGCTCAATGAGGCATTAAGCAATTTCATATAATTTAACACCCTGGTAGATACCAAATCCTTACTTTTTACTAAGTCTTCAATTAATCACATTTGCTAATGTTACAAATATTCCAATTGACTCTAGATATCATGTCTCTCCTTATTCCTGCCCATAATTTGGGGATTACCAAATGATCACAGAAACCTATTTTTGTAGGCAAATATCGAGCTCTGCACTTTCTTCCTTACATTAACATATGTATTATCAACGATTCTACTCTAATTTCCCCACATTTATCTCTTCTAATACATTATTTCATAAAAATTGAACTATCAATTTGAGTGCACTCACTCTTCTTCTTTGATTTATCATTTCTTTTTTTTTCTTTTTTTTGGTCCATATGTGTATCCTCAATCCATTTTGATTTATAGATGCAAAATCATCAAGGAACTTAATCTCAATATCATAGGCATATTATTACGCTCAATCATAACTTTTATCACATTACAAATCCAAGTCTAACCTTTCACACTCATAGAAAGATTATTTCCTTTAACCGGGCTTGTACACTTTAATCTTATCATTACTGTTTTTCACACAATCCTGACAATATCTTCATTTTTCTATCACATTCAAAAGTAGAACATTACGATACAATATCAATATCATATTCCATAATACACACACAAACACAAATGTATCTACCTTGTCGAACCATATACTTTTTCTCATTTCCAATTTAGAATCATAGATACCCATGTAACCAGCATTCTTCTTATGTCCAAATTTGACCTCTCCATGCAATAGAAGATTTCATTTTCTTTCAACTCGGTTTGTTCACTTTAGGTTTCATATTCATTTCGATATCACTGCTTTCCTTAATCAACTCATACCAATGTATTCACATTCCTATCACATCCGAGGATTTATTGCCACAATACAGTACAATATGAATGTCATTTTCCACTATTCGTTTTCCATTTCTCATTGCCCATAAACTTTCAATGGTTCACTTTCTGGCCTATCATCACTTTTCTCACACTTAAACACTTAACACATGCTCATGCGTGTGACTCATACTCATGCGACTC
>JAOQML010000002.1:7271649-7289022 GCA_027568935.1 Erythroxylum urbanii
GAGCAAGAAACTCAAACTTTAAAGAAAGAAGTAAAGAGATGCAACTTCGGATGAGAAAGTTTCAAGCAAAACAAGATGCTCAACACTTAGTCAAAGAAGATGTAAGAAGAAGCATATAGAAGGAGTCGTGTAAGACAACCGTAAGACATGATTATTAATGACTTAATAATTAAGAGTAGTGACAAGTGTCACACTCTCATTGGTCACTCAATTTCTTCTCAATTCACTTCAATTTATCTCCAATTTCCAATGGCTCACTTCCAAAAATTCATAGTTTCATATGTCTAAATTTCCATTGCCATTGGACAACAAATTTCACTACTGGATGACCCCTAACTGTCACTTGACAATTTTTCGAGTCCAGAAATGACTCCGAAAAATTTCCAGAAAATTTCTATAATTCTCTAAAAATGTAAAAACCCTAATAATCCTCTCCAAATCAAATTATCACTCACAAAGCCTATTTTTCCAAAAATCACACTTATTCACACTTATACCGGGAAGAATGTCATGAATGCATGTACAGACATTTTTTATGTGCATATATCACTGTTCACAAATGCATGAGCATGAGATGTGTTGTTCTAATTTCTCTGATTGGTCTTCTCGTATACCAGTTTCCCTGGTCCGACCCGATATATGGAAACGGGATGTTACATTTGTTGCAATTTTTAAAAGGTGTATCATATTTCTTTGAATTTCTACCTTGCTTTAGTTTTGGTTATTTGCCATCTTATCATTGCTTGATGTTTACTTTTTCTTGTAACTTTTCTTCTTGTTTTTTTCCAACTTCTTGGTGTTTGGATACCAAGGCTCTTTTAACAGCATGTTCTTGTCTCATAAGCCTGCTTTGCTATTAAGCTTGCAATGCACTTAACAACTTTGCTAAACTGATTTTGGACAAGTCTTTTATGTTCTTTAAGGTGGTTATTGAGGCTTTATGCCTGTCAAACACTATTACAAGGAGTTTCTTAACAATTCTAAAATCAATAATTTCAGTAAAAACTAACCTTACCTTGTTAACAATGCTAAGTAATTCGTCTAAATATTCTTTGACTATCTCAGACTCTTTCATTCTTTATAACTTAAATTCTTGATTAAATTTGACACATTCATGCCTCCATCCTTTCATCTCTAATATATTTTTCCTTCAAATAATCTCAAACTTCTTTTGTTTTCTTAAGAGCCATAATTCTAATGAAAATTGTTATTGAAGCAACCGCATAAAGAAAAGCTTTCAGATTTGACTTCTTGCATTTATTTTCCTTATGACTTTTTATTTAGGCCATGGTGGGATTATTTGGCAATGGAGGAATTTCATAATCTTCTTTTACAACTTTCCAAAGATCCAAAGCCTCCAAATAGGTCTTTATTTTCACTGCCCATAGTTGATAATTTTCTTTCAAAAAGATGGGAGGAAAAATTTGTAAAGGATTGCCTTCTACTTCCATTCCATAGATCCCTTAAGCAAAAATAGCTTTATTATCACTTTGTTGGTTTTATAGATGAAAGCAAGAAATAAGGCTGGAAAAAAGAGGCTAAAGTTTTAAAAAAGCAATTTTAAAGAGAAGTAAGAAATAATACTGATATGTTGTTAATTAATTGATATTATTATTCATCTGTCACCCTTCTTTTATAGTAGTTTGGAATAATAGAATATTAGAAAATTTTGCAATACACTACGACATGCTCAATTACATAACAAACAAAGCTATCTTAGCCTAAAAAATAGCAACAGAACTAAAATTTCTCATAAAGACTTGCAACAATTATTTTAACTAAAAATTTAAATTCCAAAACAGTAAAAAAATAATGCTCTGAAAATAAATATCTAACAAGGATAAATACTGAAAGAGGTGTCCTGGTTAATGATGGAAAAATAAGATTCTCAATCAAATGGTAAGCCCATTAATTTTCCATTTTGTTAGAATGTCCTAGTTCAACAAGTACACTATGTTTCATATTGGTTGTGCTGTCAAAATCAACCTTCAACTTCCTTTAACAAAGTTTGTGTTGTCAGTGGTGGAATCTCAACAGGTATATACATCCATACCTTTCAAGATTGAAATTTACCAATATTATCTTCATTTACAATACATTGCGCTCAAGTTGGCGAGCTTTGATTTAGCTAGGTCTTAGAGCTACTCTTAACCTTGCAAAGCCTACAAAAGGTTCAATTGTGGTTATTTTTTGCTTAGGGGTAGTAGACCTTTTTGTAAATAAATCAACTCAAGATAGTTCAAGAATTTCTTATTGGAAACTTCTATTTTTTTAATGATTTTGGTACACATATATATGATTTGACTGCTGAAGGGCTAAAATTGTTAGGGCTAAAATTGTTAGAGCTTCTAGATTTATATTATTAATGTTAACTTGAATTCAAATAGATTTGGAAAAGTTCAATTTTTAGCGCAAATCAGTATCTTTATGTCTATAACTGAAGATAGGCTTAAATATCTTACTAAGTTGTGTTCTCTTTCTTTCTTCATTCCATACAGCAAAAGAGTTTGGTGTAACTGAATTCATAAACCTAAAAGATCACAAGAAACCAGTTTAGGAGGTTTGTGTGAGGAATTTATTTGCATAGATATATTAATGTTGACGTGGCCTATTAAGAAAAAAATGCATCGCAATAGAGAAAAAACATAAACAAAAAACACACAAATTTACATGGTTAAACCAATATGACTTATGTCCACAAGCAAAGGAAGAGCAATCTTATTTTGTTAGAGAGAACTATTATAAATGATAAAACCCTAAAACCAAATCCATCATATATATACCTAACCGGTTCAGACCCCTCCAAAAAATACACAAACTGGGTCTGGTCCATAAACCCTCGCCCTGTTTGCACCACTAATCTCTTATGTTTTTCTCATTTCGTGTTGAGCTCCCAAATAATCAGGTCAGGTCATTATCCATTTATGGTTCACTAAAATACAAGGCACTCGACAATTCTCCACCTTGACTTGAATTCTCTCAAATCACTAGACAACAAGAACAAACTCCTCCCTACCATTCATGCCCCTTAGGGCTTTAAGCTATACAAACATTCACCAAGTCCAAGATATGCTTGAACTTCTCTGTTGGTTATAGCTTAGTTAACATGTCTATTGAATTCTCTTCTATGGCTATTTTCTCAATGAACAACTCCTTTTCCTTTATGAAATCTTGTATGAAGTTCAGTCTGACATCAATATGTTTTGATCTCTCATGATAAACATGATTCTTGGCAAAACCATTGCACTTTGACTATCATAATAAATGATAGGTCTTTCAACATTCAATCCCAGACTATCAATAAGACCATATAACCATATACCTTCTTTAATCCCTCTATTAATGACATGTATTCCGCTTTAGTGGTAGATAAGGCAACGATAGATTGTGGTGTTAACTTCCAACTAGCTACACATCCATACAAAGTAAAGATATAACATGCCATGGATCTTCTTTTCACAAGATCTCTAGTATAGTCAGAGTCAGTATAGCCAACCAAACCATCAATATCTTTATTAACACCACAAACCAAACAGATATTACTCGTTCCTCTCAAATATCACATAACACATTTAACTGGTTCCCAGTGGGTAATGTATTAGTATCAATTTTAAAATGTGCTACCAACAGAGTACTTACTGGCTTGGATTTATCCATATGAAAAGACTGCAGCAACCTTTCTATGTATTTTTGCTGAGATGCATACAATAGGCCTACCCTCCTATCTCTTCAAATCTCTATTGCCAAAATCTTTTTGGTTGCACCCAAATCTTTCATCTCAAACTCACTGCTCAACAACTTCTTTAAAATTTCAATTTCAGCTTTGCTCTTAGCTACAATCAACCTATCATCGAAATATAGCAACAAATATCTATATGAATCATTTGAAAGCCTCGTAGAGTACACATAGTTATCAAACTAATTGCACACAAAACCATGAGAAATTATGAATGCATCAAACCTCTTATACCATTGCCTTGGTGACTGCTTCAGACCGTACAAGGATTTTTTCAGCAAACATACGTGCTTTGGTTTCTCATTGTTAAGGATCCCCTTTAGCTGTGACATATATATTTGTTCTTCTAGGTTTCCATATAAGAAGGAAATTTTGACATCAAGTTGTTTTAATTCCAGGTCTAATGCACTTACTATGGACAGAATAACCTGAATGGTTTTATGCTTTACAACTCGCAAGAACACTTCACAGTAGTCACTCCTTTCCTTTTGTGAAAAACGTTGACCATAAGCCTTGCTTTGAACCTGGCTAGTTCAACTCTAAGAACGCCTTCTTTCCTCTTAAACACCTATTTGCATCCTATTAGTTTCACACCTTTTAGTAGAGGTATTAGATCGCAGGTTTGTTCTTTTTAAGCGACTACATCTCTTCATTCATCGCAATCAACCATTCTGATGCATCTCTACTCTCAATTGCCTTCTTATATGATATAGGTTCATCAGAATTAATATTCTCTCATACTATCAAGGCATATGCAAAAAAATTATTAGTAATAATACAAGCATAATCGACATACCTTACAAGTTTTCTGATTTCCCTCCTCGTTCTTCTCGCTGCTACACTTTGTGAATATTGCTTTTCTTCCCTGGGCTGTTGAACAGGATCTTTTGTAGTCATGTTTGGAGTTTCAATTTCAAACTCTACCCTGATATTTATTACTTGCATAATTATCTTCTGACTAACATAACAGATTCATCAAAGGTCACATCTTTGTTAATAATAAATCTCAAAGTTCTATTCTTTTCTGCACCATAGTCTATAACCCTTTAACTCTAGTTGCATACCTTAGAAATATGCATTTCATTGCCCTCGGCTCCAATTTACCATCATTCACATGAGCATAAGTAGGATAACCAAATATACGCAGGCCAGAATAATCAAAGGGTTTACCAGACCATACCTCTTGAGAAGTCTTAATATCCATTATAGTTGATGGAGATCTATTCACCAGATAACAAGTAGTGTTAACTGCTTCAACCCAAAACTTCTTTGATAAGCCAACATTTAGTTGCATACATTGAGTACGCTACATGTAACATCCCGTTTCTATACAAAGGGTTATAACCTTAGATTTTTATAAATAAGAAATAACAATGAGAGATTAGGAGGTACATTTCATGCTCATGCATACTATAGCATACACGCCCGTGAATTTGAATTTTTGCACACATTACAATGGTTGTTCATGCACTCATTTGATATTTTTGGGTATAAATAATTTTTTAAAAAGTGATTATGATGTGAATAATGAATAAAATGTCTTGAAATTTTATTTGGTGAGTAAAGTTGTTGACTTGGAAATTTTGGTGAAATTTTGGGAAAATTATGATATTTACGAGTAATTTTGGACTAGAAAAAATACCAAGTGGTAGAACGATTGATAAATGGTAGTAAAAATAAATGTCAAATGGCAGTAGAAATTATAGGTAAGTGATATTAAGTTTTATTGACACGTGACATAGAAAATTGGGAGACAATTGGATTAGAAATTAGAGGACAAATGGACTAGGTATTAAAAGAGACCAAATGAGAACCATAAGGTGATGAAATGTGGCAAGTGACAAGTGTCACTTGCCATACCACATACCTCACTCTCGTACCTTACCCTTGCAAGACTAATGTTCATTTGTTCTTCACTTTTTGCTGAATGCTCTTTCCTTCATTTTCTTCATTCTTCTTCTCCACCATCTACGACACTCTCTTCTCACCCTTTCAATATAAGCTTTGCTTTAACCCTTAATTTTCTAGTCCAAAATCATATTGTCTTCTTCATTTGTCACTAAAGACCTACCCTACCACCTTTGGATGATGATGATCTTGTAAGAGAAGAAAGTTAGGGTTAAGTTAGATTTTGAAGATCTTGAAGTAAACAGGTAAGTATAAAGCATTAGTCTTCATAATTCGTTGAATGAAACATGTTTGATGATGGTTAGAAGTTAAATGATCACAAAATGAGGATATGAAGATGCTTAAATGTGAATCGGGAACATAGGTAGGTTCATCTCTTGCTTTTACATGTATGATGATTAATGATTCATAAATTTATGTAGAGATGATTTAGAGTTAGAATGAGTCCTAAAATGGTGTAGAAAGAAGTGTAGAAATTTTGGTTTATAAATAGATGTTCATGTTTTTAGTTTTTCTTGGTATATAACGTGTATCTCTTTGGTGGTCTTAGAGAAGAACTAAAATGAGTCTAGAGTTAAAGAAAAGGAGTAGCGTGGTGTCTTGAAATGAGGTAAATTAGAGTGATAAGTTGGGATGGAATGAAGGTGTTAATGAAGTTGAAAATATGCAGAAAGTTGATGATGAAAGTGTTCATGTATATGTTTTGTTTTTAGGTAATGATCAATTATATATTTTGATTTGTTTGTGAATGATACTGAGATGGAATTGACATTAAGATGATGAGGATATGATGTCTAAATAATGAAGTATGAAGATAACTTGTTGAATGTATTATGAATAGATATGGTAGGAAAGGTTATGAATGTATGAATAATAGGATTAAGTAAATGGATCAATTGAGTAGAGTTTTGATGCAACTAATAAGGTATTAGATTAGCATGAAATCAAGTTGCATTAATGTGTATGAATTCTGGAAATTTTGGAGTGTAGGTGATGTTTTACATATGTTAAATTCGTGGAAGAATTGAGGAAGAAAATGTAGGGCACGATCGTGGCCTGGCTAGAATATGGTTTTGTCACGATCGTGGCCAGCACTAGAAGTTTCTGTAATGATCGTGGGCAGACAAAGGGAGTATAAAGGTTGTTTTTTGAGTGCGGTTTGAAACAACAAATGCTAGGGTGCTTATTTATGATGCATTTAGGCTTGAATAAGATTTGAATTGAACCTAGTTGATGATGGATAAAGTGATTAACTATGTGATATGTTCAAAGTGATAATGGAAGTTATAACTTAACCATGGATAGTTTATATCAATGAGACAAATTCTAGAAATTTAAAGATATTATAGAAATGAAAGTGATCTTATATGGCTAATGTGATTCAAATGAGAGGAATAATGTGTATTAAGTAAAGGTTAATGAGAATTAAATACTTTGTGATCTTATAATCCTAGAAAAAGAATTGGAAAGCATGTATATGATAGACATATGATTGATGAAATTAGGTTAACCAAGTTCTTTGATCTATGAATCTAAGTATAAGCTTGACATACACAAATGATGTTGTTAATGGTCAATTGATGTGATTAAAGATACATACTCGGAATAGTCAATATGAGCATGCATTATACATTACACATATACATATATGTATAACTAAATGTTTATCTGATGTGCAATTAATAATGTTTATGCAATGTATATACAGGATTGAACATCAGCATCCAGACATTTCCAGATCATAGAAGCAAAGGCTAATCTGAAGCGCACTGTGAGTCGACCTAGATGGTCTTACTTTAAATGATTGTTCTGTTTAAATTTCTATCATGAATTACCATATAATGTGAATGTATTGATTCCAGACATTAAATGTCCAAGGCGTTTGATATATGAAAACCATTAAAAGTGCTTATTGTATGTGAGTTTGACTGAATAAGTGATAATTAACTTAATTTTGAATGCTAGACTAAGGTCCGATAATAAATGTGAATGTGAACGTGAATGTGAAAAATTGAGCACAAGTGATTGATTGAATATATGTGAATGTGATGCATTTTATTACATGAATGCATGAACAGATAAAGGCTATTATGACTGAAGTAGCCACTAAAAAAGAGCTTAAAACTCATAAAGTGAAAAAGAGCTTAAAGCTCAGAATGTGCTAAGAGCCTCTGGCTCACTATGTATAATGAGTCATGTATCTCCAATAGATAAGGGACAGTAATTAATGAGTTCGGTATCCATAATAGATACAGGACAGTTACAGGCACTCGGTCACAACAATAACAATTGAAAGTGAGTCTTATGAGCATTGCATATATAATTGACATGTATATTTTAAATGATCGAAATGAACTGTTTGACTACGATGAATGTGTAATGTGAAATAAATGAATAAAGTGTTAATTGATGCTACACAATGAATTGATGAAGTGATGTGAATTTTTTGATTGTATGAATTTTTGTGTTATGTGATAAGAGTGAGCCATCGAGGATGGTCCACTTACTGAGTTCGCAAAACTTACCTAAAATTGCAAGTTTATTTTTAGGCTCAAAGGAGATAACTAGTTAGATAAACTGGAATATAGCTGCTGAATTTGATTAAGAGATAGAGGTCAGAATCATTTCACGTCTGCATACATTTTTCATTATTTTTGTATTAAAGAATGTATTCTGTAAATATTGTACCGTGTGTATCTGAATAATTATATTTTGTAATGACTTTACAAATTGGAAATGTTGTAAATGAGATTGATCAATCAGTGTAATAAGAATTGTGATTATGATGTTTATGAATAAAATAGACCCAAAAAAACTGATTATTGGTTTTCTGTAAAATGTGTGTGTTACTTTGAAAATATTGTATTGAGTTTGACTGATCGTCCTAGCACACCACCGTTATAGAGTGTATTCTCAAATACCATTTGTGTGTTCAGGACTATGCCCTATGGGAGTGGGATGCTACACTACAGGAGTGTTTGGTTCATGCATTTTACAACTCCGTTCTAATGTGGTGTATATCGTACAATGCGATGCCTCACTATACCTTCTATCTTATAAAATTCGTTAAACGGTGCATTGCAAAATTCCAACCCATTTTCAACCATAGTCTTCCACTCCTTAAATAGCCCAAACACCTCATCCTTGGATTTTAGAAAATACACCTAAACCTTTCGAGAGTAGCCAGCAATGAATGTAACAAAGTACCTATATCTGCCATGAGATTCACCTAAAAATGGACCCCACAAGTCTATATTAACATACTCAAGGATTTCTTTGGAGGTATGTTTGCCAGAATTGAACTTAACCCTGTTGTTTTCCCATGACATAAGCCTTACACAACTTCAACTTTCCAGTCTCTGTTCCATTCAACAATCCTTGTTTTCTCAATATTCTAGCCCTTTTTCACTTATGTGACTTGGTCTATGATGCCATAACTCCATACTATCATTATACTTCTCTAAGGACTGAAATACTGCCACTATTCCCGTCACTAAACTACCCATCGAAATATAAATTCCATGTTATAGTTTGCCTTTCATCACTACTAAAGCACCGTTCAGAACCTTCAATTGTTAATCGCCACTAGAGAAACCATACCCTTGTTTGTCTAGGGTACCTAAAGAGATCAGATTCATATATAGATCATAAACATACCACGCATCAAGTGTTCTGATAATTCTGTCATGCATCTTAATTTTCATTGAACCACAGCGCTTTACACTAAGCTCCTTATTATCACCCAACTTTCCTATGTCATTCCACTCTTTGAATGAATGAAACAATTCTCATGAGAAAGTCATTCGATAAGATCCACCAGTGTCTATGACCCAAGTTTTTGCAAAGCTAGAAGTACCAACAATCAAAACATCATTACCCTTTCCTTCATCGGAGTTATCCTGTATTACTGTAGCACTATCACTACTACTTGATTCCTTCTTCTTGTTTCTCTTCTTCGTTGTGGACAGTCCTTCCTTATGTGCCCCTTCTCTTTACAGAGAAAGCACTTAATTGCTTTAGCCTTTGATTTGGAACGTGACCTACCTCTCCTGCCACCATCTCTTTCATTGTTCCTACCCCTGCTAATAATAAGACCTGCTTCTACACCATCTTCATGAGAACCAGAGACCTTTCTCTTTAATTCTTTAGACTACATAGCATCCTTCACATTACTAACAAAAATAATATCTTGCCCATACAATATAGTATCAACAAAATTCTTATAAGAATTTGGTAAAGAACACAAGAGAATAATAACTTGATCCTCATCATCAATATTAACCCCAGTGCCTTGTAAATCTATGACAATTCGATTAAAGTTATCAAGATGATCTTTCACCTGCATACTTTCTGTCATCCACAAGATATATAAATGATGCTTCTGATATAAACAATTTGTGAGAGTTCCCCTAAAATCTACTTTCCAGTTTCGTCCATAATCCTGCAGTAGTTGTTTCATGCACAACATTTCATCACCCAAACTCAACAGTATTGCGTTGTGCACCTTCTCCAAAATTTCGTTCTTCTCCTCTATTGATAGTTTCTCGGACAGTTTACCTTCTCCATCTAACATCGTCGCATATCCTTGTTGAACTAGAAGAGCCCTCATCTTAATCTTCCACATAGTGAAATCGTTCAACCCATTGAATTTATCAATATTAAACTTGTGAGTCGTCATCTTCCCAAATAGCAGACAAAACATCCTCCAAAAAATTGCAAGAAAAATTTAAACTTTGAAAATAGAATCCAAAAAATATGAATCTTTTAAAACCTTGCTTTGATACCACTTGATAAAAAAATGCAACGTAATAGAGAAAAAACATAAACGAAAAACACAAAAGCTTTATATAGTTTGACCAATATGACCTATGTCCATGGGCAAGGGAAGAGCAGTCTTATTCTGACAAAGAGAACTATTACAAGTGATAAAATCTAGAACTGAATACATTATATATATACCTAATCGATTTAGGCCACTCCAAAAAATATACAAACTGGGCTACATCTATAAGCGCTCGCTCTGCTCTTTCCAATGTTCTCTTTTTTTCTCCTTTCGGGTCGAGCTCTTAAATATACCGATTGGGTCATGATCCGTTTACGGTTCACCAAAATTCAGGGCACTCAACATTACCCTCGGTAGTTGGTATTGAATTGTGTAATGCAATATCAGATAATTGCTGACTGATGAAGGAGTCGACAGAAACGTAGAGTGCACGGGAGATGTTGATGCTGTGATTTCTGCATTTCACTGTGTACACAATGTACACTAACTCGAAACCATTTGTAGCCAATTTTGATAAAATAGCAAATTCACTAAAACGTGGATATATAATTATGGCAGGATTGGAGAGTTACTGTTTTGGTTGAACTGCCTCATAAGGATGCAGTCTTCAAGACAAACTCTGTGAATCTGCTGGACTCTGAAAGGTACCTTCTTTAGTAACTTCAGGCCTCGCTCTGGTCTTCCCTCCATCATTGAGAAATACATGAAGAAGGTAAACAAATAAATTTTATTATACCAAGTAAGCATAATTGTGAGAAACAAGCCTCACTATGTGATGTAAGAGATCGAACTAGAAAAGTTAATCACTCGATGCCACTCTCTGAGACCAGTAAGGCCTTTGACAACATGCTTAGAGGGGAAAGCCTTTGCTGTATCATTCGAATGGAGGAGTAGACTCCCCACCTACTATCTTGTCTTCTAAATTATACTTCAATCAAGTAACAAACTTGCTTAACTCAAGTTATTTGTTCTCTCTATTTGTATTTTGTGTTGCGATGTATAACCTTGTCAACTCAACATTAAAAATGATTTTTTTACATGGCAACATTGATGAAGATATATATATGGAACAACCGCCAGGTATGACTGATCCACAGAAACCTATGTATGTATGTAAGCTCCAACGTGCGTTTTAAGGACTTAAACAAGCACCATGTGCTTGGTTTGATAGACTCAGTAAATTTCTTATATCATATGGTTTCTTTTGTAGTTTAGCTAATCCTTCTCTTTTTATTTTTCATTTTGATCAAGGTTCACTTGTTTTACTTCTCTACGTTGATGATATGATTCTTACAAGGTCATCCATAGAGCTTGTGTCCTCTTTTATTCAAATTTTGAGTTATGAGTTCTCTATGAAAGATTTAGGTCTGGTGCATCACTTTCTTGGTGTTGAGATTTCTAGCACAGCAGATGGACTATATCTATCCCAGTCACACTTTGCACTTACCATTCTTGAATGATCCAATATGCTTCATTGAAAGCCCAAGCCTATGCCTTTAGAGGTCAAATTCAAACCTCCTGCAAATACTACTCTTATTACTAATCCCAGTCACTTTCGAGGAATTGTTGGTGCTGTCCAAAATGTCACACTGATGCATCCAGATCTATCCTATAGTGTCAACTATGTTTCACAATTCATGCACACTCCTATAGTTGCTCATTCGAAATTAGTTCAACGAATCTTTTGATACCAGAAAGGAACACTTAACACTGGTTTACACCTCACTTCCAATACAACTCTTGAAGTGTCTGCTTTCTCTTATGTTGCTTAGGCTGGCTGCCCTACAACAAGGAGAACTACCACTAGTTACTACACTTTTCTTGCCACAAATATCATTTCATAGTGTGCTAAGAAACAACACACAATCTCTCGCTTTAGTACTGAAGTTGAGTATCATGCTATGGCTAATACTACTACCGAACTTACATGACTCACTTATATTCTTAAAGATCTTCGCATCTCTCTCTTATCTCCGCCAATCTTTTATTGTGATAATGTCAATGCTCTATATTTGACAATCAATCCTCTCGTTCATGCTTGGAGCAAACACATCAAGTTAGATTACCATTTTGTATGCGAACGAGTTGCACTTGGATTACTTGTCACTAAACATGTGTCCTCTAATTAATAAGTTGCTGATATATTTACTAAACTTATGTCCAAGGTTGCCCTCGCATATTTTTGCAACAAACTGTGCCTTTAACCCCGACTCAGTTTGTGGGGAGATATTAACGATCTACAACCTCCGTGGAGTGATAAGGATGATACTATGAGCAAATCATGGAGTGATAAGGTTGATAGTACTTACAAAATTATCAAAGGAGATATGGTTGGTGACAAGGACTTCCAAAGAGTAACAAATTCCTACTGAAGTGGTAGTTCATTAGATGTGGTAGTTTATTAGATAAAGAAAACTCCATCTGTTTCCTTTCTTATCTTATATAAGTGCTATATACATATTAATCCTTTTGATGCTTGTAATCAACATTTGTGAGACAAAAATCAATTCTATAATAACAAGATTCTTTTTTAACTGCACCACTACTTTTTCTCTTTTCCTTTTACTGCACCTCTACTTTTTCTCTACATGTAGTGTTGTTTACTCGGACTACATATATATACAGTCCCTCTACGTTTTATATTGCATTAGCAATATGATTATAACCTTACGGAAAGTTACAAATAAAGGTCTCTCGTCAAATTGATTAAAATGTCTAAAAATACAACTTATCAAATGGTCCTTTACGTTTGCCATTGTTCCCTTTATAAGAGAATAAAACCTCATTTAGTCACTGAAAAAAGTTTGAGTTGAATGGTCAAGAAAAATGTTAGATTGCAATTGGAAAAAAAAGATATTAGGCTTACGATAGATTTTAGTTTTTAAATATTCAATTGAATATAGGACAAAACATCTGCTTAAAATTATTTTCAGATCCATAATTTTATGTTTTTTTTTTCATTCTTATTGATAAAATTTTACCCTTATATCATAAAATTTCATATTATTCAAATAAGTTTGACATCATTTCGTAAATCTTTGTCTTGAACGGGGAGTAATTCAAGTACACCTTCTATTTTGAAGAAGTCCTTCACATCTAAGAATTTAATATTTTCACCTAAAATTTTAAAATATTATATTATGAAATCATTCTTATACATCTATAAACGTTGTTACTATGGAAGC
The DNA here is from genome assembly GCA_027568935.1 of Erythroxylum urbanii. Taxonomy (NCBI): domain Eukaryota; kingdom Viridiplantae; phylum Streptophyta; class Magnoliopsida; order Malpighiales; family Erythroxylaceae; genus Erythroxylum; species Erythroxylum urbanii. The sequence continues at coordinate 7,285,262 of JAOQML010000002.1, forward strand.
ATAATAACTCCCAAGTACTTAACAAGAAACTAATTCTTGCACCAGATTACTTTTTTGTTTCTATGGAAAATACAATCTGTTAAATCTATAAATATAGCTGGGAAGATTGATTGAAATTCCAACAAAGCAGGCCATTTGCAGATTGGACTCCGCAATGCCCAAATTATTATTTCTTGTTGACTTTTAAGTTAAAAGGAGCTATTTCTGTTTAGCATTTGGATAACACATATCGGGCAACAATTATGGAACGATTTACATAGCTAATTATCTTGTCTTCAAAGTAAAAAGCATCTCAAAGTTTATTACATGCGGTATCTGAAACTTTTTGTATTTAGTACATCAGCACAATACGGGGCAGACAGTTCCATAAGAGAGATCACTGGAATTCTACCAAAAGTAATATGGGTTTGGACACTCTTTAACTCAGTACAATCTTAGTTTACCATTAGACATAACTCTAATACCACCTGTATATTGACACGAGATCGGCATAAATCACGTTTTCAACATTTAAACAAAGTGGTAAATAGAAGCAAAACTAATTAAGGATAAGTTTTGCATTATTACATCACACGTACTACCATACACGCTGAAACTTAAATATAACCTTAGTAACCCACGACTTGTGATACCTCACTGTTCTTCATTTTAACTCCTGGCTGAAACAGTCATACGATATCCTTCTCCAAATCCAAGAAGTAGAGACGTGCGAATAATTTCTCCTCCTTTGACACTCCACCTGAGAAATCCAAGCAGTAGGAATATGGTTTGTTTTTAGGTTCATAGAATCTGAATTCCTGCTAGATATGCACATTATGCATATGTCTCTGCTTCATTTTTCTGTTCATTAGTTATCTATTGGCTTAAGTTGTGATTGTTAAATGGCTAAGACTAGCCAATTACAAGCAACTTTTGATAGAAAAGCAAATTTGAACTTCTAACAAATACCTGTACTTGGTGACTAGAACATGAAGCAAAACTGCAAAAATAGCTTTGGTGAGCTCTGCTCCTGGACACTTCCTTATTCCTCCTCCAAAAGGCATGAAGTTCTTGTTCGTCAGGGAATCCTGTTAAGGGTTTTCATCCTCATTAAGAACATATGTGTACAGCCGAGCTGCTTGCCTGGCAGTTTAAGAGAGACATATAATTAACTATCCTAATTAGTTTACGGTTAATAAACTCATCACCTTCCATCGCGATGGATTGAATACAAGAGGATCTTCATAATGGTCTGGACTCAAATGGGTAGCAGTAGCAGTAATCATAATTACCCAGTCTTCTGGGATTGTGTAGCCTGTATATACCAGGTTGACACGGTAAGCGACAAAGTGAATAAAAGAAAAAAACTCTATGGTACAATATTATAAACTGGAGAGTATACCCTTGAAATTAACTTCCTTAATTGTTCTTCTCATAATTGCTGCTACAGCACCAGCCGTACGTAGCATTTCATTTATAACCTACGCCCGAAACAGTTAGAGAGCAAAAGGGAAAGGGTGAGGTAAAAGTGAAAATAAGTAGAACTGAGAGAATTACTCACTTGCATGGTGTACCCCATTGATCTGTATTCATTCCAGGTCAATTCAGATTGCCTGTTTTCTCTTTTTCTTATAATTTCTTCGTTTTCATTCTGATACATGAAAAAACAGGAAAAGGGGAAAAGAATAAACAATACAGATCCAAGAAACTAGTCCCAAATATCATGCTAAAAGTGAATATAATTAGGAAAACATACCAGCAACTGTTCAAGCACTACTGGGTTTTGTTCAAGCATAACGATGCCAAAAGTAAAAGCCGATGCTGCTGACTCGGTGCCAGCAAGCAAAAACCCAAAAAACACAATTGCAATGAATTCATCAGTTATGCGAGTGTCGGTTTTCATGTACTCGAGAACTTGATCAATGCAGTCCCCTTTACGCAATTCTTCAGGAACTTCCCTTCTCTTTTTTATCGTATTCATTAGGAAATCTATAATTTCCTTGTGACTCTGACAGTGAAGAATGGATTAAAGTTAGAATTGAATCGATTCAAGATGTAAAAATGACCTGAATTGGGTTCTTCTTGAGATGTGTTAGAACAGTAGAAGTAATCACCTTGAAGGCCCTGTGGAAGGGAGTGCCAGGGATGCGTACTGGAAATGACACAAATGCTTGCGTCACCTCCGAGAACTTCTCCCACAAATTTAGTTTGCACTTCTCAGGGTCATAACTGAAAAGATATTTTGCTGAGAATTCAAAGAACATCTGAAAGTAGAAGATTGGATGAATAGGTTAGTATTTGAGACTGGATCTCTTGTGAATACCTCCCCCCAGAAGACCAAAACTTTGGAAAAAGGACTTGGTACTGTACCGACCTTTGAAATTTCGGATTTCAGTTGAACATAATCCTTGGTTGACCAGGAGTTTAGTGTCTTAATGTTCATTTGCACAACGTCAGCAAAAAGTTTTTCTCTGACGGTTTCAGAGCCAAGGTGATCTAGGAACAGTCTCCTGTAGTACCTGTGATACTCTCCGCCTAAGCTGCTTGTACCACCATCCTTAGAAGAGCCTGTGTGGTTAAGGAGCTTTGAATATGCGTCCATCATCCAAAATTCTACAGACTTCTCTTCTTGCTGGAGCAAGAAATTGTTGAACTCAGGATCAGCGGAGATGATAACTGATCGTCCCGCCAAGCTCGTCTTGAATATTGGCCCGTACCTGAAAGAATATCACACGTAATGCCTCACGGAAGATAACACAAAAGGATGATAGACGCGGTAATTAAAAATGCTTCGAATACTTCTCCATTCTAGTTTTTACGAAATGTGGCATGTCTGCAGATCTGCTGGGAATGGAGAATTGAATAGACTCTCCAATCAAAGGCAACCCCATAGAACCTGGAGGGAGTTTTCCTCTGCATGGTGGATTCCTCCATCTGTATATCCAGTAAGTTGTAGCTATGACTAAGAAGGGCAGAATGTAAGGAAGTGTGGCCAACATATTGTTACTAGCTCGGGAAAGTAAGGAGGATGGAGAAGTGGGTTATCATTAGACAAACCCGGGAGCATTTATAAGATTGTCGATGAGATACTTCCGATACTCGAGCTGAATTCTTTACATAATTAAAGCTTTTTTTTTTTTTTACTTTTGAATTGAATTCATTAACAAATTGGATTCAATTATATTTATGGGATTGAATTAAATTTGATTTACACTGTTTGGAATAAATCTATAAATATTAAAATTCAATTCAATTGCATTATTTGGAATATAATAAAAATAAATTCAACTATTTCATATGACTTTTTTATCCTTAACTAAAAATAGTATATAATTCATGTGTGTGTGTTTTATAGTAATTTGTATATTTATGATGTGTATATTTGACTCTTCAATTCATAGACTAAATCGCAACACTTGAGATGTGAATTGAATTCATAAAGAAAATAAGATTCAATTACGTGATTGAATTCAAGTCATTTCTTTTTTAACATTTCAAATGCATAAATTAAATTCAATTACAAAAAATTAATGAATTTAATTTAATTCATTAGATTTCAAACCCCCTGTTAGAGAGTGCTCGGATGATGGGTTTAGGAAGGGGTTAATAGGTAAGGAATAACAAGTGGGTGATTATTTGTTGATTATCGTTATGGAGGCAATAGTTTGATATTCCATTTTTGGAGAATCCTCCATACTCTCCATTTAGTAAATGAATGAAATTTATTCCACAATAGTGACTCTTTTTTAAAAATATTTTTAAGACTAATTAATTAAATACAA
>JAOQML010000002.1:7301292-7313037 GCA_027568935.1 Erythroxylum urbanii
AAAATGTCAATGAATGCATGTACATTTTTTTGTATCAAAATAAATATTCACATATGTGTGAACATACAATGATGCATAAGCATGAATTATGCTTCCTAATTTCTCATTAATTTCTAATAAACACCATTTTAATCTTAAGTCAAGTAACGGGATGTTACAACTGACAAACTCATAATATACTTTTCCCGAATCTGCTTTCATTGCTTTAAGAAGTTATTGAAAAACCATAATTTTTGTCCTTTGTTTGCTAAGGAGTAAAAATCATCATACAAATATTTCTTATTTTTAAAACATACAACTCATTGTTCATATTTTCAGTTATTGAAGACAAAGTTGAGATGTTAACGGAGATTATGGCTTACTGTTTTTGTAAATAAGTTGTGGAATGTTTTTGTTGTAATCTACTCCTTGAAGGCTTGAAGATGGGATGTTGGACACTGAATGCCTAAGTAAGTCTTTACTAGGGATAATGATCATATATCGAATCCTATAGATTTTCCTAACTCAAATCTTTGTCCTACAGATTTTCTAGCAAAAGATAGTTTTATGTTGCCATCTGGGTATTGTTTCACTTCTTTGATTTTTGTGTTTGGACTCAAAGGTACTTGTGGACTTAGATTCGTTACACCCTCACGTGTTCATTCCTCAAGCAGGTTGATGTCTTTCCACTTTATAGATTTTGGGACAAGAATAACAAAGTTTTAACTTTATAACCACGGATTAGGGCTTTAAATGCAAATGTAGTGTTCATGGCTTTATAATAGATTTTGTAAATCAAAGATACAAGGATAGATCTTGTGCTCATTTTGTAGTTGTGGTCGATTTGCAAAAATAAGAAATATAAGATGTTTTTGTCTCTAAGAGATTGTTAAATGTGGATTCATTTAAATGATATTAGGCCGATGTAAAAACTAGACCTTATTGAACTTAACAGGGAATCTTGAAAGTCGTAAAACCTAGCATATCTCAAAATTATAAGAATGGAAGTGTTTAATCTTTCATTTATAAGGGGCTTCACTCCCACTTGCACTACTCCTATATAGATATATTTAAAACCTTTTTCTTTGTGTTTATGGAGTTTTGGGTCCATAAATGGATAGTTTCAAAGGGTTTTGACATAGGAATATCACATTGTTTGGTTTTAATGGTGTAATCCATTTTTAAAAAATTTTAAATTAACTTTGATTTTTACTAGATTTGATATTTTTTCACTTTAATAATCTCCCAGTTATCTATAGATTTTACAATTTTTTCTATTATTAACTCGTTGTTGTTCATGATCCTATTATTGATACTAGAGGTGGTTGCACTAAGGATAGATTTAAATCTCATAAAGAACTATTTTTAAAAATATCGACTCCTTCAATTATAAAAAGGCTAAATCAACTAATTTTCACACCTCTTCCTAGGCTCAACTGCTGAGACCACCTACCCTCAGTGAAAAAAAGTTAATAATTCTAAATTGATAAATTCAATACTAAATCTTTATCCTCTCAAAGACACTTGGCTTTCATACCAATTAGGGGGAAGCTAGACAGTCCTAATTGGATAGGAACAATAATCAATTTTTTCTCGAATGGTTTGGACCTGAGGATTAACTAAGAAGGAACAAGTAGAAAGCTTTGAAGGGATTTAAAGATAATTAAGGTTAAGGCTTAATTTTTCAACAGATCTTACCTAAAACACAATCAAAGGTTTCACTTAAAGAAAGGAAAGGCTCACTTTTACAAATAGGATTCTAAGATCAAATTGGATAAACTATAACTAGATCCGTAAGGCATACTTAAGATATTTAATACAAACAAAGTATTAAAAGCAAATATTAAATATGAAGCAAATTAAAGCAAATAAGAACAAGTATTGAATATCATAAAATGGTGGGCAACAAAGCTAACCATTATAGGTTATAATACTAAACATCAATAATAATGCAAATATTAAAGGAAATAAATAATATCACACCTAGAAGGGTGGCAGTGCCAACTACTATAAGATGTAATTTGCAAATATCAAATATTAATGCAAATATAAAAAGCTTGACAAACAGTAGAGCTAGTCGACTATAGGTTATGCACTAAAGTAAATAAAAGCAAATAAACTCACATAATTAAACTCTTAAGTAAATATTTTTACAGCATGTGAAGCATATAAAAGATTTAAGGGTTTTGAAAAAGAAGAGAAGAGAAAAGAAAGCTTTGGTACAAAGGTTTTGGCTCAAATAGGGTGGTTGTTGTGGAACCCTTGATGTTTTTGGGGCTTCGAGAAAGCTTTAAGGGGATTTAGGCACTAGGCTAAGGCTTTAAAGAAGTAAAAGAGATGTTCAAGCTCTAGGAAGAGCAAAAACTAAGAAGAACTTGGAGAAGAAAGCTTGGAAGAAGAAGCTTCCCCTCTTTGTTATGAACTTCCTCCTTATATAAACTTCATTGTGTCCTTTTTAGTCTTTGCACGCCTTCAAATTGGTCTCCTTTGCAGAAGTCATGTGTGATTCCCTTTGGTGCAGACTTTATGTCATGTCAAATAATTTTTATTTTTTTTCAATCGGGCCCTTTTAGCTTATATGAAAGTATAATAATTGGGCTCACATTTACAAAATATTTGGGCTCACATCTTTACAAGTTGATTATATTAATTTCTTGGTCTTCTAGCTCAAGTTCTTGATATTCATTTTTTTTTTAGTTTTTTGTGGACGATCATGATTCTAGTAATTGCTTCATGATTTCAAAATATTCATCTTTTGTTTTTGTTGTGGCCAATAATGATTGGTTTTTTAATTTTTGTTGCAAGAATAGAGTTAGTTCACTTTGTTTTAATATCTGAGAGTTTTGGAGCCATTCTTCTGTAGCCAACAGATGGGCTTTATGTAAATACTTTTGTAATTTATATATCTAACCATCAATTATTCTAACAATATTCCAAACAACAACATATAAAACCAAGATAACTATATTTGCATTAATCAGCTACATGTTGATTTCTAAAGTTTGATTTTAAATAGGCGCTATGGTATATGACATTGTTACACCATATGAATCGAGAAAATAAGTTCTTACTGTGACTCTTAGGCTCGTGAAATTTTTCATTGATAAGCCTTATATGAGCTGCACCACAGATTTCCAGCCTATATACTATCCTAGGAGTTTGTTATACATTGGATCATCCATAAGATCTCAAAGTCATTCCACATACAGTACATACTTATGTCATTAATACATCTACTCATCAATGATTCAAACAAAACCTAAACATAAATATTTAGACTATTAAAGAAGAACATAAAAACTCATAAATGATTATAAGAATATTCTAAACACCAGCATAAAATCAAGACCTCCTTTGCATTGATACAAAACCCAAACACAAATAATCGTACTATTATTATGAAAAACCAAGAACATGAATTTAAAATAACAAAGTATCTTTTAGAGGAAAGAATAATAGTAACTCTAACCTATTAAATAGACATATGAAATGATACATTTTCAAACAGGGTGGCTTTTCTAGGTTAGAGACTAAATGTAATTCTTTAGGTTTAAATGAGGATTTTCTTGAAGTCAACGTGACATTTTTCCTAGTATTGATGGATTCTTATGAATTTCTATTGAGCGTAAACAAATGGATTCAAATTTTGTATTTCTAGGTTTATATGTGATACATTTTTTCTTCCTTTTATGCTTAATATGTGAAATTTTAATGCATTGCCAAAATGAGGAAAAGAAAAGAAGAGAGAGATCATAATTATAAAAAATGAAATAGTCTTAATAATTAAAGGTAAATGAATAAAATAAAAACCTAATTCATCTAAGTGAAATTCAATCTCAAACCTAGATTTAATTTCAAATTATCCAAGTTAAAAATTTAACCAAATTCAAAATACAAAATCATTAAAAGCCCTAGGTACCAAATCACTAAACCTTAAGCATTCCCCGTTTTTAATTTGAAATCTAAAATTTGTTCAAGCTTTAAAATCCAACATAAAATATGCAAGAACTTGAGGTTAGACTGAATTTTCGAGCTTTTAAATTTAAACCAACATATGAGATTGTTATTAAAATTCAAAAATTTTATTTTTAAACTTATCTCCTAATATTAAATCGTTTTGGTTACTTAGCGCAGACCTAAATACCAGGTTAAAAGTATAGTTGAGTTTAAGACAATTAAAAGGTTGCCACTAAGGAAAAAAAATTTCTACCATACCACTACTTACACGCTATTCTTAATAACTGTAACCTTATCTTCAACACCTTATATAGATTAACGATCAAGACAACGAGTCCAAGATGAGCATAAGAAACTTTACATATCTTAGTAGTTTGAAAGTAGTAATCAATTATTAAGAAACGTTGTTAAATGATTAGGTGTACAATATTGTTGAGTATTTCATTTCTCCTTAAGGAAATTTTTTCTTATCTAAACAAATGAGATAAAGATTCATACATGACATTATCATAATATTGGAAGTGTGACATGATAGCCATTGAAACTGCTTACATAATTATCGAATACATTACTTTCACATTAAAATACGAAATGTTGATATGGTGATATACAATAATTTTAATCTAAACAGTTTCTGCATCACTCAAATAGGACTTTTCTCAATTTTTAGTCATTTACAGTATTGCAGATATATATATATATATGTAATTATTAATAATTAGAATTTGATATCCATAAAAGATAAATATTGTATAATTTGATTTAGAAACAAGTCATAGAAAACTTATGTCACTTCCCCTTAAATAGATAACTTTATATGAGTTTCTAAATGCAGTTTCGAAAATTTTGAACCCTTTAATGCTCTATTTTGTACGAAAATTATTTATTTCAAAAGCAGCTTCTTCCCACATATATAGTTTAGCATTAATAAACACTGCAACAAAATAGTTAACAATAACTACCCGTGGATTTAGTTGAGTAGCAAGAAGACGAGTGTAATTCACCATCCATTAAATTTGAGTTATGTATGGAGAACAAAAGGAGATGCTTCATGCTTATCTAAAATAGGCACTCAAACATCGAGTCAAGCCTAATTTTAGCAGCTGTGATTACTGGCATAACATAAAATATGCATGAACAACATTTCACAAAATGGGTATAAAACTAATCGACACATATATAGAAGCAGAAAACATAAGGGAGACAAAACCCACCTTAATCCACGGTGACACGAGGACGGCAACAAGGAGGACAAAACTGATGGCGACAGGGACTAGGGCGGTGATAGGGAGGAAGAAATTGACGGCGACAGGGAGGAAGAAACCAACGACGACAGAGAGGAGAAAACAATAAAAAGCAAATGACAATGGAGGGGGGTTCCGTAGCTTTTAGGTTAAACAAAAACGACATCGTTTGGTTTTAAACCAAATGACATCGTTTTTGTTTTATTAAAAAAGTTGAAGCTGAAACAAATGATAACGTTTAACTTTCAATTTTTACAGATGGATTAACAATTCTATCGGAATATATTTCTGTCGATACACCCAGACGCTTATTTACGCCGCCAAGTATTTTCACCTATTTTACAAATGGACAAAACCCTTCCGTTGCTATATTCCATCAGAAAAATTACCAAGATAATTTCCCTCCACCTTTACCAACGGATATTTTATCTATCACAAAATGCAATTTTTCCTGACAATGTTACTAATAAAAATTCATTTTCCATCAATAATTTACTATAGTTTTTTTCCGTCGCTAATTTTCCATCACTAATTTGTAATTTTCTTGTAGTGATTTATCAAGTAATATATGTTTTTCCATTCATATAAATTTATATGTTTACATTACTAATTATATTTACTAGAAAATATAAGGGCCTAATTTTATAGATTGACCAACCCTAGTGTATGGACACTCTAGAATAGGGAATTCTTATACTAGTAATGCATCAAAAGTATATCTTAAAAGAAAAAAGAAGCTAATGTCAAAATTAGGACAGTCAGAAAAATAATAGGGGAGGGAGAAAAGAAGGAGGCATAGAGTGAATGATGCACATTAGATGATGAGGAAATAATCGAAAGGAAAGGATTATTTCTAATGAAAGCAAATTTTTTGAGCAAAAAATGCACGTTTAGAAATTGATACACATTCAAAGAGGAGGAAGAGAAAAAGAAGAAAAATTAACAACATCAATTTGAGATAGTAATAAACAAAAAAAAAGAGAAAAAAGAGAAAAGATTTTTTTGGACAAGAATAAATGCTACGATTTCTATAGTACTCTTTTACAACCAAATACCAATATGATCCGTTAACCTTAACCATATGTCCTTTTAATGCTAAAGCAATTTAAATATACTGATTGATTTTTTTCTCTTTGGAGAATCAAAAGGAAATTTATTTTATTTTGTTAGGTAAATTTAATTACAAAATTAGAAATAACATTTTTTAAAGCATCTCTTTAGAATCTGAAATCTACTATTACCTATATTTAATTATTTGTTATTCCAATAAAGGTAGGCATTAAATCAGTGAACAGTATGCAAATACTGAGATTTTTGTTTAATTATCCACATATGTCAAATTAATGAAATGTATATTCTTGATGGAGAATGATTATTATTTTAATGCATGATCAAACTCGTTGTACTGACTCTAGAAAGCTCTCCCTTCTCTCTAAAAACCATCCCCTCTACCGCATTGGCCCTCGGCCGTTATCCTGCCCGATCGGACATGGATACCACATCTGACAACGTCATGGACGAAGCAAATCCTGCAACTATGAAAGTCAAAAATAGATTCAAGATGGAAGGCATTCAGAACCCTCTTTTTGATCCCGTCACCGACAACAACCTTCAACCGATGGACAGCAACGTATCTGGCCAACCAACGCAACCGACTCAAGGAGGAGAACCATCCTTCAAAGAAAAACTGATGTACGGCCATAACCCACCTACTGATTTACCAAAATCTCCCAGCCATTTTTCGGAGGCTCTAGATGAGCGTGATGTCAAGCACGAGATAATCGATGGTGTCCCATCTATTGAGTTCTCGGACAAAATATATGAAACGATTCAAGACAGCATGGCTTACTCGCTAATTATCAAGCCTCTTGGGCGCCAATTTAACTACAAGGTCTTGTACCAGCGACTGATGGCACTATGGAAATTGAGAGGTAATATCGAATTGATTGATTTAGCAGATGGGTACTACCTACTCAAATTATCAGGGGAGGAAGATTACAATCTAATATTGCTCAAAGGCCCCTGGTCGATATTGGGACACTACATCACTGTTTATCCTTGGCAAAAAAACTTTAATACTAAGGAGGAACACATCGATGCAGTTACAACTTGGGTCCGAATTCCAGGGCTCCCGGTGGACTATTTTCACGAAGCGCTACTACGAGAAATCACTAGACCCATAGGAAGCTTCATAAAAGCCGACGAGCACACAGTACCTGCACAAAGAGGTCAATTCGCTCGCATTGCTGTTCGCATTGATTTAAAGAAGCCTCTAATACCAACTGTCATAGTCGGAGGTTTACCATATCCGGTTACATATGAAGATCTATATCGTATCTGTTTTACCTGCGGAAAATACGGACACTACACAGATGAGTGTCAAGCAAAGAAGACTCACCAAGAAAATCAACAAAACCAGGGCTCGGATTCAACCCCGTCAAGCAAGACGATGCATGAACTTTTCGGGTCAAGCTCTATTTCTCCAACAGTCCAGGGAGCAACTGGTTCAGGTCCGACCCGTACAAATCTGTCGGAACCTGGGCCATGGTTAATCGCCCAAAAAAAGGGTAGGAGACCAGCACCACCCTAGCAATTACAACCGCAAATTCAACAGACTATGCACAAAAATCAAGAAAATCAGGAGAAACAGGCGCAAGATAATAAAGGCAAGGATGTGCAAATTGCTCAGTCCTCTCGGTTCAGCATATTAGAAACAGAAAATCAGGTGGAAGACGATTCCATAACCGTTACACTAAAGAGGTCGATGCCAGAAGAGGTTTTTAAAAGTACCCAATTCCTTCCTTTTACTGCAAAGGCCCGAAAAGAGAAGAAGCCCACCAAAACCCCGAGTAACTGTACATCCTGCTGATAGACCCAAAAGAAGGAAGTTTGCTCCCAAACAAACTGAGGCGACGTGGATCTAGAAGGCCCCATCAGACATGCAAAGTTTACATCCAATCCAAAAACCTGCAAAAATTACAGACCACTCTTCTGCGGCTCAACAGGCATCTTCTTCGACATCTACCTGGCCACAAAGCATCACAGACACAACAGTTTTAATTGATCCAATTCCTACAGCACCACCAAGGATGATCGCATCAGGCAATAAACCAATCTCTGGACACGTAGCAGTGACAGAACCTCATTCGACAGGCCTTAAAGACCAAAACACAAGTCACAAAACACGGCAGATAACTAAAGGCATACATGTTGGGGGTATAACAAAAACACCATTCCATTCTCCTCGCAAAAAGGCAGACCACAAACTCCAAGACGGGGATTATATGGACGACTTTGAGGGAGACCCGCCTGTCACAGCAGAAAATACACGTCAATCTGACGTTGAAGAGCCATCCGAAGCTTAAGGGTAACTTTTCAAACCACTTATTTTTAATCATGAAGAACAACATTATCTCTTGGAATTGTCAAGGCATTGCTAATAAAAAAACAAAAGCAGCTTTAAAAAACATAATAGAAAATTTTAATGTCGATTTAGTTTTCCTATTAGAACCTCAAATCAGTGGTAGAGAAGCTCAAAAGATTATCACTGAATTAAGTTTTCCGAATTCCTTCCGGGTTGAAGCCATAGGCTTCTCGGGAGGCATTTGGGTCATGTGGAAGAACAACATAAAAATCAGTATATTAAAACACTCGTGGCAACTTATTCATATGCATATTACATTCAATGATTCCACTAGCCTATTAGCTACTACTGTTTATGGGAGCCCTCAACCTCTAACCAGGAGGGCTCTCTGGGAAAGTTTATCTTTGATTGCAGGGGCTACAGATTCTAAATGGCTCATTGTGGGGGATTTTAATGCCTTCACGTGCTCAGACGATAAAGTAGGGGGACGAAGTTCACCAGGATGCAGTAGATTTAAAGCCTGGATCCATTCTCATGACATCAAGGATTTAGGCTTTACGGGACAAAGATTTACATGGGCTCGAGGAAAGTGCCACGAAAGGCTTGATAGGGCCTTATGCAATGATCACCTTCTAGATGCCTTCGCTAATATACACGTTGAACATTTGCCTAGGCAAGCTTCGGATCATTCTCCCTTACTACTTAGATTTATTTCTTCGGATAATGCACTTGTGGCAAATAAATCTTTCAGGTACCTTTCAGCCTGGGAATACAACGTTAAATGGTTACAATGGTTCCAAAACATTTGGCGGACCGACGAAAAACTACAAAAGGCTCAAGCCATCATGACAGACAGAATAGAGGAATGGAAGGACATTTTTGGAGACTTACATAAGCAAAGAAGGTGACTGCTGGGAAGATTATCTGGTATTCAGAACAAGTTGGCAATCAATTACGAGCCTGGACTTGTCAAATTGGAATCAAAACTTAGGGCACACCTAGAAGAAATCACAACCCAAGAGTATGAGCTGAAAATTCAAAATAGAAAGGCACTCTGGGCCACGCAAGGCGATAGTAATACTAGGATTTTTCACACAGTGCACAAATCGATGAGGAGCAAAAAGAAGATTAAGACTCTGCGGCTCAAAGATGGTACATGGTCTTCCGATATGGAAGTTATAGGTAAGGAGGTGACAGCTTTCTACAGAAACCTATACCAGTCAGATTCACCCAGTCTCCTAAATCTTGGTGCAACTCCTTATCCTTATTCGGGATGCTTTCCATCACTCTCGGACAGTAAGCTAAAAATATTAACACAAGAAGTAAGCATAGAAGAGGTAAAGAAGGCGGTCTTCGAGATAAATCCCTACAAAGCATCAGGGCCTGACGGTTTCTCCCCCGGCTTTTATCAACACAATTGGAATATTGTTGGGGAATCAGTCTATCATATAGTAAAGATGGCATTTTTAGAAGGCTTGGTAGATCCTCAAATCAACCAGGGGCTCATTACACTACTACCAAAAGTGAAATAACCAGAACATATACCTCAGTTCAGACCAATCAGCCTAATCAATGTAAATGCGAAAATCATCTCAAAAGTGGTGGCTAACCATCTCAAGCTGGTCATGCCTGATTTAATCCTGCCTACGCAATCTAGCTTCATAAAAGGCCGTAGCATTGTCGAGAACATAGTTCTAGCCCAAGTAGCTATACACCAGATGAATGTTTCTAAAGGCAAGACAGGTTGGATGGCAATTAAAATTGATTTAGCCAAGGCATTCGATAGAATAAGCTGGAATTTCATTGCGAATACATTAGAAGAAGCAAAAATCCTGACTTCTTTGAGCAAAGTCATCCTAAGCTCTCTGTCCACAGCCACGACAAGTGTGATATGGGAAGGTCGTGTGGGTGATCAATTTCCCTTGGGAAGGGGAGTAAGGCAAGGTGACCCGGTTTCTCCCTATATATTCATCCTTTGCATGGACAGGCTCTCCCACGCCATCAATAGACATGTTCAACTAGGCAGATGGCTTCCCTTGACATTTGGTTCTCAAATGGTTCCACTCTCTCACTTATTATTTGCAGACGATCTAGTTTTATTTGCAAGGGCTGACAAGGAACAAGCTTCTACCATTCACCAGGTTTTATCTATCTTTTCTGCTTCTTCAGGTCAAATGGTAAGTAAGGAAAAGTCTAGCTTGCTTTTTTCAAATAATGTTGATCTTAATCTGAGACAGGAATTGAGCTATATTTTAGGGATACCATCTGTCCCTGATCTAGGTATTTATTTGGGTTGCCCCCTATTTAACGGGAGACTAAAGAAAGTGCACCATCAAGATTATGTCACAAAAATAAGGAATAGGGCAGCAGGTTGGAATGCCCGAAAAATTTCCTTAGCTGGGAGGCTAACGTTATGTCAAAGTGTTTTAGGAGCCCTCCCATCATATGTGATGCAATCTACAGTCCTCCTCAAAGGTACATGTAACGAGATAGACAGGATTACCAGGAAATTCCTTTGGGGAGGTAATTTAAATGTAAATGATAGAACAAACAGCCCTTTAAAGTGGGATGAGGTATGCAAACCTAAAGCCAAAGGAGGCCTAGGGTTAAGGAAAGCCAAAGATAACAACACGGCCCTCATTCTCAAACTGGCCTGGGATCTAGTTTCCACCAATCAAAAGCTTTGGAAACAGATTTTTCTTGCAAAATACAACTGTAGCCAGGACCAAATAAAAAGAGGTTTCCCTAATGTCAACGGATCACACCTTTTCAACAGGCTAAAAGATTTTTGGGACTTATTCCTAACCGGCACAAAATGGAATATAAAGAATGGGAACCTTTGCAGGTTTTGGTTGGATCGGTGGACAGATCTAGAGGATGCACTCTATCACCAAGTAAGTTCCCCTATCCATGAATCAGAGTTATCCAAACTAACTTCAGATTATGTCTCTTCGACAGGTGAATGGGATTGGGAGCGTTTACAAACTCTGCTTCCAACTAATATTCTCATGGAGATACGAGCCATCCCACCACCTCATCAAGCTCTTGGACAGGACCAGCTTCTATGGAGATGGACCAAATCAGGGAAGTTTACCACGTCTTCGGCTTACTCTTTTATATGCGATAATCAGGATGTTGTTTCTAGCCAAAAATGGCATCAAATTTGGAAATTGAATGTGCCAGAGAAATTGAAACTTTTCC
>JAOQML010000002.1:7363983-7375969 GCA_027568935.1 Erythroxylum urbanii
GTTAAATTTTGTTTTGCTTCCCTTTTAACATGCCTTATGTTTCTGTTGCTTTTTAATTCTTATGATGTATTTCTTGATACATTCCGTAACCATAACAAATTAAGAAAAGTTGTTCCCTAAATATTAATGTTGTTAATACATTTTACTATATTTTAAACAATGTTTACAATTTATACTCATCCTGCGAATATTATAGATTAACCTTTCCTTTTAAAAAAAGTATTATGTAAATATAAAAAAACAACCACGATTAATGAATATATCACGTAGCTATTACAAAATTTAAGCTTCAATATAACAATTCTATTTTTCCTCTTAAATTGTTTTATTATAATATATTGATTGATATAATAACCTGTAATTTTAAATTAAGTGAGCATATTAGTTTAGATTACGACTGCGCATTTGCGCAGTCTATGTCTGCTAGTAGAGGAGTAAAAAATGGATTGAGATCCTCTGTACCTAAATTTGAATGTGCCCTTGAGCTCCATCAATCTCAACCACTCAATAAGTGGGAGAGAAAAAAAATGAGTGGTTGAGATTGATGGGGCACAGGGGCACACCCAAATTTAAATACAGAGGATCTCAATTTGTAAAAAATAGTCCATTGTTTCTCACTCTTCTGTTGAAATTGAATATCTTTATATAACTGAATATCTTTATGACAATGACAACTTGTGAAATTGTATAGCTTAAAACATTGCTTCAAGAACTTGTTATTACTTTCCTTACTTGTACTATCCTTTGTTGTAATAACTAATAACCATGCTGCTCATCACATCGCTGCTAACCCTATATTCCACGAACGAATAAAATATATTGAAATAGATTGCCACATCATTTGTGAGAAACTTTAACAAAAGATCATTCAACTGCATCCTATCTCAACTCATGATCAAGTTGTTAATATTCTTACCAAATCCTTAAGCAAAGATCAATTTTCCAAATTATACCATAAGTCGGACATCTAGTTTGAGGAGGAGTATTAGTTAGCTCTACATATAGCTGTACTTATCATGCATATCTCGTACATATATTTTGTTGTATATAGTATACTTAACTAGCTTATTCTCTCCTTGTTCATAACGTAGCCTTAGGCTAATATTTTTTTTGACTGTTATAACAAATTGTATATATTTGTGTTTTATGAATAAGAAAAGTAGTAATAGTTATATGATATATAACAAGCACAGTTTTATTATTTTCTTTCATGTATATGAAATAACTACAATTATTCCTTGACGACTACAATAAAGTTAAATGAACAACTATTATAGGTTCGGTTGGATCTTTTTCTAATGACTCAAGTGCATAAGATAAAGTGACATACTATACATTATATCCATCCTCTTTTCCCTAGTGAATAAACTTTATATTTTTATATCGCCTCAAATATACAAAACATAATAAAAATGACAAAATTAACTTTTAAAGGTCATTTATAATTTTTATTAACCTTATTTTCTAAAGGATCACAACATTAAATCTGGTACATAAAGTAATTACATAAACATAAATAAATCATAATGAATCAAATGAAACTATGCTTCTTTTTTTGTCTTACAATCATTATAATATGCATATCTAAATCCAAAATTCAAAGGCTTATTTCCAGAAAAATATTAATTTTGGACAAAAATACTTTTTCTCTATAACTTATCTTTATTGTACCCTTTTGTATATTGTTATATGTTTTCCTTCTGTTGCTACAGATAGATTGGCTTCTAGAAATTTGCTGCTTTGAAAATCAATAGCTTCACAGAAAAAAAAAAGAAAAGGACAATGCATAACCAATAACTTTGTATCTAACGCAAGGAAGAGATCGAGTCTAAGGATTGTTTACCTTTTCACCTGCCAATTCTCTTTGTTCCTTCAATCACTAATGATTTCAGTAAAAATTAGAATTAGGGATTAAAAATTAGTGTTTTTGGGTTTTTTTGTCTTTCTTTATTCCTTGGTTAAAAAGAATTTAAGAATGGAATAAATTTTAATGGTTAGGGATTCATTTAGGATTTTATTTAGAAATTCGTATAATTCACATGGATCATTGAAAATTTTAAATTATTTGAATACCCAAGTAATGAATTTTAACGTTTGAGTACTGACACGAGGACAAAGTTCACACAAACATAACATCAATCTTATGACAAAAACTGTAAAGGCATGATGTTAGGTAGATGTTTTTTGTTGAGAAAATAGAAGTCAAAATCCCAAAGTTGAGGGAACCACGAAACGGAGCGTTTCGATCATTCTCCTTTCTTCTTTGTTGAAGCATTATCGATCCGATCCGATCCGATCCGATCCGATCCAAGTTTCTTCGCTCCCTACGCCGAAACTATCCACAATCCTCCATACCTGCAAGAAGAACAGAGATTTCTCTTTTCCTGTGACGGTCAATCTGGGTGGGTGGCTTGATCCTACAGACAGAGACAAAAAAAATGGTGGTGGTATCGGCCGCACGTGATTACATAAATCGGATGCTGCAAGACATCTCCGGCATGAAGGTTCTAATTCTCGATTCCCAAACGGTGAAATCCCCTATCTTCAATTATGCGAGATTTGTCTTTACTTTCTCCTTCTCTTTACCAAATATATGATTCTGGTTCGATCTGTTGAATTAAATGAGCGCTTAGCATATATTACCTTAAGTGTTGAGACGGCGGTGAAATAATGTAATTAAGCACGTCGTTTAGGTTTTTTGGAATTAGAAAGTTTAGGATTATGAAATTATTCATATTGATCTTTTTATGTTGGTGATTTCCAGGTCAGTATTGTGAGTGTGGCCTATTCGCAGTCAGAGCTTCTCCAAAAGGAAGTGTTTCTGGTTGAATTGCTGGATTCAATTTCCAAGTCTAGAGAATCAATGTCACATCTCAAAGCAATATACTTCATCCGTCCCACTTCAGAGAACATTCAGCAGTTACGGCGTCAACTTGCTAGTCCTAGGTTCGGAGAGTATCACCTATGTGAGTTCATAGATTATATATTTGTTTTGGCCTCAACTTGCAAGATTTATTAATTTGACTGTCTGATTCATATTGTTCACTCACGTTCATTTTTATGCTGGCTTTGTAGTTTTCTCCAATATGTTGAAGGATACCCAGATTCATATTCTGGCAGATTCTGACGAGCAGGAAGTTGTCCAGCAAGTTCAGGTAAACTCATCATTTACCAACACTTCCAGTAAACTGAAGGGAGCTTGAAAATTGTCCTTTATCGTTATTAAAGGAGGGCTTTTTTGTTTCACAAACTGACTGAAGAGGAAAGCAACCTCTGGCACTCGATAAAGACACAATGACACATACCTACAGTCTGGTTCTAGCTCAGAAACATCCAATATGATTTCAATCAAAATTGCACAGCATTGGATTTATCCATCTTAGCAACATTTGAATTGCATGCAGATAGGACCTTGTATGACAATGTTTCTTATGCAAATATTTTGATGCACAAGGTTCTACAGACAATGTTGCAAGAGATGCAATAAATAAAAGAAGGCATGTTTTCACTTATGCTAACCCGAGGGCAATTGCGTCTGGGTACAAATTCCATTTGGAAATGTAGAAAGGTCCATTATATTCGGCATAGGTGGATAATTGTAGTCATTTTGCATCTATTCTCTACTACATCAACATTTATAAAACTTTCTTTCTTTCTTTTTGTTGCTTCTATATTTTTTAATCGTCTACCTATTCCTACATTGGATTGGAATTGACCTTTTATATTATTGCTAAATTGATCCTGCAGGAATTTTATGCAGACTTTGTTGCAGTTGACCCTTATCATTTCACATTAAACATTCCTTCAAATCATGTATATATGCTACCAGCAGCTGTAGATCCCTCAGGTTTACAGCACTTCTGCGATAGAGTTGTCGATGGTATAGCAGCAGTTTTCCTAGCATTGAAACGAAGACCTGTTATTCGGTATCAAAGGACCTCTGATACTGCAAAAAGGATAGCGCAGGACACAGCTGTGAGTAATAGTTTAAACTGTACCATTCCATAGACATAATTATGTTTGGAACAGACACCAACTGCTAAGTTTGAAGCCATACGTTTTCATATTTGTCATATTTTAGAATCTGGCAGAGGATAATTATGCGTGAAAAAACTATTCTACATAAATGACTGATGTATATAATCACTATGTTTTGACTGATGTATATAATAACTATGTTTTTTTATATCTGCTAATTGAATGTACTATATGTGTCCCATATTTTCTACTCTGATAGAAATTGATTTCTTGTTTCATTAATTTTTTGGGTGTGACAGAAGCTGATGTACCAGCAGGAGAGTGGCCTTTTTGATTTCAGGAGAACTGAAATTTCTCCTTTGTTGCTTATACTTGATCGGAGGGATGATCCTGTGACACCTTTACTGAATCAGTGGACGTATCAGGTGTGCTTTTATGACTATTACACCTGAGCTTTATTATGTTAATACTTGAGGTATTACTTCTATATTACCTTGACACTATGCTGATGGGCTGCTTCATGATTATGTTCCTTTGATCTGTAGGCCATGGTTCATGAATTGATAGGTATTCAGGACAACAAAGTAGATTTGAGAAGCATTGGTAAATTTGGGAAAGATCAACAAGTTAGTTGTTTCCTTCTTGTTTTGCAGATACCTGAAAGAAGTTACACATTGGTACTTATTTTTGCCTTGTGTACTTACAGGAGGTTGTACTTTCATCAGAGCAAGATGCCTTTTTCAAAGGCAACATGTATGAGAATTTTGGAGATATTGGAATGAATATAAAGCGAATGGTAGATGACTTTCAGCAAATTGCTAAAAGTAATCAAAACATCCAAACAATTGGTTAGTATCTTATATCATTGAATGTGGAATATGTTACTCTTTTGAGATAGTTTGGCCATTGTTAAACAGTACAATACTGTGAGCTTTTCCAGAAGACATGGCAAAATTTGTTGAGAACTACCCAGAGTATAGGAAGATGCATGGCAATGTTTCAAAGCATGTAACACTCGTAACAGAGATGAGCAAGATAGTTGAAGATAGAAAGCTTATGTTAGTCTCACAAACAGAGCAGGAGTTAGCTTGTAATGGTGGACAAGGGGCTGCTTTTGAGGTGCAGATATGTCTTTATTTCTATCCTCTTGTATACTTTCGTCCCATCATATGAGTTTTAAGATAATTTGATGAATTTACAGTGGGTACTACATATCCTTACTAGTGGATGAAACTTTTGTGAAACTCATGAGGGGACATTTGCTAATGTGCATGTGATGACCCAAACCTTTTTCTTCTGTTCTATTGCAGGCTGTGACAAATTTGTTGAACAATGAAAATATATCTGATATTGACTGTCTACGCCTGGTGATGCTATATGCTCTTCGCTATGAGAAAGAAAGCCCTGTTCAATTGATGCAGCTTTTCAACAAACTGGCTTCTAGATCTCCTAAGTACAAGCCTGGGGTAATCTTTTAAATTAGATCTACCTTCCCTCGATTTAATTGCTTTTCATGATGCCTTTCTTTAATACTAATATTCCTTGCAGCTCTTATTTGCATCGTATGCTATTCTTGTTGTGGAACATTGCTTAACATGTTAACAACACTTTCCTGTTACTGATGATGTTTAAGGAATCACTGTTTACAATAATTTGAAGTTGTCATTGGTGATGATTTCATTGTTCATCGCACTAACCTTATCAAATCTTGCGGTCTTGTATTTGATTATTTCATGTCAACTGGATAAATCTTCACTTGGTGTAACTTTTTTGAAACGTTTGGTCTTCCAATTAGATTCAATCATCTGACAATTGTTTTGAGATGTCTTACATCTACTGCTGTTGCTACATCATCTCACAAACTGGTTTTTGTTTATTGTTCATCGCAAAAATGGCAGCTTGTGCAATTCCTCTTGAAGCAGGCTGGTGTGGATAAGCGAACAGGGGATCTTTATGGGAATCGAGATCTTCTAAATATTGCTCGGAACATGGCTCGTGGATTGAAGGTTGGGACGATAAAATTATGTTTGTTTCTTCATCTCTATTGGGCATTTACTTGTAACTTCTGGATTTCTCTTTAGGGTGTTGAGAATGTATACACCCAGCACCAACCTCTCCTGTTTCAAACTATGGAAAGCATAATCAAGGGACGATTGAGGGATGTTGATTACCCATTTATTGGAAACCACTTTCAGCAGGGAAGGTTGGTACTTTAAGAAATTGAAAATTCTGGCTATTCTCATTTGTAATTCTATAGTTTGTTGTGGGTGTCAGTTGTTCATTGGACATGTAATATTTGGTGTGTTCTAGAGTTTTTAAGTCGGCGTCATTAATTACTCCGATAATATGGGTTATGCATTTAGCATGCTTAGTTCTGTGCTTTGTCTGAATAGGATGACTCAGGTACTATGGGGTTATGCATTTAGCATGCTTAGTCCAGTACTTTGTCTGAATGGGCATAATTGAGCTACATATTTCTTTGATCCTTTCAGCTTCAAGTCTTTCTTCATTCAACCCTTTTTGTCCTTCATTCTTCATTAAACTTTTAACATGCCACAACAGTTGTGAAACTGTTTTGCCCGTCACTGCTGTTTCAGATATGCAAATATGCAATCTTTTTGTGTTTAAAATCAAAGCTAGACGTAGCAATGAAGTTCGAATGGTTGTAGTCCTGTGTTTGGCTTATATAAAACCCGCGGACAACTATTACTTCTATAATCGGAAAAAACTAAAATGAGATGGAAGGACCTTTAGTTTGAGTTTATAAATTTAGGCTGAAATTGTAACCAAGCCTTAGGATGTTGTAGAATTTTGTGATTGATTTCTTATTTGTTTATGGTTTGAATGTAACATTTCAATTGGAGAGTAAACAAAATTTATTGATAGGATTCAGTCTCGGGGTTTTTGTAGAATTATGATATTTAACATTTTTGCAGACCGCTAGATGTGGTTATCTTCATTGTTGGTGGGACAACTTATGAGGAGTCGCGCTTTGTTGCTCTCCAGAATGCCAATAATTCTGGGATACGTTTTATTCTTGGCGGTTCTGTAATCCTCAATTCTAAGAGGTAAAATATTTGCTATCAATGTTAATTTCAGCAGGCATGTTTGCTGAGACCACTCTGATTATCTTTCTCTTGCAAATGGCTGTGATGCCATGCTCTAGAGTAGAGTTCCAATCATAAATCCCAATTTTCCTCCTTAAATCATCTATACTTTTGAGGAATTAACTGGATCAGGCGTGCATTAATTTAGTCAAGTTTGGCCCGAATAATGTACTTGGCTTTCACTGGCCATCGGCTGCATGTGTGGAGTATTTTCTAAAATGTCAACCCTAGATCATGGGTATATCCGCCAATGCAACTATTTTTGAGTTCCTTTTTAGGGCAGCTTAATGATTAGTGCGTAGATCTATTTAGCAAACAATTAAATAATTCAGGTTCGACGTGACGAGTGCTAGTTGACTTCATTGGATATATATTTGCTTGTTTGACAAAAATGCAGATTTCTAAAGGACCTAGAAGAAGCGCAGAGGATATCTCGCTCAAGCACCAATGTGGTTTGAAGTTGAATATCCAAATGTAGTTATGCGAGAGCCATGTAAATAATCGTTTTGAGGCTTAATAGGAGGATCATGAAGCTTATGACTAGAAGTATGTAGTTGTTTCTTGATTGCGCTTGTTCCTTACGCGGAGGTAATTGCCCGGTAGATCCTGATCCAGTTTATGGGAGTGAATACGAAGCCATAGCAAGGACTCGCAAGTGAACCAGATTTTAGTTCTCATATCCAGATTCTTAACATCACTTTCGAATTCGTACCAAAATTTTGGACAATTATGCCTTGAAGATGTAGCTACACTTTAGTCATTTATTTACACCTTCGGTGCTCTGTCGGGTGTAAGAAAGAGTTGGGGTTTCATACAGTTAATGAGTTGTTTCTTTTCTTTTACTGTTGGTCTTATTCGTGTATAATTACACTGATGTATACGCCTATGTAGTCGATCATCGATAGCTCGTGGAAAAGAAAATATGTAATTGCAAAGTCTCGATATTTGACTTTTTAAGGTGAATTTTGGCTTTACATGTGAAATTTAACTTTCGTATTGTGGACATTTGGAGATGGACTTCATCGCTAGAAGATTGATTGCAAGCTTATCATGCTTTAACAGCATCCACATGCATATCCTACATCCAATACATGAGTCAAGTGGCAGGATGTACATTGCAGCATACATGTTCACATCCATGCGTTGTGAATGGAAGATAGTGAATTAGTAACTTCAGTTGGTTGGTGCTTTTGTTAAGTCTGATGGGGACACGGTGCCATTATTATTATTTTTTTAACATAAAAGGGAATAAAAATTGAAAAATTACAAAACTAGTTGTGGGAAACAAATCTCCGATATATCCTCTAAGAGGATTGAGCTGCACCCTTCAGGTGTATGTTCTAGAGAAATACTTCCAAGCTCAAACTGAGTTGCAAAATTGGCCAGTCAGTCTGCACATTACTTGCCCTCTCTGTGAGCCCTCTCTGTGAATGTGGCGTGCTCGAACAACTCAGTTCTGGGTAAAGAGCTCGTTAATGCCGAGGACCAAGGGATTGAGGGACATTGAACGCATATATGGAAAAGACAGAATGTTTAGAACTGGTAACGAGTCTACTTATAAGACAATCTTGTGATATCCCCTCTGCCATGCGAGCTGAAGACCAGATAGAACTCCCAGAGTTCAGCTGAGGTAGGAGAGTATCGTTCTATGTTGTGAACAAAGCCTCCAAGTCAGGCACCTGAGCTGTCTCGAAGAAGGCCACCTGCTGTGGCCGTAAAGGAAGAACTTTTGCACGATCTGTCCGTATTTAATTTGACCCGGCCCGGAGGAGGTTTGCTCCAGTCAATAAGTTGTTCAGTCCGAGTCCGAATTTCAGTGTGAGCTCTTTCTTGCCATCCCGATGCCATTTTAATTTGATGGACATACGCCAAAACAATCTCCACCGGAGAAGTTGGCTAAGAGAATTGCGCCTCGAACAAGGCCCTATTTCTCTATGACCATAGGAACCGACAAGTCGTTCCAAACATGGTTGACCAATCCAGGCCCCTTACCTTTCGATGAGTTTGGAAGTTGATCAGGATCCACTCCCGAATTTGCAGGGTAAAAAAGTCTGAAGCGATGATCTGAGGAGGGAACGCATTCCATAAGGTGCAGGCGCGTATACAGTTTCGCATTATATGAAGCGAGGATTCTTCAGAATAACAGTAGTGATAAGGGACATCAGTGGTTAGATGTTTGCGAACTAGCTATTGATTTGACAACAAACAGTCATGCGTGAAGAGCCATAGGAAGGATCAGATCCTTTGCGGCCCCTTCCATTGTCAAATTATCTTCCATAAAGAGTTGGAAGGCCTTCCCTCGTGGTTCATAATCATAGAATAGGTTGAAGCTGTGGTGAATTGTCCCGTTGCAATACCCCAAATTAATTTGTTGGGACCTAAAGAGGCCTTGGGAGGCAGAATCCTTGCTATGGACAAGCAAATTGAGGGAGGGAGAAGGTGGGTGAATGCTTCCCAATTCCAGTGTCCTACAATGTTCACAAAATGTTGTGTCTGCTGATCTAAATCTGAAGGTGGGACCGGCTCTGTTGTATGGGCAATAAGAGGTCCCAAATTTCAACCCAAGGATCCAGCGAAAAACGGTTCCTAGCTCTGTCACAAATTCACCATTTCAACTCCTGAAGAACATGATGCCAAGTAGCCTTAATACTCTTCCAAACCATTGAACCACCCGTTGCTAGTAGTTCGTTGGGTATGATAGCAACATGAAAGTTGTACTTAGCAGAGAGGATCTGTACCCATAATGCTTGAGGTTTAGAGATCAATGACCATCCTAGTTTCGCAAGTAAGGCGTCGTTGATTTCTCTAATCTTCCTAATGCCGAGTCCTCTCGCTTTTTTGGGTTGACAGATTATATTCCAATTGACCAAATTTAACTTCCTCGTGTCATTATTGGCATCCCACAAGAATTGTCGCATTATTCTCTCCAAATTGTCGCAGAACTTACGAGGCAGACAAACCGTCTGCATGGTATAGATGAGAAGGGCCGCTATAATTGATTGAGTCAAGGTGGTCCTCCCTGCGAGTGATGGAAGGTTGGCTGCCCATCTTGATAAGCATTGTTGGACCTTATCCAGTATATGCTGGTAGGTTTTGTTGTTAACTATTTCGTGCAGGATGGGTACTCCTAAGTAACGTCCTAAATCGTGCGTTTGTTTAAAGCCTAAATCTCTGCTGAGCAAACGAGTCTCACAGTGGTGAATATTTTTGGAAAAAAAACACCGTAATTTGGCCAGACTGATTCGTTATTCCGAGGTTGCGCAAAAAGTGTTCAGACAGCGCCATTATTTTTAGTGGAATAGAACCTAGAAAGACGGATTATCTAAAACAGAAGATCTGTACTTGAGATAGCCTCGGTTGGATGGCATGACTCTACTTTGGCTAAGAAAATCCTGCCAGGTTTAAGGTAATAGGTGACTATATATGTAACTATAGGCTAACTATTAGTTCAGACATGTTGCCCCCACTAGTGGTAACTTGGGAAATGTGGACCACTCTTAGATTTGGGATGGGATCTTCTTAGCCATAACCTAGTTCCGATTTTGGTTGCAGTTGCAGAAATCCTACTAACCAACACGACCTTTTTGCAGGACGCAATCATGCAGGTGAATAGGAACTGCTTTGTCAGTGTGCTTTTTATCTGCAAATAGATATTCTCTCTCGTTTCAGCGGGAGCTGATCCTCTGTCCCTTATATTCTGTACCTACTCTATCCCATAATATCTCAACCATTCATTTATGTGGGTCTCACATAAATGGATGGTTGAGATGTTATGGGACAGAGTAGGTACAAGGTATAAGGGACAGAGGATCTGAGGTCCGTTTCAACGCTCCGCTGCAAGTGTATACTATTCTTTACATGGCAGTGGAGATTTAATTGATAAAAATTGGTGAGATTTATTTTATAAATATTTATGAAAATATTTATAAAATAATTAAAAATAATAATTAGCCGATTTATAGGTTAATTCTGTCAAATTTTAAAAAATTAAAATATAAAATAATATTGTTTAATTAAATTTGAGCTTAGATTATTCAAGCATATTTAAGGTTAAGTTCTTTTAAACAAAACAATATTATTTTAATTAAAATAATTAAGTCTACAATCTACCCCTAACTTAAAAATCAGTCCATTAAAAATACTTAAACCTAAAATTATGGGCTGCTAATTGAAAATTACTCG
Organism: Erythroxylum urbanii; assembly: GCA_027568935.1. Taxonomy (NCBI): domain Eukaryota; kingdom Viridiplantae; phylum Streptophyta; class Magnoliopsida; order Malpighiales; family Erythroxylaceae; genus Erythroxylum; species Erythroxylum urbanii. Next base: position 7,375,251 of record JAOQML010000002.1, read on the forward strand.
TCTAATAATAATAAGGGTGAAATCGACGGCGTGAATGGCTGGGCCTGGGACACGACCCCCTCTCTGCTCTAGTTCAATACACTATTGTCATAATTGCTGAGACGCTGTAGGTACAACACTTGTCTCGCTTTCAACAGGACCGGACGCAAAACCATATCCTGTAAAGGAGATGTAGACATTCTTAGTTCATTTTGTGCTCATGTCGGTTCCATACAGATTAAGGCTTCCTTAATGATATGCCTGCGACTAATTAAATTTAACTCTTTTACATGAGTATGAGTCTGTAAACTGGTAATCAGCTGAAATTACTAAACAGAGACAACAGCAAGATAAAGATTTACAACAAAAGATCAAAGGAATAACCGAGTAAAGATAAAATCTTTGGTTGTGGGACCTTCACTGAGCTTTCTAACTCAAGTTCAAGAATTGACATTTCACTTCTATCGCTAATCTATTGACTTTAATGCTTCGATGATAAGATGACATTTAAAATAATTAACGCATTTTAATTACTTTACCTTTCTAGAGAAAGCAAGTTGTGTAGCCATAAATATAAATTCTAGGATGTGAAGATAATTGCTGGAACCTCTCTTCGGGCGAGTCCACGGTCCGACGTCCTACGTGACATCTGGACCCATGGTTCACGGGGGAGGAATTCCCCACCAGGGATGCTTAAAACGAACAAATTTATTTAATTTACCTCCGTACATAAATTGAGA
>JAOQML010000002.1:7376069-7386393 GCA_027568935.1 Erythroxylum urbanii
ACTGAGTAAGGTTGGATGCCGCGGTATGTCCCGCAAACACACACCGCCGACCTAAGGGCGGGGTGTGGGGTCCAACAATAATTATTCTACAAAATTTGAAACATTGAGAGTAAAACTTAATTGCTCAATCTTCAACTTTTGACCTTAAACCTTTCATTTATTCCCAATAACAATTTGTTAATGTGATCACCTCATCCCTGGCATAGTGTTACTTGCTACCCAAGTAATTTCCCCTCTCTAATTATATAGAGGTATGTGTAATTCGTGGCATTAATTTAATTGGTCAATTAAGCTATTGAACTACGGACTGCCATAGCGTCAAGAAATTAAAACTAAGATTTTTCCGCAAGCACTCCGACAGGGACACTTTGCATTTTAATTTATGCTAAGATCATTCTCGGTTGGCATTCTTATCATTTTGCTTCACCTACTTTCTGCCTAAAGTAAGCATTATTATAGCTTCTTCTACTTCCATCATTCTATCCATGTCCTTTATTTTTTAATTTAGTCCATGTACTGATAAGAAGAAAACGTCTCCTTTTAATGATGCATATTGTTTCTTTGGTTAAAATTCTAATCACTCACGACCTGATATTACAAGAGGAAATCTTTTTACAAGAAATTAAGAAGGTGAACATAAAATACTAGTCACCATTACCAAACGAAGCTCTTCGTTTGGAGAAAACGTTAATATGCCTTCCTACAATGTTTCGTAATAAAACTCGAAAATCCTTGAAGTCTTAAAGAAATCAAGGAAAAAAACATCCCAGTATGTACGGACATATATTGCAGGATCAAAACTTGAGAGGAACTCAAGAACATTAATAACAACGACAAAAATCCAAATTATGTCACTACCATGGAATCGCAATATAAGCCTGCTTCAGCACATACTATCATCTCTCTTAAAACGAAGATTAACTCATCTGTGGCTGAAGGAGCCCCTCTGGTCAAAATATCGAAGGACAACAAGCTTTTGTGCCTCTTACTACCTCATCATCGTCGCCTTTCTCAGAGATGGGAAAGACCGACATTTTGTTGTAGTTTTTGGAGAGCCACTTTGAGTGCATATACTTGGCTTTTCTCCATGGTGGGACATCAAGACCCTTCTCTTTAAGAGATTGTTTCGCAGCCAAGCATACAAGGGTAATTATCTTGTCAAGCCTCTCTTCGGTACCAACAAAGACGGGGGGGAGAATGTTCATCATTTCTTTGTATGTTTGTGTAGGTCTCACAACCTCAAACTGAGACCTGAAATCCATATCCACTATGAGTCTAGTTGGTTTGCCACTGTTCTTGTCCATCATCATCACATCTATGTACTCATATTCTGCTGAAAACTGAAAAACTAACATAGAGTTTCAAAACAAAAATCATATGCATGAAAATCAATCATGGTTAACTGCGAAAAATTATGGGAAACATCACTCAGAGAGGAAGATTGTACCTTTAGGGAAGCTAGAGACCCAACAAGTTTTACAAAGACAAGCTTCATAACCATCCGTTCTTAATCTCATAACCACCCGCTTTTTAAGACCATTTGGTTCTCCCATGTTTCTAATATACATCAAGACTTTGTCAAGAACCTGAGTCTCAAAATCTGCAGCCTCCAAAAAAATTTTCTGAAAGGGATGAATATAGCCGCAAGAACAAGTAATATAAGAACCTGATGGAAATTAAGTAGAAGACATTAATTGATGTCACTAGGAATGGAAAATGAAAAGAAGGAAAGAGGGAATACCTTTAACGTTGATCCAGGATTCTCAGAGAGAAACTTGGAAGATACTTCTGAAGAGCTTGGCTCTGATTCTATATAGTCTGTGACCATTTGGGCCAGCTCTTCGTCTCCAATACTTACCATAATGATCTTCGCTAGGCTTCTTCTCCTGAGGGTGTTAAATAGAAGATACGTGCTAAATTAAGCAGATCTCCGAAGCAGTCAACTACTGTCAGATGGAAGTTTGTGTCACAAGCCTTCCCTCTCAGCGGAATTACCACAAAAGAGCTGTGTTTTTTAGTCAAAGCAATCTCATCTTTAGTAACAGTGATGTCACTTGGAAAACGAAAGATACATGTTGTCATTTTTCCGTCATCCGCATTCATACACATTATGAATATCCCAAGACGAGAATTAATGAGATATAGAGGTGAAATACCATTGGATTGGACTGTGTTCTCTAATGTCATCATATGTACTTCCAGTCCACAATTCAGTTTGTCCTTGAAGTCCCGGGCCCTCACACGGTTGTTACTCGGCAAGGTCTTATTCTTGCACTTAGTTGGCGTCAGGATGAAAATGGATTTAGTTGACTAGGAGAGTGGAGTCTTTAGTTTGATTGCAGCAAGTTTATGATATTTTTGTGACAATGCTAAGGCTATGTTCGTATTGTTTGCCTAAGAAAAACAAGACAAATTAGTTGCATGATCAACCTTTTGTTGCCAATAATAGCACATAACGCGAAACTTAATGATTGAGCCAAGAGCAATTATGACTTTTTATAAATGAAAAAAAAAGTGGAATATTACTTGTTTTGCCTTTTACTTCTCGATGAACAAGTCGCCCGATAAATGAAAGCCAAAACATTCGATTAACCTTTATCAAAGTTGTATAACTTTGTAATGTTAACATTTTCCTATGCCTTTCTTAACGCATGACTCTCTTAATGGATTTGAAAAACTGTATGTTCTCAACTTACTTAAGCAAGTAGTAAGAGATATTAACAACTTTTTATAATAACTTTATTAGGCCTCTCTATCACAAGCTTAATAAATTAAATAACCAACTCATACTGACTAGGATTTATTTTCTTTATTAGACTTCAACTCATTTAACGAGATCCTTTATTGGCTTTCTTTATTATCTTTAATCCGGATCAAATTTAATTTTATTAACCATAATTTTATAAAAATCATAATTAGTAATTGTCTAATATGAAATTTGAAAATTCTAAAATTCTCCCATTTGGACAAATATTGATTATAATGATAATAATGAGAATAAGAAACAGTAAAAGTGGCTAAGAAAATCAATGCAATAGCCCATCCATTTAAAACATTTGATCCAAAGATAATAAAAGTCTATCATTTTGTTCCGCAAAGCTTTCGATACCGTAAATTATCAAATGTATATGTTGTATGCGACTTAAATGCAATACAATCACACATATCTAATACCTCACTGATATAAATGAGAAAATAGAATGTTGTAAACTATAATGATACTTGTCAAAGTCAACATCAATGTATTCTGTACACAAGGATCCTCGCTTTGTGATAGTCGGAGGAGAGTCATCAATATACACAGCCTTCCCTTTGTAATTTTTATAAAGAGGCTGTTTTCGTGATTCAAACCTGTAACCTTATGGTCATAAAGTAGCAACTTTTAACAGTTGCTCCAAAGCTCTTCCTCATGATACTTATATGATCTTAAATGTATCATTGTGTCATTTTTCAATCTTAATTTCTCTGAACTTCATGCTAACCTACAACAGAGAAATTTGTTTTCTCTTATTGAATCTAAACTGCGTCAGAGAAAATTATTATGAGATTAAACAGTTATATCTCCCTATGTCTTATAAATCCATAGATTTATCAAAGTATTTGTATATGTCCCGAATACATATGATTAAGTTCAATCTGTATATATGTGCAATAACCATTAAAATGCTCAAGACCGAAACAAATCTTAATACTTTCACTTATATTATGACAATGTACAATAAACTATATGACTGAGAACAAAATGATGATCATCAATATATATAAAAACGTACTCTTATAATATATGAAATATTTACAATTGTATTAAGAACAAATATAATGACCTCTAACTAATAGTATCTAAGGACCTTAATAAACCCACATTATATACTCATATTTAAAAAATAACTAAATAAAGTCATTTAGTTAATAGATCACCCAATATGTCCTTAATCTCGATATGCTCCGCCTCAATGTCACCATTCTACACTTATTCCTTTATGGTTAAATATTTGACCTCTAAATGTTTGAACCCTGTGATGTCCTTATTGTTGTTACTAAACAATATAGTAGAAAGATTATCTCAATATAACTGAATGGGTCTAACAATTGAATCAACCACAGAAAAATTAGAAATTAAGTTTCAAAGCTAAACTACTTGTGAAGCAACCTCATAACATGTTATAAAATCTACATGCATTGTCGAAGAAGTTACTAATGTCTACTTTATACTCTTTCACGAAACAACACCATCTGTTAACATAAAAAATATATCTTAATGTCGACTTCCTGTCATCTGGACATATAGCAAAATCTAAATCTGTATAGCTGGTAGGGTCCAAATTGTTGATTTCATATATATCAACATATAATTCTTAGTTTCTTTAAGATACCTCAAAACTCATTTAACTACATTCTAGTGGTCTATTCCTAGTTAGCTAGATACTTACCCAATAGTCTAACAACGAATATGATGTCTGGTCTAGTGCATATTTGGGAAAATAATTTTAACATCTATCTAATGTAGCTCCTTATCAAAATGAGCTACAATTGTCATGATCACTCTAAATGCATCCTTGGAGGATACCAGAGAAAATGTGACATTAAATTCAATCTCTTCTTTTAGAGTGAACCCTCCGGTCAACTTTATCTTAGGATTCCTTCTTAGTCTTGTAAATCCATTTACAACTGACAGGCTTACATTTATGAGGTAAATCCATAAGCTCTTAAACATAATAATGCTTTATGCACTGCATCTTGTCCCTTATAGCATCCTACCATAATATACCTGTGGTCTAAAAATAGCTTCTATAAAAGTAACTGGATCAACTACATATTCAATGCCATTGTCTTGTTCACCCAAACAGATTATGTATTTAGATGACATTACAAGTCTTTTAACTTAAGTGGATCTTTTTAACTAAATTGGTCAGTAGGTTCATGTACCTCAGGAATCTCAGTATGTACATGTATGGGTTCTTATTCCTATACTGGTATGGTACTGACCTGGATCCACTAGTTTTGATTGAATGAGTGACATATAGGATGTAACTATAGTATCCACCCTTCTATCATGTAAAAGATGGGAGGGACTACCCTCAAAATAGACATTATGTTCCATAAACTTAGCTATTTGTGACTCCACTATTATAGATCCTCTATCTTTATAGTAAAATTTGTATCCCCTAGAGTGGTCTGGATATCCTGTAAAGTAACAACGAGTGAAATGAGAATGCAACTTGCCTTTATAAGAATCGTATAAGTGCACCTCAACAGGTTAGCCTTTACATGAAGATAACCGAGGCTAGGTTTCCATCATTTCCATATTTCAAAAGGCATTTTTGGTATTAATTTATTTATGACCCTATTAAGTATGTATAAAGCAATCTTTATTGCTTCGCCCTAAAGGTAATTAGGTAAGTTAGTCCTGCTCTGCATTGATCTTATCATATCTTTTAAGGTGCGATTTCACCTTTCCACCATGCTATTTTGTTCAAGACTACCTAACATAGTGAACTGACCCACTATACTACATGATTCCAAATAATTGGCAAACGAACCTTGTTCTTATCTAGAAACCTATTTTTACCATAATACTCTCCTCCATGGTCAACTTTAACAATCTTGATTGATTTTTTCCAATTGGTTCTCAACATCAGTCTTAAAAATTTTGAATTTATCAATAAATTTAGACTTTTTTAAAAGTAAGAATACATAACCATGATGGGAATATTTATCAACAAATGTTAGAAAGTATCTTGAATTCATATTGTAGTTATACAGGGGCCACATATATTAGAATGTATGAGTTCTGATATGCTAGAAGCATGAATTGATTATTTTTTCTTTGTTTTGGTTAACTTCTCTTACAACAATCAACATATGTTTCCAGATCATCATAATATATAATTAGACGAATGTTATCCATTACCAATGTCTTAAATCTATCTCTATAAATGTGGCCCAATCTCTTATGTCACAACATGTTTGACTTTTTCTTTATTAACGCTTTCAACCTGTTTGGCAATATACAAAGAAGCATACATCCCAATAGGGATAACACATATTCTATATAAACTATATGATAAGAAGGTAGCACTAATAGGTTCTGCATCAAAAGATAACTTTACAACCAAAATTTTAATTACAAAAATATAACCTTTTTTATCCAAAAAACATACATAAATCAAATTTTGTCTAAAAGATGGTACATAAAAGGTGTCATATAATATAATACAAGATTTAAACAAACATCCCTTATAGAGACTATATCAACTTCTTCTTTATTCTCTACCATCAATTTTTCCTCATCTCTATTCGGCTTTCTGTTTTATACGAATCCCTACATCATGGAAACAACATTATTACAGGCTCCATTATTTAGCTGCCAAAAAATTGATGTGGCTATAACAACATTAGACTCATGTATCATACAATCCAAAGAGTCACTTGATAACTCTTGCCTTTTTTCCAAGTTCTATATTTTTACCACTCCAGCTTCTTATGTCCTTTCTTCTTATAAAAACATGTTATATTCATACTCTTTACAACATCCATAGGAACTTTAACAATACTAGATTGATCAACATCTATATGTGGAGGAAATTTAGGTTGCTTACATTTAAATTTACAGGGATTTACCTTTTCCCCTTAGTTGCTGTTAAAGTTGTTTGATTGGTGTTTTTCAACTTCTTTTCCTTAGCAACACAATGGGTGATCAATGAATTTATGTGTCAAACTTCATCTTGGGAGTTACATGTTGTAACCAAAATACCATACTTCAATGGAAGAGTATTTAGGGCATGATGAATAATACAAGCATCAAGAATATAAATATTTAACACCTTTAGCTTGTTTTGAAGGTGAACATCCTAATTAGGTAATCGCTCACTCCCTTTACTCTTGTATATCTCATAGAGTATAATTCCTTTAATAAGGTGCATATTTGAGCATTAGAAAATACTTTATACCTCTAAAATACATTATTGAGGAAATCTTTTGCTATGTTTATCTTTAGAAGTCCACTCAATAAATGACTTGTTATGGATCTCTTTATAGTCAAATAACACATCCTAGTTAATCTTTCTAGAACTACATATGCTGTTCTCTTAGCCTCTAAACTGATAGATGTAGGTATTGACAGTCTACCCTTGATTATGCCCATATTGATATTCACCATCTCCAAAGTAAACTCTACGTCTTGTTTCCCTTTCTTAAAATTGAAAACAATTAGGGTTTCAATTGTGACACTATTACTGTATACAGAGAAGGTGACTACAAAATTGATAATGTAAATGATCAACATACATGTAGAATAACAATGATATTGAATGCTATAAAATAGTATTTGAAATGAGCATTTTATCATATATATAATGGAACACTTATAGACTAAATGCATAATACATATAGATAAGATCTCTATATAAAAGTGATCAAAGTACATACTATTAACTTTTATGATTGTACCATCTGTGAGCGAATAGATCACTTAAGTAATAGCTATCCTCCATTAAATGCCTTTATGTACATATCAAAACCTCATATAAGGCCAATACATATGGCCAAAATAACCAAATACAATAATAGAGACATCCCCAAATATAAAAGTGAAACAATCATAATACCAACTTGAAAGGCTACTATAGTGACTATGTTTTTATTAGTACCTAAACTGATCCATAGGCACAAGGGATACACATGTATATTACCCTCACATCCATCAATATGGGCATAAATACGTGACAACTTACTACTAATTAATGCAAAATCCTTAAGCACATTCTCATTGTTACGTATTAGTACTGAAAACATTATCAACAAACTTTATATGAGAATTTATCATAAAGAAAATCTTAATAAAATGATAATCATGCAATACATAATAACACATACACCATATGATATGTCAAAATCACGTATATTTCCTTTATTTTAAGTCAATTTCATGAAAAATTCACCCAATTATGGCTTTGTTAACCTTCTTAAAAAATTTTAAAGATAAACCTTATTTATTACTAATGTAATAAATTTAAAAAATTTAAAAACTCACTTTATAAATTCATAGGATCCCAAAAATTTACCCAAAAGAACTTAAATACTATTTTGTGAATGATGATAAATTTGATTTTTTTATCCTATAGTGTGTTGATGTCAGCAGCGCATAAATTGCACGTGCTAGCCTCACATAAAAATTGAATGTGTTAGGTGCATGTTGGTTACATGCCATATGCACAAAAACGCATGCCATGACACATGCTTGATGCATATAACACTTTATGGTGCTTGCAGTACAAGTGCCTTACACATAGAAATGCGCCTACCATCTCATGGTGCATTTAAAGCACATGCCACGATGCGCAGATAGGCTCAACACCTCTGGCACGTATGCTACATATGCCAGGCACGCGTCCAGTTCTTGATGCCTATATGTAGTAGCTGTCTATCATATGTGTAGCACATGTGTTAGAAAATGTCCCAAGCTTCACCTGGGTGATTCTTCATGCCGCATTCTTCATGTCGAAAAAACAAAAAGTGATTTTCATCAACTTTTTAGGTATTGTTCCTTGGAAAAACATTCAAAGATCATTTTTAGGCCTATTTTTCAGCGCAACACTTGCTCAAAATTAATTCAAACAACAATTATGCAGTTTATTCAAGCAAAACACATATTAATTTCTTCAATTTCCTTAAGGAAAAATTTGAAATCTTTGTTCAAATTTATACAATTATGGAACTGTTCTAATTCGACATGTTAATCATAACACAAACCTTAATTATTGACCCAAGATCAACTATGAGCTTGTATAAAAGGAGAAAATGTTTTTTTTTTCTATTCATTTCTTGATGAATAAGCTACATAAAGTATGGACAAGTTGTTGAAACTTTTAATTAACCTTTACAAACATTGTATAACTTTATGCTGTTAACATTTTTCTGTGCTTTTCTTAATGCATGAGCCTCTTAACGAGTCAGAGAAATTGTACGTTTATGAACTTACGTAAGCAAGCAGCAAAAGATCTTAATAGTTATTTATAATAACCTTATTCTTCCTCTCCATAATAAGCCCAATAAATAATCGACCCATACTAATTAGAGCTCATTTTTTTATTGGACTTTAGTCTATTTAACTAAATCTTTTATTAAGCTTATTTATTATCTTTAGTCTATATCAATTTTGATTTTTAAACTTTAATTTTATAAAACTCGTAATTAATAATTATCTAATTGGAATTTTAAAAATTCCAAGAGGCACAAGTGAGAAATGAAATGTAGGTACTCTTGAAGCTTTGTCTTAGCTGATGCTGAACTAGGGAGCAATGAAAAGACATACGATTGGTTCCTGCAACCATTTAGCTTCTATCCCTTACAGTAATATTACATTGAAATAGTAATGCATACACGATGACCGATATATGCATCTCTTAGAACACCTCTAGGTTCACAATTGTGAAAATTTTACAAGTATGTGCATAGCTCGCATGTTGAAAGTGATTATCGGTCGAATGCTTTGCAGGGTTTCCATAATGTAGTCTTTGGTGATGGTGAAGTTATGAGATGCTCAAACTTGCCTTGCTTTCGATGAAATTGTCCTTGTTGCTAACCTTGGTTTCTTGATCCAGTAGTCACAGAAATTTTTGGTTTTTTCATATTCTCTTTATCATGAAACATCATTTTTTGTTAAACCACACGGTATCTGGCGCCACATGGGCAACCAACTAATCCAAATTTGAGTCGAGTAGGACCCTTTTAGGCTACAAAGCTCTCCCTCACAAGTTTTTAAAATGCCTCCATTCCTAAGACTCGAACTCGAGACCTTGGTTAAGGATGGAGTTGTAACATCCCATTATCCGATGACAGGGTTAGAACCCTAGGATATTGTACATGAGAGATTATTGAGAATTTAGTGTATATTTCATGCATCATATGGCATACTCATACACGTGAATAATGTTCACACTCATTAAAACGATCGTACATGCATTTATTGACATTTTCTAGATATAAGTGCTTTTTAATGTGATTAAAATATGAATTTTGAATTATTGTCTTAAAAATTGAATTGGTGTATATGAGAATTGATTTCGCATTTTTGTTGACATTTCGGATATTTTGGAAATTTATAAAAAAATTGAGGTATTTTAGACTAGGAAAAATGTAGAAATAAAAGACAAATGGAAGTGTGACAATTGGACAAATTACTAATATGACAAGTGGAGCAATTAGTAAGTGACATTTGGCTATCACATATGAAGACATGTAGGTTGCTTTAGTGAAGGGCAAGTATCACACTTGCATGTGTGACATGTGGCCATTGCAAACCAAGACACCTTGCATTCAAAGA
>JAOQML010000002.1:7388479-7409303 GCA_027568935.1 Erythroxylum urbanii
GCAGTTGAGGAACAGGGTTATTCCATTGGTGAAAGTCCTCTGGAGGAACCACTCAACTGAGGAGGCGACTTGGGAGATTGAAGAGCACATGAGGAGATAGTATCCTCACCTGTTCGATTCGACAGGTAAGAATTTCGAGGACGAAATTTTTATTAGTTATCTCGAAACAAATTAGTTGAGTCATATAAACATCTTCATACAGATCTCCATTCAAGAAGGCGATCCTTATATCCATTTGATTTAGTTCTAAATCAAAATAAGCAACTATAGTCATGATAATTGGTAGTGAATCTTTGGTAGAAACTAGTGAGAAGGTTTCTTTGAAATCAATCCCTTCTCTCTAGCCTTATACCTTTTTACTTGTCCACTTGAATCATGTTTGATTTTGTAAACCACTTCCACCCAATAGGTTTGCAACCTTTAGATAATTTAACCAACTCCCAAACTCCATTTTATGACATGAAACTCAACTCATTTTCTGTTACATTCATCCACAACATAAATTGAGGACTATTCATGGCTTCTTGATAACTGACTGGTTTAGTATTATCTCCCACATCAAACTCATGTTCCTGCAAATAGATAATATAGTCATCAAGAATGGCAGGTCTACATGTTCTTTGTGATCTCCTGATAACAACTTCATCATCCCCAGTATCAGTGACTTCATTATGTGCTTGATTTTGAGGTTCATCATGAGATTCTATCAGTAGGAGCGGAAGCGACGGGTACAAGGATTATGATACGTTCTTCCTTGAATACAATTTCTCTTGACCCTTGACTTGAACCAAATTCATTTTCAAAATAGACAGCTCTATCTGATTTTATAATTTTGGTCGTGTGAGATGGGCAATAGAATCTAGAACCCCTTGATCCGACAGTGTAGTCTACAAAGTAGCCACTAATAGTTTTTGGATCAAGCTTCGTAGATTGTGGATTATAGGGCTTTACTTCTACTTTGCATCCCCAAACATAAAAATGGCACAAGCTTGGTTTCTTACTTGACCATAACTCATATGGAGTCTTTGCGACTGAATTGCTAGGTACTTAATTCAAGATATAAGCGGCTGTCTTCAATACCTCACCTCACAAAAAATCTAACAAACTAGAATGAATCAATATACACCTCAACATATCAAGAAGTGTGCGATTTTTTCTTTAAGTGATTCCATTATACTAAGGTGTTCCTAACATTGTATATTTTACTTCAATATCGCATTCTTGCAAGTATCTAGCAAAAGGCCCTGGATTCCTTTCACTCCCATCATAATTCCCATAATACTCTCCACCTTTGTTAGAATTAACTATCTTGATTTTCTTCCCCTATTGAAGCTTAACATTTGTCTTAAAAATCTTAAACTCATCCAAAGATTCAGATTTTTCACAAATGAGCTCCACATGACCATACCGGGAAAAAACATCAATAAAAGTGATGAAGTATTTACAACCATCCATAGTAGGTGGAAGAAATGATCCATATATATCAATATAAATTAACTCCAACAATTTTGAACACATGTCTATTTTGCTTTTTCTAACCTTGGCGATCAACTTTCCTTTAATACAATCAACACAGGTAGTGAAATCTGAAAAATCAAGATCTTAAAGTACACCATTTTTTACCAAATTCTCCATTCTGTCTCTAGAAATATGATATAAATGTTTATGCCATAACATAGAAGATCTCAAATCTAACCTCATACGTTTGGAACCAACAACAGTATTAAGAGAAGAAGAAGAAGAAGCAACAATAACAACATCATTCAACTTAAGTTTATATAAATTTTCACATAAAATTCCATTTCCCACTAAAGAGAGTCACGATAAAAAGCTAGTTTTTCAGTTCTAAAAAGAAGACTATAACCTAGTCTATTCAAAATAGATACAGAAATCAAATTCCTCCTAGTAGAGGGTAAATAAGCGACATTATGTAATTCCAAAAAATGTCTTGTATTTAACTGTAGTCTAGCTGTCCCAAAAAATTTAACTTGGACTTTGATATCGTCTCCCATGTACACATGTTGCTCAAAACTAGTCGGTTGATTTGTAACGTGAATTATTGCTCCAGTATCTAACCACCAAGTATTTGAGGGCGCATCAATAATATTGGACTCTAAAAAAACTATCACAAGACAATTACCTTTCTTCTCTATGTGAGCTTTGAGCTTTTAGCAATCAGCTTTCTTGTGCCCAAAATTCTGACAAAAGTTGCACATCCCTTTGAAAAATCTATTCTTCTGACTAATAGTATATGAGCCCACCTCTCCACTTCCTTTATCACTAACAGCTTTCTTCTTGAAAGGCTTTTGGTCACTTGAGCTATTAGAAGTGAACTTTATCTTTTGAGAATTGTTGTAGTTTGTCATCATAAAGATACTTCTTGCCCTTCCCTTTTTCATGTCATCCTTTTCCTTGGCAAGAATAGCAGTCATCTTCTCAACAGTCCATTGCTCTTTGTGAGTATTATAATTTAATCTGATCGAATCAAATTTGGAAGGAAGAGTCCCCATCACAAACATGTAATCCTCACCATGGTCCATGTCCATAACCTTAAGCTTATGGTAACAACCCATAAGCTTGTTGATGTGAGCCCTAATGCCATTTATACCATCGTAAATTGTGTACTGAAGCATGTTCAAATACTCATTCTTCTCAGTCTTTGAGAACTTCTGGTACTTCTTCTTAATGGCAGCAAGAAAATCCTTTGCCGTATGGGTCTTCCCTGACCTTGAGCCACTCCGCGGGCTGACCCCCCTGAAACTTCCTCTCCAACCTCACATTTTCGAAGATATTTGAGGGGTTTTCTTCCATTTTTCATGCTCTATAGATTTCCAATACCTATTTCAGCCAAAAATACTCCAAAACCCAAAAGTTTCTAAAACCATTTTGGCCATTAACTAAACTCCAAAATTTCAAAAATCTAACCCCAAAAACGTGATTCATTTGCCCAAAACAAAGTTAAAAGGCAATAACAACAACCAAGAACAATTTCTACACCTTCAATGCATCATTTCGAAGTCATTTATACCGAAAAACAATTTGAAAAAAAAACGAGTTTATACCCAAAAATAAGCCCTAAAATCAAATGACTATAGAGTTCTGATACCAATTGTTATTCTTAAATGCAATCATCAATAACCACAATACCAAGAATTACATTTTATTAAAAGCATTAACTACACAATAAATTAACATAACTTCAATGTTGGGCATAAAATTTTGATGCATTCTTTTCATTGTAGACACCATAACTTATCAATATTCAACAATTTTGTGCAAGAAAGAAAATTTATAGTAGAAGACCCAACTTTCTCTACACACCACGGCAACCACAGATAAAACTCACCATATGTTATATTTATAACATGTTCTACCTTAAGGGATAAAAGGAGACTAATTGTGTCATTTCAAAGATGTGATGAACTATAGTTTAATAGGCTAACATATAGTTATGAGGATACTACTATATGCATTACATGCAATTAATAAATTATTAATCATCTCATTATTGTTATTAAATATACATTAGACAATTCAATTAATAGTTGTGAATATAGAATTAATGTTGTGATTATATTAGTCCATATATTTCTGAGAGGAATTAGAGAGGAGCGAACAACTTCTAACGATGAGAATACTATTATATTGACTTGTATTCTTGAAGGATGCGTGTCGTTAGAGATAATAGTTTGTCTACTGCAAAGAAAGCCACGCCAGTTAATCCACCAGATTCCTGACAAAACCAAGCCGTACACATTGAATCCATTCCAATTTGGTACCAACGCAATTCGTGTTGTTCTTGATCGACTCGAAATTCACTCTGTTAACTTCTTTTCCAAGTCAGAAATACTGGTATTCCTTCCCTGCCCTTAATCCCATCTTATCAATGATGTAGAAAAATCTCATCAAATTGACATCAGACGCAATGGTGATCGTATTGGACCATTCGATACCGAATTGCATAAACCTGATCTGCTTTTATGCTCTTATTTGTCCATGTCTGGGGCACCCTGCTCCGCAGCAATAATAATTAAAAAAAAGTTAATTGCTTTCAGATACTCTTCCGTTGTTCTTTGGAAATCCATTTACATTTAGGACGCATCCAAGAGGTTCTCTTGGCTGTGAACACTGAATGCTATTGACCTACGCAACCAGCTTTTTAACTTTTACAGTGAAAGCTCAAGAGAAGCGACGTTGTTGTGCATCCATCTCTTGGATGCTTAGTTCAAAGTCGGCAATTTCGTAACTTGCTCCATATCATAGTCTACATATGTCTAAGGATTCCCAACCCAATAAGCAAGAAAAAGGCTAAAACAACTGGGTTGAGGTAACTTGAAGCTGTTGCGCACCAAAAGAACATTGTTTGCTAAACGAGAAACTGTCGAAGAAGTAAGGAGGTGAAATGTGTTTGTGTGCTTGTATAGGGTTGCTTTTCTTTTACTGGCTTTTCAAGAGAGAAACCAAAACAGATAAAACGGAGATTGAAAGACAGTCGAAGAGGCCCAAGCTTGATTACTGTGCTATTACTGCTAGAGCAGGTTAAGGGCTTACCGTATTGGGTGGGTTCGTAGCTTGCTAAAATGGTCCATTGGAGAAGAACCCAGTGGGCTTATTGGGGCCGAGTAACCCTCAATTAATGCTGCTTTTTCTTCTTCTTCGTCTTCGATCAACTCAATTGTGTTTTCTGTTTCTTTTTCTTTTTTTCTATTAAGAAGTCAAAGTTCATCGCTCCCCCACCTGCTCGTTCATGATTTCGCCATTCCAAGATTCAAAATCTCTACTTCTTATTGTTATGAGCGTGAAATCGCATCTGGATATGCTTGATTTCTCTTTATCGTAAGCTGGAGATCCAGTATCATGAACATATATGCGAACAGTCCCAAGTCTTATATTGCGTATACAAAAGGAGACTTTGATCTAGAATCTGGAAGACAACTCAAGCGACCCCGAAAATCAAAACGCTCCCATTTCTCGTCTCCTCTCAAAATGATTGAATACATTGGTAATCGCCTTCGCTACTATTACAAACTACATCCAATTCTCGTCTTCTTTATTTCCTTATGTTTTGGGATCACAATTCTAACCATCTTCTCCCTATATGAAAGACGTTACCGAAATATCACTGAATATAGAAAAAGTGACATAGGTTTTGAAGATTACCCATTTTCCAAGCTTAGGAACCTTGTGATGGTTGCTGGGCATTCGGTGTATACGAGTAGTAGTTGTGGGAAAGTTGAAAATGAGGAGTCTTGGTTTTTGGAGTCTTATCAGAAGCATCCTGGTCAAGCTTCTACTTTTGTAAGTCATATACAAAACGGGGTTGCAACTGCTGCAAAGGACGATAGTGCTCTGCTTTTGTTTAGTGGGGGTGAGACGAGAAAAGATGCCGGACCTCGTAGTGAGGCTCAGAGTTATTGGACTGTTGCTGAATCTAAAGGATGGTTTGGTAAGTTTCTTTTGCTTCTCGTTAAATTTCTGCTGCTTTGTTTTGAGCATTTGCTCCTAAATTGGTGGTTTTGTTTGTTTGAATGTAAAATTGAAGATCTACGTGGAGTACAAATTTTATCACATTACTTGTCCTGGAATTGGTTTGATACATTACGTTCTAACTGATTGCTTGTGGATTTAAACTCCTAAGAGGTTATCCGACTTGATTTATAAGTTTGTTTTTCTAATTTTATACTTGGATATAATTTATGTTTTATCTTGGCATCCGGCAGTAAGAGAGAAACCTGAAGAAGTATTCCAAAGAACCAAGCCTGTTCATATAATATGTAACCGTATTTTATGATAACAAAATTCAGTTCGCATCCTTCTGTAAATCCGGTTCTTGAAATGGCATTTGTGATTTTGTCCTAGGAAACAAAATTTGATAGCATAGACCGAAGGTCAACATCCAATGGTTTATATATACTTCTCGTTTATGTTTAAGATTGATCATCCTCGTCACCATACTGTCAACTCCATAGACTATAATGTAAGAGCTGGTAAAGTTTTTCTTATCTTATGCACTTTAGAGGCTTGCTCTTGCTATGATGACAGATTCTAATCTCTAGCTATCTTGTGCCTACAGCCTTTCTTCTTGTATTGATAATCTCCAGCTTGATCACTCGTCCTTAAGACCCATGGGCCTTTATCAAACTTGTCTAGATGCTAAAACTTTACATTCATGGTTCCTTTATATTGGACATTACACTAGTTTACTTGGTGGAACAAATAATTGATTTTAGTCGTTTAGCCAGACTCTCACTTGTTCCACAGCTTAAGTTTGTTTTTGCATCTAATTTGCTGACTGACTGCAAAATATCTCCAGTTTGGTGTTTTTATTTATACGTTGTGTTTCCCTGTTATTGTGTTTCGATGTTGTGTTTTAGCTCATAAGCGGTAAGTAAAAAAGTTTGATATGTTGTGGTTTACCTATTGCAGAAGCCAAATTCTAAATGCCTAAACTTGTTTGTTATCAGTAACTGATTTGGACTTGGGCAATTTAGAATTTGGTTCCAGCAACATCAATTTGTTTACGTTCGATGTATGAACAGTGAAAGTGTGCTTCGGCTCCTGAAAATGGCATTCCTGAAGTCCTTTTAAACTGTATGTTGTTAAAATTTTCAGTTATGAATGTGTGATTATCAGGCAATCAGGAAAGTGTTAGATGGAGGGCATTGACAGAAGAGCATGCAAGAGATAGCTTTGAGAATCTACTCTTTAGTGTTTGTCGATTCAGAGAGCTTACAGGCACATATCCCCACAACATAACTGTAAGTCCATTTTGTAGATACAATTATACAAGTAAAAGATATCAAGAAATATTGACGCCAGCAATTATAATGGGTGTAATTGTACTGACACTAAAAGGCGATGCAGTGGTGTTAGAGTGCAGATCCTGCTATTTTCGTTCTCATACACAATGGAAGGAAAATAACAAACAAACAATGTTTTTACTTCTAAGGCAGGTTGTAAGTTATGATTTCAAGGAGGAAAGATTTGCACACTTGCATCGCTCTGCGATAGGGTTTCCAGAGTGGAGGTTCTTTTTCTCAGGCACTCCAGCCGCAACAACCTCTGGCTCCAAGGAAGCAGCGTTGAAAGGTGAGGCATCAGTGAGGGCTCAGTTTCAACAGGATCCATATGGGTGTCGAGGTTCACTTAGTCGTAAAAAACTTGGGCGTGATCCTTTCCATCGGTCAATCCCTTATCCTAAGGGTTGTCCTGAACTTGAAGGTTTATTCAGATACTGTGGAGAAGCTCCTTATCCAGCTTCCCTTCCTTGGATGTAGTATTGTTGCCGTAGTAATGGATTACTCACTTTGTGAAGATAAATGTACTTCCAACATTTTCTACCTTGACATGATGGAATTACCAATTAAACGTAAAATGGTCTTTAGGTACTGCCGGCGTAACTAGCACACGGCTACGCGTCAGGTTTAAACGTTGCATATTAGGATTAATTGGTTTTCCTCTTCCAACTGGTTGGTTAGCAACTTTTCTGAATTAAGACCGACCTTAGCAACGACACGGCATTCGGCTATTTGGAGAAATCGGAATGTTGCTTCATCCGGAGGCATCAATCTAGTTGAATGTTTACCAATTTGCAACTTGGAAACGGATCAAATCATTAAATTTGAGCTCCGAAAAGGAACCAACCGCAAGGGCCATGAAAAGGCAGGGTTTAAGTTGAATGAGCAAATCAAAGTTGACATGATAAACTTTCCACTTGAAATAAAGATGTGTGCAAATACGGAAAACTTGAAAAGTTTATATTAAAAAGAAAATGAAGGAAGAAAAAAGGGAATAGGAAGGGAAAATGAAAGAGAGGAACCATCAGAAACCAAAATCAATCCCCATTTGCGATTATGCTGTACGGTCCGCATCATGGCTGGGCTTAATACTAAACCCGCATCACTTGGTTCCTCATCGCTTCGTAAATTTATTCACCATTGAAAAAACACAAAGAAAAAGAGGACGAAAGGGGAGGGGAGGCTCAGATCTGAAATGGGTAAGTGAGAATTATCAGCACATACATATATATAGATACTAAGAGTGGTGCATGACTTTCTCCATTTCCTCATCACTGCCTCCACCTCCTACAAAAAACTTAATACCAAACGTCAAAACATATTTTCAGTCTCATTCCGCCGACGACGCTACTCTTTAAGAATGTACGTGCATATATATAGAGTTAACAGAGAGAGAACGCGCACGCAGAAATCACATTTCACAAAACCCTAATCCGACACCTTTTGGGCGTAAATTTCCACTCCCTATGAGCCCATGCAAAGTGGGGCCTCTAGCCCAATTAAAGTCTCCTTCTTAAGCCACTTCATGCTAAAATCCAGTCAATCTTACACGACTATCCTCAATTACCATATCCATTTCTCGCTTAAATTTCATAATATATTATATATATGTATGTATGGATAGCATAAAATTCTTAGTACGCACGACAAGGCCTGCATATGAGCGGATATGGTGTCTTCTTGTGTTAGTACCCTAAGGCCTAACTGCAAAAACAATGAAGACAGGGAGTCATCCAACTTCTCTGATCTGTGCATTACCAGAAATAATGTCTACATCACCCTATTCTTTCATAACTTCTTGTTATATCCAATGCCGACTTTGTTGCTAATTAGCTCATACAAACTACCACGAACTAGTGGATTACATTAACCATTTTCAGTTCCATTTCTCCTCCACACAAAATCTTGTTCCATTACCCATGACAAGTTTTATTTCATCTGATTTAGATTCCCAGTCTATAAGATATGCGCACACCATATCTGAGGCAGGCAGACTCGTCCCTTCAGCAAGCAAATGGAACTCAATACAACTAGACTTCAACCTCGTTCCTCAGTCAAACACTAACTATTTTTCAATCTCCTCTCAGTATTCTAAGTCCTACGACTATGAACTTGTCATTACGGATAAAAAGTACTTCAAGCGCTTTTTGTACATTTCAGTCACCATAGTGTTGGCTATCTTAGCAATTGCTCTATTATTACACTTTTTGCCCCAGAGCCGCAGGCACTCTTCATCTTCAAGGAATCTTACACTAGCATTAAGTCAAGCGCTGATGTTCTTTGATGCACAAAAGTGTATGATCCTGTGCCATTTTTAATTCCAAGTGAATTTGGATTTGGTCCTTTTAACTCACTCCACAAGTTCTTTTTGCAGCCGGGAATTTTCCAAGCAGTACTCCAGTGAGATTTCGAGGAAATTCAGGTTTGCAGGATGGGAATTTGAGCAGTCCTGCTGCTGACCTTGTGGGTGGATTTTATGATTCTGGAAATAACATGAAGTTCAGTTTTACCTCAGCATACACCGTAACTCTCTTGAGTTGGAGTGTGATTGAATACCATGAAAAATATGCTGCAATAGGTGAACTTGATCATGTCAAGGACATTATTAGATGGGGTAGTGATTATTTGCTAAAGGTCTTCCCTCACAATTCAACTTTAGTTCCCATTCCACTGTACTCTCAGGCAAGACACATCATAAGCTCTCCATCATGATCAGTGTCTCATCTATTATTACATGGGGACTTCAAAAGAAAATTTTCCTTTCTGATTTCAGGTTGGAACTGGTGGCAATGACACCGAACCATATAATGATATGAGCTGTTGGCAAAGGCCTGAACACATGGAATATCCAAGACCTGTATCCTCTTGCGACTGTACAGCTTCTGATCTTGCGGGAGAGATTATGGCAGCTTTATCATCGGCAGCGATAGTGTTCAAAGATGATGCTGATTACTCTGGTACATTAATAAGGGCAGCAGAGAAGTTATTTGGGCTTGCAACTAAAAATGACACTGGTCACATGCAAGGACCTTATACTGCAGTTGAAAACTGTGGTGGGAAGGCAAGAAAGTTCTATAACTCATCAGGCTTTATGGATGAGCTGGTGTGGGGAGGAACCTGGTTGTTCTTTGCCACTGGAAATACTTCCTATCTAGGATATGCTACAGGGAACTTTACTGCCGCAGAAGCAGTGGAAGGGTTATCAGAAAAAGGATTTTTCTATTGGAATAACAAACTTCCAGCTACTGCGGTACTATTTCAAAATTTTGCCTATTTTCACAAAAGAGATTAATTTCCATAAGCAGTTGTTTTTACAATAATCTTGAGAACGCTCTGCAGGTTTTGCTTGCAAGACTTCGATCCTTTCGTGATCTTGGCTATCCTTATGAGCCTGGTTTCAAATCTTCATCAAACATGGCCAACTCAATTGTGTGTTCTTATGCTTCTGACGGAGTCTTCAACAGAACTCCAGGTATATACATATATATACATAAATACACACACACACACACACACACACACACACACACACACACACACATATATATATATATTATCCATGTAAACAGGCAAAGCAAATAGCATGAGAACAAATGGTGGTTAGCAATATTGCTCAGACATTCCTTATTCATGGATGTACTCTCAAATTTTGCTTGACACAGGTGGATTGATCCTGTTGGACCCTGGTCATGGTGAATCACTCCAGTTTGCTGCAACGGCATCATTTTTGAGTAAATTGTACAGTGACTATCTTCAACGTCTAGGAAGTACTGAAGTAAGTTGCGGCAGTGACAGCTTGTCACTGGAAAGTATGAGGAAGTTCTCCAGGTTTCAGGCAAGCATTTCTTTTTTAAAAGCAATGTGAAAGTTGAATATTTCAGGTTCTAGAAATGCAAATGTTCTTAAACGTTGTAATTTCTTATCAGGTTAGATACATATTAGGAGATAATCCTATGAAGATGAGTTACATGGTTGGATTTGGAAACAAGTATCCAACCCATGTTCACCACAGAGCTGCCTCAATCCCTTGGGACGGAAGATATTACTCTTGTGAGGCTGGGCAAGGCTGGTTATTTTCTAAAGATCCAAATCCCAACATTCTTTATGGAGCAATGGTTTCAGGCCCTGACCAGTTTGACAATTTCTTAGATAAAAGGGAGCAACCATGGTTCACTGAGCCAACCATAGCGAGCAATGCAGGTCTGGTGGCAGCACTTATCGCGCTTCATGATCCACCTCGCAAGTCTAAATCAAATGGAATATCAGTGGGGATAGACGTGGACAACATCTTTGAAAAATGTTGTTGCTGTTCGCCATTAGCAAAAAGAAACAAAATGCATTGATACAGGTTGTGAAGATGTATTCTAAGCTGTCGACTTTAATTGATTGTTTTTCTATACAACAGATGTTTCTGAGTACAAGAAAGAAACTCTAGGCTGCATCACAAGCGCATAGAACTTGTGCAGCTGTACGCAAAACTCATTTCTTACATGGGGCAGAAAACTAATGTCTTAAAGCTGAGTAAGCTGTTCCCTTTGTACAGTTTTTTCCTTTCACTTTCTCTCTTCATTTTCTCCTCAGGTAGACTTTAATCTATCCACACCGTATGATCTCTGAAATAAAATTAGCACTAATGAATTCATATTCAACCAATATATAGCAAAAAAGGTAAACAGTAACATGCGTGTACTATCAGCAAACATGAACTTGGCCTCACCATAGCAGAGTGAATCTCCTCTAGGATAGGCATGAGTAATGAGATGAACGTCTGCATATCCTCGTTAAGGGTTGCACAGTGTTCTTTCGACATGAGGAGACTCAGGAAGGTTTTGCTGTCAGGAACTAATTTAAGACCCACCTGCAATCACTATTTGTGAATTTAATATTCAACAAACATTGAAGTTTCTACATGTATGATTAGGAATCAACTTAAGTTGCATGAACTTTTTTTTAGAAAGTCAATTGCTAAGTGATGTACTTCTTAGATGACACGATTTCAAAAAGCTTATTGAAAGCAATTTTATGTCTCCTTATATTTTGTTTGAAGAACTGGGAGCAATTGATAAGCCAAGAAGAAAGAGAAAAACAGGGTGATTACTCTGAAAGCAGCTGATGAAATCCATCGATGCCATGGCTTTAAAGTCATGTTGTAAGCTTCTTCCACAGCTTGCTCCATGTTTTGACCAGGATCCTTCACCATTCTTTGCAACAAAGCAACTGTAAAATCCAAAGATCTACAGAGCAAATATATAGTTAACTTGATATAAATAACATAAAACCAGGTGATCCTGGATGATGAATAACTAATATTGATCATGTTTGACAGCCAGGTGCTTGTAAAATACCAATCAACATGTCTTTAGTTCTATCGTTGAACGATTCACATGTTACAATTTTGGGAAGGATCAATTTACTCAGATTGTTCTGTTTCAGTCATAATGGTAGAAACCAATGTGCATAATGAACCAGTGTTCTTTGTTTGTAGGTTGAATATACTTCACAAGAAAGAAAGAATTCAGGCCATGTTGGTCTTTTGACAGAAGAAGACGTAACATCATCGTAGAAACCAATAATTGGAAAAGGCCAAGACTTTTTTGTCATTATCCGTCATTGAATAAGCGAGCTAGTGTCATCTACAGTATCTACATTATTTAGATCACTAATTCTTCATTGTAAGTGAAGTTAGCTCATCCATCCTTGTACTCGCCAAAAAACAGAAGGGTTCCTCCTATGTTACATGTTGGATTGCTGAGATATAAGGGAATTGATAGGATCAAAGTTACCAATAGTTCTAGAAGATGATAGTCCCCTACGTTCTTTACTTACCTGGTAAGCCAAACTATGGCTTTACTACAGCTGTTGCCGTTTCTGGTATTGCCTTCAACCATCTCTTTCTTCAAAATCTCAACCATATTTGCATATATTGAAGAATCAGAGTCACAAAGCACCTCCAATCTCTGTAAATTAAAGAAAAATTATAAGCCAAAGAGAAAACGGACAGGGGGTTAAGGAGAAAGAACTAAAGCCAGATGGGGACCAAAATAGCCATAATCTGGAAAGTGTTATGAAGCTTAAGAACGCCGGTTTGTAAAAATATCATGGGGGCATTTTTATTCATGACAGAACTTGAAGGCCATTGCCATGGAGATATTTAAGAAAGGGAAAAGTAAGACACTTCTACTGCTCCTAAATTTCATTAATTTACCTGTATATTCTGATCAATGTCTTGTCTCAAAACTGCCATTGTTGGGCCTATCTTATCTTCACCAGGACAAAAGCAAAGTAATAGAGAGTCAAACTAATGCTCTAACTGAACACTCAGTGATAGTTCATGAGACCAGAATAAAATTTACCTAGAACTTGAATGACCAAGCTGCAAACATGCAAAAAGGGCCTAGTTGGTATATGAGCAGCATCAGAATTACCAGCAGGTTTCAGTTTCACCAAAGAGAGCTCGTCAATGGCAGACTTTAACTCTGATCCTTTCTCCATATGATCTCTTCTCCTTTTCATTGTAGGGGAATCTTGGGTTCCTACTACAATTTATAGGTCAACGTAGGATATCTGAGAAACAATAGATGTTAACAAAAGAACAAAACTTCCCAACCTAAGCTTGTGTTTGAGATTCTGTGGTTATCTTATGAGTGACACTGGAAAACTAGAATTGTTTTCTCCTAAGAATTTCTGATTGGGAAACATGTCAGTTTCAGTAGTTTGAGCTCCAGCTTCATAATTTAAGCCAAATAATTACATTATCCTTTTCCTACAACCATTGATGACGAGATCTGGTTGACATTCGGGTAATTTATCTCCTACCCTCTCACCTCAACTATTATTCAAAGATGTAATCTTGCGTGAGCACGATTAATCTCAGCCATCCATTATATTTTATTCTCCTCTCAAGTCTTCATAATTTCCTGCCGGGCAATACTTATCCTAAGTGCTGGACGGGGTTAATAGTTCAAAGAGAGTTTGCAGCAGCTTATCATCATTGAAGTCACGGATTGTGTAGCAATAATTGCATGTTTTGGCTGCATACTGAAGTGGGATCATTTAACGATAACTATCTGATAGATCCTCTCTTTACTTGACAAAAACTGAATGCTTGTTAATATTCAGTTATACCACCACGAAACAGGGATGGATCTTTATCCAACGAACAAACAGAAAGTCATACACCAAATCCTTAGAACCATTTTTCCCCTGTTTTTGTCTTAACGAAATTCCTATTCAGCGCCATATGGTTGGGTTAACTTGGTTGGCTGAAATAGGATTTCAGGTTCAATTTTGTGACTAATGGAAACCAGTTCCTAGGGTGTTTAGACTTATGAAAATAGATATAAGATATAATGAAGTTCATTAAAGGTATAAGACCTGGACCTTCCCGTGATTTCACTTAGTTTTTTAAATATTCTTACTTTTAAATTAAGTAAACATTTTATAATATGTAAATTACCATCCACGTACACACACACGTATATAAATATATAAGAAAATTATCTGATATATAGATAAATATGGGATCTCTAAAAAAGATATGTATCATATATTAATCAAATCACTTAGATTTGATTGTAATCCAGCAAAAAATCTTCGTTTAGTATTATTTTTATACTTTTCTGAAGATTATCATTAACTCTTTTAAGTGAAAATCATCTAATGTTTATACAATGTCAAGATGTTAATTGATTATCAACAATTAACAATTGAAAGGTCACATCTCAAAGACAATAGGTATTTCCTGTTATTTTTATCTCTCACTCACATATGATAGGTTTTGGTAATACGATTTCTACATGTTCTTATACTTGTCCAATAACCTATGCGACCAACATAAGACGATAACTTATGGTCATATGTTTATTAAGAGTATATGATCTCACGATTGATGAATTGATCATTAAGTAGATTTTGTATGTTATACCCTCTATAATAGCTCGCATTTAATCTCCTTTGATCTCATTCATTTAATCGTGTTATAAATGTATACAAATCTCTTGCTAAGAGTTGGTAGCCAACTTTGTATATAGAATTTTTCTAATGTGAGTTACCAATCAAAATGACCTCCCTGTATTATAACTTCTTTTGAATTGAAAATAATATGCTTTCCTATAATTGTCCTATATGATCACGTTAAACTTAAATCTTTTAGTAACATTCTAAAATAGTAAACCTCAAATTTAATTCTTAAGAATTAAACAAAGGTCATAAGATTATGTTGAGAGGTTCACTTAACCTCTAAGGTCTTACATAATATAAGTTGAGATCTTTTGACATACATTAATCCCTTTTATGGTTGTTTCTGCACACACCGTAAGAGTTATATGCTCAGTATTAACTCCTAATTTGGAGCGTATGTCTTTTATAAACACAATATCGTATAGATGTTGGTTCATACATACTTAATGTATAACTTAAGCTCACTTGTCTAACCTTAATTTTATCTTTCCAAACTTTCATATGGTAACTTAAGACAAATATGCTGACCATATGATCACTCCAGACGAATTTCCTTTTGACTTATCATCTAAGACGGCATTCACGATTTAAGTTTCTTGCCTTAGCTCTTAATTAGCACCTTTATAATAAACCTAAAACATGTCTCCTCTCTAGTCATCACAAATACTGAAGTCGATTACTTGTGAGAAGGTTAATCTTTTATCTATCCGACATACTCTTTGATTCATAAGAAAAATATGTTATATAAAATAAAAATACTTCATAATCAAGTATTAAATATTTCTTATTACTTAATAAACAATGTCCACTTATATATGTATTTATATATGACGATATATTAAATGAACATATATGGAGAAATGTTAATCAATTACATTTCAATATCTACTTAATCTTAATGATTTCATATTGCCAATGTATGTATCTTAGGAAATTGGTTTTGTCGTTAGTTTGCCGCCATATCTCGTGTACATATATACTTCATGTTTACTTCTCCTTATGCAACTATATCTTTCACGTAATTGTACTTAGTATCTATACGCTTACTTTCATAAATAAATTTAGGGTCTTTTGTATAAGTGATTACTACTTAATTGTTATAGTTGATTTTTACATGGATCAATCTCACTTTAAGTGACACCTAAACTAACCAAGAGTCATTTATGCTACTTGGCTTCTCAAATTGTTGTTAAAAATGTTATATAT
This sequence comes from Erythroxylum urbanii, assembly GCA_027568935.1. NCBI lineage: Eukaryota > Viridiplantae > Streptophyta > Magnoliopsida > Malpighiales > Erythroxylaceae > Erythroxylum > Erythroxylum urbanii. The sequence goes on from JAOQML010000002.1 coordinate 7,404,442, forward strand.
TCAGCTTTCATTGTGGATAAAGCAATATATGATTGTTTTATACTTTTCCATAATATAACACCGTTGTTACATAAGAAAACAAATCCAGAGGTAGATTTTCTCTCATCTAAATTTCTTCCCCAGCCTGAATATGTATACCTTTGTATACGTAGATGGTTGCTTTTATAATACAATGCATAATCAACATTACCTTTTAGATACCTCAATATTCTCTTTACTGCTTTCCAATGTGCTTGTCCTAGATTGGAATGATATCTACTCAATATTCTAACAATGTAACAAATATCTAGTTAGAGTACACATCATGCATATATACTTCCAACTACACTAGAATAGGAAATTTTCTTCATTTGTTTCCTTTCTTATGGCGTATTTGGACAAAACTCCTTGCTGAGACCTTCGCCTTTAACAATAGGATTATTTATTGGTTTGCAATCGTACATACATAATCCTTCTAAAATCTTTTAAATATAAGTTGCTTAAGAAAATGATAGTAATCTTTTTAATTGATTTCTTAAAATCTTAACTTCAAGAATGTGTGCAACTTCACCCATGACTTTCATCTTAAATTTAGATGACAGCCTATCTTTAACTTGCTTATCAAACTCACATTCATTACTAACAATTAAAATGTCATCTATATATAAAGATAAAATCGCATTTTTATCTTTAGATCTCTTAGTATATACACAGTGGTCTTTATTAAACTTATAAAAATTATATGAAATGATTACATTATAAAAACGAATATATCACTACATAGAAGATTACTTTAAACTATGAATCGATTTCAATAATCGACACAATTCATTTTATTGGCCTAACTTCATGGGTTATTCCATATAGTTTTTTCTTGTAATTCTCTATTCAAAAAAACAGTATTTACATCCATTTGACGTAATTCAAGATCAAAATTGGCTATTATAGCCAATATTAAGCGATTTGAAGCAAACCTAACAATAGGTGAAAATTTCATCATAATCGATTCTCTCCTATTGTGTATATCTTTGCCACAAGGCATACTTTATATCATTCGATATAGCCATCAACATTTCATTTTATTTGAGAACTTATTGGTTCCTAATAGCTTTTGCACCCATTAAGGAGCTCAACCAGATCTTATACTTGATTTAAGCTTAAAGAATTCATTTCTTCTTTCATTGCTTCATCCATTCTTCTTTAGTAGGACCATTAAAAGCCTTGTATACATTCCTTGGCTCATCATCTTCTTGTGGGATAATCATGTGAATTTCTCTTTCTATTTTAAAATGATGTCAGCGAATCATGCCACGATTACTTAAGCGTAAACGTAGTTCATGAGACACATATTCATTAGCATTTGGATTACTCCTACTCAAATCAAATATGATAGATAAACTTTCAATGGGTTGTAATCTCAATTGTCCTTGAATTAATTATTCAAGTTCTATACTACTCCTACTCAAATAAAGTCCTTATTCATGATTCCCAATAATAGAATCATTCTGATCAAGAGTTTCATATGAAAATAGGTCTTTTCACCTTGCTTTTGAAAGTCATTCTCTTAAAACGTGACATCTTGTAATTTAAATTCAGCTATTCCTTCATTACCTTATTTAGCTATAAACACATATCCTTTTGAGTTTTGAGAGTATGCAATAAAGATACTTTTCTTTCTTATTAGGCCTATTTTCTCATATTTATTAGAGAGATTATAAACATAGGTAGCATATCCCCATAGTCTTATATATTCCATATTGGGTTTTCCTTTTATCCACAACTCATAAGAAGTGTTCATATATGATTTTGTGGGCACTTGACTAAGTACATAGGCTGCTGCAAGCAATGTATCACCCCAATAAGTGATTGGTAGATTTGTTTGTTTCATCATAGGCCTTCACATTTCCTGTAGCATTGCATTATGTCTTTCTGTAATGCTATTTTGTTGTGGGCTTAAGGAACAGTTGATTATCTTTCTATTCCTTTTTCATTACAAAACATCTTGAACTTATCAGACAACTATTCTTATCCTTGATTAGTTTTTAATGATTTTATTAACTTATCTAATTGATTCTCTACCAAATTCATATACTTTATGAAATAATTTAATGCTTCGGATTTGAGAGAAATCAAATAGACACGACCATACTGAGTATAGTCAAGTAAAAAAGTTATGAAGTATATAGCCTTATATTGTTGCCTTACATTTAGTAGACTACAGATGTCTAAATGAATCAATTGCAAAAGATAGGAAGCTTATGTTCCATTTCTAATGACCTTTGCGCCATTTTACTAAACAGACAATATCCACAAATAGATAAATCTAGTTGATATAAATCACTTAAGAGACCTTCTTTAGATGATCGACTTATTTAATATTTGAATGATATAACATAATTTAGTGTGCCACAAAATTGCATCATTATTGGAATTACTAGATGATGTTAAAAGAATAACTTATATTACTATTTGAATAAACAACATCTAAAATAATAAAACCATGACCGTAAAAATATGTGTAAGATATAAATTCATACCACAGCTATGGAAATTTACATTAAAACCAAGACTAATCAAAACTAACACAGAAATAAGATTTTGTTAAATCTTTGGAGCATACGACACTTTATGTAGAATTAAGGATCGACCACCACGTATCTCTAATTTACATGTTCAAATCCCTTGTACAACAATCCTTAAGTTATCTCCTACATAAATCTATCATGTTTTATATGATATTTTCTAGAATTCCATGAAGGAATTTTTATCCTTCGTTATATGGTTAGTAGCTTTCACATCTACAATTCATAAAGGATGTGATTCAATTAGAAAAATATAACAAATATCTGTACAAAAAGATTGTACCTTTTTAGGCTCACTATAATAACAAGCAAAGTGACCTTTATGGTCACAATTAAAGCACTTGAATCTTTTCAAGTTCTACTTCTTAAAAGGACATTTTTCCTTTTCCATATTGGTTCCACTTCGCCTTCTTTTATTCTTAAGTATAATAGGTATATTTCTTACCTTTTTTTCCATTTGAATCCACATTGATGCTTACGCTTTTTATTCATAACTCTATGTGAGCTAGAACTAATAACATATACCTCATAGAACATTTTAGAGGCGTTAAAATGTTCTTCTTCTAGTATAAGATGCCTCGTAGCATCTTCCATCATCTTGATGCTCTCATTGTAAGTTAGATGCATCTTCAGATGATCCCATCTCGAAGGTCATGAACAAATAACTTGTACTTGTTGCTTATCTGATAGTTCATCACTAACATCACACAACTCACTAATAATGTTTGACATATGCCTCAAATGCTTTTGCATTGGGTGATTTGGTCGTCTGTTATATGTATCAAACTTAATAGTGAGTGACCTCATTTTAGTCACTAAAGTGCCTCTAAAATATGTAGCTAAAGTGGACCATATGTCCTTAAAAGTTTCATATTTGCAAAACTCACACCTGATATCATTATCCATACTACTCAGTAATGTAATGCGAGTTAATGAGTTCTTTTTCTTCCATGTTTTATAAGTATCATGATTCCTTTTTGTTGGGTCATATTGCCTTTCTTAAAAACATCTATAGTTATGTTTCATGGTTCAAGAGTCTCTTATTCTTGCAGTACATATTGGATTTCCATGTTCCAAATCTCATAATTATCATCATTTAATTTCTCACCCTTTTTTAGTTTTAAAACAATATTCTTTTATGCAATAGTCATAATGGAAACACAAAGTTTCCATAGAAAGAAATAGTATACTTACATATTATTGTCAGTTCATACATAATATATATATATATATATATATATATATATTGAATAATCGGATTTTAATTGTCTATGAAATTAAAAGAGTACATATATTCTCAATCATCAGTCTTATAACAATTAAATAACAATTAGCATACTCAATTAGATTTTTTCAAACATAAACATTCATATAACATATATTCTGATAGAAATGAATAATATCAAACTCATATAGATTAATGAACATAATTTATTTAGTTCATTACAACTTAGTTCAATACATAATAATGAACCTTATATAGAACGAAGTCTATAAATTCATGTGATGAAGTCCTAAAAGCTCGATATGTTATTGTTATACTAATTTTAGTTAAAAGGTTGATTAGATATAAAACTCATATCAATTCTTTTCTTCAAACTTCTCTCATAAAGTTCATCAACAACTATTTATATGATTTTAAAGTAGGCCATTCTAAGTTCTAGAGTATGTTTAGCAGTTCACTTTCTGGTTGTGGCAAAAGTTAAGAGTAAAATTGTGTACTTCACTTTAGCTTCTACAAAAGCAAGACAACCTTCAAAATTCAACTTTTGCATTAAGTTACTAACAATAATAACATGTTGTACTAGAAGTTGTCTACAAAACTCAGAAATCCTAAAATGAATAAATGAACTAATGCTCATAATGAAACTATAATTATTATAATTTACACACAATAACGATTTCAGTGTTATATAAATAAATCATATTTAAATCATGATTATTTCATTTTAATTAGAAACATATTTCTAATTATTATGGAACCAATCAAATTTAAATTTAAATTAAAACTTTGTTTCTAATTCTCATTACATTAATAATGCCAATTCAATTAGAAAATTATTATTAATTTTTATTTAACTTATGAACTTGATAATTTAAATTTAATTAGAAACTTATTTCCAATCAACATTTATACACATATGTATGTATGTATGTATGTATGTATTTAGAAATTTATTTATAAATTTAACTTATGGCTCATATTCTATTTGTTTTACAGCCCAGCACATTATAAGGATTGGTTTATCTATTTCCTTGTCTTTATTGACCTATTAAAATGGGACCAAAATAATCTAAAAT
>JAOQML010000002.1:7411359-7422197 GCA_027568935.1 Erythroxylum urbanii
AGTTGTAAAATTGTTCTCTTTTTTATTACATAGAAAAGGGTATAATTGGATTTCAAAAGTTAAATAGTTAGCTTATTTATGAAAACGCTCTTATGGAGGAGCGTTTTCTGTTTTAACTGTTGGAAGACTTTCAGCCAACGTTTCAGTTACTCTCCAAACAGCATTTATAGCTGTTTGAAGAGTCAAACAGTCGAATCATGCTAATCAGCTAAAAAAATAGCTGATTGGCAAGTTACCAAACGGGGCCAATAATTGAAAATATAATATTCATTAGTAATTTGAATATCAATGGGAGGGCAATCTTTATTTTATTTTTCAATTGTAGTCTATAAACATAACCTAGGTTTAAAACTGACATATCCAGATGTTGGTTCTGTCAATGGTTTTAGGAATAGTTTTGGGCATTAAATCTAGTAGTTTTATCTTTTATTAGAACTGTAAACAACCAAAAACATTGAATCCCTTTTTTTTTAGTTTTAAATTCTAAATAAGTTTATGTTGTTTTGCTTGTCATTAGTTTGGATTTCAAATATACTAAAATAGAATGACAACATACAAGACAAAGAGGTCTCATTTCACACAAAGGTCTTAAATTAAGAATCACACAATGAATGAGTTATTCATACATGCGTCATTAATAATGTGAATATAATAAAGCAATTATTTGGATTTGATTTGAAACAGAATAACTCGTCAATCAATTTTAATAAATTTTAAATTGATAAACATGCATATACACAAATGACTCTTTTACAATATAAGAAAATTATCTAACATATAGATAAATACAGTATCTTTCAAAATAAATTATTCAAATCACTTACTTAGATTTAATTGTAATCTATAAGACTCTTGAAAAAAAAACTTGTTTATTACATAAATTCTTCGTTTAGTGTTTTTTTTGGCACCTCTTTTAAGTAAATATTATCTCATATTTTTAAATAATGTCAAGATGTTAACTGATGATTAAAAGTTGATTAAAAGGTGACATCTTAATCTCATCATTCATTATCAATATATATAATTTTATTACATTATTTTAATAAAAACTATTATATGACTGATTATTAAATACATGATAGAGTTTGTGTAATTTGATCTTTCTTACCCATGCATTTTGTTAAAATAAATAGATAAAATTAAGTAATTTTTAATTTTAATACTTCTACTACTATAAGGTATTTTAAAATAATTTTAAGAAATATTTTTATAATAAGATAAAAAATATTTTTAGTCCACTTACTATAATTAATTTTTCTTTCAGATATCTCTATTACATTTTTTTTCAATTAAGTCCTCTAATGTTAGTAATTTTCCTATTCAAGTCTTTTCTCTAACGGAAATACAAACATGATATATCAAATTAGTACAATGATGACATGTTATGCATATATGATACATGTTAGTATGTCACATTAGCATATATAGACAAACACCAGTACTTTGTAAGCTTTTCAGATGTTACGTAGATGTGTTATGTCACCGTGTTGTTAATGTAGATCCTCATAAATGTTACATCAATATTTTAAATGAATGCACTAATACTATATGTGGTAGCCTAAGATCCATAATGTCATGTGTACTATTAATAAGTCCTCTTACTTTAACTTGAATGACTTAACCAAAAAATTATTAATAGTAGGATAAGTTAATTAAGAAATTATCAAAATTAGTTTAACTCTCTTTCTTTATTATTTTTAATGCTTTTGAATATCGTAGTTGCATTTAAAATAATAAAGCTAATAATAATAATGTTAGGCTTATTAATGATTTTGATGATGGCCATATAATATCTTAAAATTCAAATTTAATTTATTTTCTTTTGAAGGTAATGATATAATTCTTAAGAGGAAATAAAATCATAGAATAAATGATTCCTTTCTTGCAAGACATTTTTTTATAAACTTACCTTGTTTATTTTACAAAATTTGGAAGGATCTTGCTAATAATATATTTCATCAATCAACTCCAGAATTCTCTTAACGGTTGATTATTGCAAGATTATAACAGAGATAATATTGAAGATTTAAAGTCAACTCAAAATAGAAATGAAGCAACAACCAATAATGCCTATTTAAAGAAGAGTCATTGCATTTTGCAAACGAGGGGAATAGAAGCCAAAATCTTTGAAATACTTCAGAAGCATTAATATTCCCAAAAGTAATATCTTGATCAAAATCTCTTGTGCCTTAGAAAGTGACAATTCTTTTTGTGAGAGATCATTGAAGCTCATATGGAGCAAACTACTTCTTCATTTGTTGAGAGCTTATAGAGACTAGCAAAATACTACTAGTGTGGAAGGTTGGAGAACCTTAAAAAATATGTACGTGTGAACTTGTAGAGGCTTGATAAATACTACTGGTGTGAAAGGTTAGATAACCTTGAAAACTATGTACTCGTGAGCTTGAAGAGTCTCGTTAAATTACTACTTGAATTTTTATAGTGGAACACTCAAGTTGGATACTTGAAGACTGGACATAGGCTCGAGTTGTAAGCCGAACTAATATAAAATAACTGCATCCTTCTCTCTCTTCTCTTAACTTTTATACTTCTGCATTATATTGTATGTGTGTTCATTTTAGTAAGAGGCTCCTTCACTGTTATATTAGGCTCCTTCTGTTTCAACTTGCTAAAGGTTTCTTTCATTTTAACAGGCGCCTTCTGTTTTAAATTATCTTAATTGGATTTATCCTTTAGCAAGCTCCTATCTTTTAACATACTTCTATCACTTAACAGGCTTTTATTTCTCAAACAGGGTCCTATCGCATAATAGGTTCTTTTTGCTTTGCAGGCTCCTATTGTTGTTTTAAACTTCAACAAGCTCCTGTCGTTTTATTCGAATTAAAAGTTATCTCTTGCGTGTGTTTGCTTTATCAAATAAACCATCTTTAGTTTGACTTTTTTTAATTCAATCCTTATATTTCGAAAACTATCATTTACTGGTATATAGTATTGTTTAACATAAAATTCCTTTTGTCATACTCTATTGTTTTTTTGTTTATTCATAATTCCAAAACAATGTCATAGTAGAACTTAATAATTTCAAAACTATATCAGATAAGTAAAATATATATGAAAAAGTAACAAAATATGACAAAAAGGGTTATATGATAGCTAAACAATATTATATGAGGTAAGTGATAATTTTCAAATTGTAGGAATTGAAATGAGAAAAGGTAAAAAAAACATGAGGTCTTAGTGAATTTAACCCAAATAATCATAAGTATTAATCAATCATATAATGAAAAAGTAAGTTATATTTGTGGTTTACTTTATATGTTATATTAATTCTCTTACATATTTTAATTCACTTCATTTAGTTTTCATTGTGTATCATTGTCAAGCTCTTATAATAAAGAAACTAACAGATAAAGTGGACATAAACATATTTGATAAGTAAATTTTATATCCTCTGATTTAATACTTTAAAATTGAATTTTTGGTTTTTGAGAAATTTTATAACAATTTGATGTGTTTTGTGGTTATTTTCCTAGTTAATGAAATCTTGTTAGATATAAAGGATTTTTGGAGCAAAGTGGAGGATAAAAGAATAAGGAAAAATGCAAGTCATAATGCCTTTGTACTAATTTGGAGCGCTTTTGTGTTGACAACCTTTTTCAAGTGAAGGTTGCAGAAATATAAGCACCAATGTGACAGAAGAAAAAAAACCATTTTTACCTCAATACCCAAAAAGTTATAGAAACATTAGCGTCATTGCACTAGTATAAGCACTCTTGGGTTACAAAGGAGAGTCTCCTATGTACTAGACTTTGAGCAACACCTTTATGGCAATAGATCATGAATCTTGCGTTATTATAGTTTAAATTTATGAGGAAATTTTAGACTTTGAGTGACCTAAATCTAGAAAGAGAACATAAATAGAAGACTCTGAGGTTTTTTAGAGGAGGATCAACTTTTATACTTTCTTTTATAGAGCCACCTTTTAATATTCTTTTGGGATATTTTCTTTTCCATTTTTCTAGTGAAGTTAAGAAGAAGAAGAAGAAAATGCATAAGAATAAAGGAAGAACATGGAGATGAAATTTAGCATGAATTTTCCTTCAATTTATAGGTTTCTTTTTCTCTTATATCATGAGTCGAACCTTGTTTAAGTTACTATTTAATTTTATAATGTTATAGATTTCCTTTCTAAGGCTATGATGTAGCTAGATTACAAATACTTGAACTAGTCTATATTACTTAAATTGATGTTTTATGTCAATTCCATGTTGAATATTTTGTTATATGATTAGTGCTTATGCTTGCTTGATCAACAATTGTTTTATTTATGATTTAAATTGAAATTGAGAAGTAATAGTTAAATTGCACTTGGATGAAATATCATATGGTTATCATAATATATAGACCTTTATGGATTTACGTACATTATTATGAATTTCTTATTTTTAATCAATTTCATAGGTTCATAGTTATCATAAAGATGTAATTAATTTGCTTATTAAAATATACTATTTATTTTGAGAAAGATTAGCCATAACATTAGAGAAATTCATTGGCAATAAAGGAAACATGCATTAATTGGTTAAACTAGGTAACTAAACTGGGATTCATCTTGATAGAAACTAAAGTACTAAAGTCATGTAATATTAATTGCCAATCGTTCTATATTTTTTCTTTTTATTATTTTGAATTGCATTTTTTTATTGAATTACATTCTTGACAATACTCTTCTAACATATACTTGCATTAGAAAACCTATAATAAATTTTTTGCATCGTTATTAGGAATTGTGTTATTTATTAACATTGATATCAAATAACTCAATTTTACTTTAGATTTTAGTTTTTATTTATTATCTTGTTCTTATTTTATGCTTTATAAAAGCTCATTTTAAGTGCATGTGAAGGTTTGAGAACGATAATCTGCATCCTCTTAATTCATAGATGAGCATGCATGTTAAAAAAATAGAAAAAAAGGAGAGAAGTTGTCATTCTATTGCAAGAATCTATGGTTGATTATAAGGGAGCAAGAAATAGGAATAATATATGATCAGATAACCAACAGTTGAACAATTTATATATAGTCAATTAATTAATGGCTTTATGACATCATGCATTGCCTCTTACTAGTATTCAATCAATTATTAAGAGGCATGCCTTCAGGAAAATAATTTTGAGTTGAAAATAGTAACAATGCAAAGTATTCAAGTGAGTTAATTTAATGGATTGTTTAATGAAGATCTTAATCCTCACAGCTCAAATTTTCTTGAGATCTGTGACAATTTTAGATATAATAGAGTTATCGATGAAGCCCTTCGCCTTCTCCAATTTCTTTACTCTTTGAGAGACAAAGCAAAGAATTTTCTAAATTTCTCTGTCTCCAAATTCAATCTCTACTTAGGAAGATATAGTTCAAAAGTTTCTTTCTAAATTCTTTCTACCAGTGATGAGCATTAAGATTAATAACTTTACTCAGTTTAAAGGTAAGACGTTGTATGAAGCATGGGAGAGATATAAAGATTTGTTAAGAAGTTGTCCTCTTCATGGTTTATCTAAGTGGATATATGTTCCTAATTTCTATAATCGGTTAAGTGACACCATAAAAAATTGATGTGTCTATAAGAGAAACTTTAATAAGGAAAATTGAAGAAGAAGCATACAAATTATTGGAAGATGAAGCAACTAATGGTTACTAATGGCTCTGTGAGAAAAACATGCCAAAGAAGGTAGTTAAGATACATGAGATAGATTTTATCTCTCACAACCCAAATTATTTATCTTCCCAAAAAATTGCAGAATAACCAAATGATAGCTAATGCTTTGCCTTATGAATTATATATTTCTAGTCACCTCATTGAGTCTAACTAAGAATGTTCTTTTTATGTTACCCACACTTATCCCTTAGTCCTTGAAGATTTTTTCTTAAATGATCCCTTTATACTTATAGCATATGATTATTCTAAAAAAAGGGAGCCATATTACTTTAGGCAATAAGAGGAATTTAATGGTTTAAAGAGAAAGAGAGATATGCCTTACAAGTTAAATAAAGTAAAGGAAATTAAGTTTAAGGATGCAATTTCTATGTGCACATGTAAATAAAAGCAATGGAGTTAACAAGTTCCAGGTAAATGGTAATGAGTTTAAAGGTATTATTAAATAAGTGTGTGGGCTTATTGCAAGATTTTGAAATAATTGTATGATTATGGGTGTATTTAGACAAATTTATAGATATTATCTTACTTGTAATCCTAGCCATACATGACAAGCTAATATAAAGTCTTAATGAACTTTGATACTACGAATGACCTACATTAGTGGAGAGTTGCGTAAAAGGTAATCATATAAAGTCCTAAAACATTCTATTGGAAATTAATTATTTACATAAACTTATTTAAGCACAAATGGTTAAGAAATAGAGACTGGTCACACACAACACTTAAGGGGTTTAAGGTGAGATGGGATTATTAATTGAGCTAAAATTATACACATCTATAATGTTTAGAGCATTGTGTGAGTTATTGTTTTTGCGAAGTCTTTAAGGTTGTTAGTTAATTTGTCCAAAACATTGTATGTCCATTTCATGTCTTAGTCGTTTATAAGTTAAATTGTTTAGTTTATTTCATATTTTGCTTTTTTTTCATTCAAGGACTAGAAAATGTTAAACCTAAGGGTATTTAATAAATGGATTTTATATCTATTAATTTGATATTTTAAATTTCACAATTTATACCATACCATATAGTTCTGGTAACAATAAAAACTGCAAAAAAGAAGCAGCGATATTATTGGAAAGAATAGAGCAATTTGATATGTTTTATAATGTTTGTACTTAGCATCATTTTATTAGAAATGGGAGATTTCGGAACAAAATATAGGATCAAAGAGCAAGAAAATCATAAAAATACAAATCATTGTGTCGTTGCACTGTTTTAGAGCACCTTTGCACTAAGAGCCTTTTCTAAATGACAGTTGATACGAGTATAAGTAACTACACTACGAAAAAGCATTTTTGCGCTCAATTCCAAAAAATTACATCAATATTAATGCCTTTGTGCTAATATGAATGTCTTTATGCTACAAATGAGAAACTACTACATACCAAAATTTGAGCGACGCCCTTACACCACAATAAAAGTGCTTATGCTAGTGTAGTTAAAATTACAAGGAAACTTTCTTTTAGGGAGTCACCTTTTTGATATTCTTTTAAGAGACTTTCTTTTTAATTTTTTGACAAAAGATTTAGAGAAGAATTTTGCATAAAAAGGGGAGGAAAAAACATGGAGAATAAGTCTAAGAACATAAATTGACATCAATTTTCCTTTAGTTCCTTTTTTTTCCTCTATGATATTATGACTCAAACCTTGTTTAGGTTGTTATTTAACTTTAAGATGTTCTAAATTTCCTTTTTACGGATATGGTGTTGTCAAATTATGAATAACTTAATTTGTCTAGTTTAAATTAAATGGATATTTTATGTCAATCTATATTTCTGTTTCGTTATATGACTAATGCTTGTAGTTACCTTATCTACAATTATTTGATCCGTTAATTTAATTTCAGAATTAAAAATAATAATAAAATTAAACGTTGATTGAAATATCATATGATTAGCATAAGATACAGATATATATAAATAATTGTATGCAATATATTGAATTTCTTATGCTTAATGAATTCCACAAGTTCACAAGTATCACAAAGGTGTAATTAACTTGCTTATTGGAATTTGTTACTTATGTTTAAGAAAGATTAGTAATCATATCAGAGAAATTCATTAGCAATATAGGGAACATGCATTAATTGATTAAATTAGGTGATTCAAGTGAGATTAATATTATTTCTCCAACTTTTAAAAAAAATCTTATTTCTCCAAATAAAATGAGATTAATCTTGGTAAGCTCAGAAATTTTAGAGTCACATTATATTGATTGTAAACCATTCTACGTTCTTTACTTTCCATTATTTTGAATTGTATTCCTTTTATGATTTAAATAAAATTAGAGTTAGATTGATTCTAATAACTAATAAAACAACTATGATCGAATAATACTTTTTTTATCATTGTGTTACTTATTCACAATAACATATATGATAAATAGAAATTATAACATATTTTACACCTTTATTTTATATTGTTTGAAATTATTTACATAGCACATTTAAGTTAAAATTGCTACATTTTACTATTATTAACCTAAGTCGTTTATTTCCATATTTTATTTCTAAAAGATATTTAAATTGTAATAAATATTTTTGTTTAGATTTGGTAAACTTAAAGGAAAGAATCTAGAAGAAAATTCAAAACAAAGCCCAGAAGAAAGTCTAGAAACAAGAAAACAACCCAAACGAAACGCAAAACGCACAGTAGAGGCAGGAGTAAAGCACAGTAGATAGAAGAACAAAACATCAGCACCCAAAAGATAACAACAGTAGCCAAAAATGACGCAGCATAGCAGAAACAATCTAAGTAGCAGACAACCAGAGATAAAACGATGCAACAGAGGACAGAGAAAAACAAAACACACAGCAGAAGAAAGCAAAACACAACGACACCAAGACCAACACCAAAATCACACAACTGGGCGGAACAAAACACATTAGTAGAAACACACCGGAATCAAAAGGTAGCAGATAAGAAGATAAAAAGAAAGCAGCATTTGGTGGGGGGTGGTGGGGGAAGGACTCACCCACCCGATGTTTTTTGCATCTAATCTCTTTAAAATAAAGAGATTAGCATAAACTTGTTAGCATTAAATCCTAAGAATCTTGATTATAGAATCATATATCATATCGTATTATTAAGAGATTGAAAAGAGATGCGTACCTGACTCCATTGTTGGTAGTAATTCAATGCAGCGGAATGATGTTAATTGGGTTCGTCTTCCAATCGTATTCACTTTATTAGTGTTTTTTTATTTCTCTCTTGAGAGGATGTAGAGAAAAAGGTCTTCGTGAAAGGATTGGAGACCATTACCCTATAGATGTAGTTTCTTCCATTTGGCAATTAAGTTGGAAAAAAACAACTATTATTCAAATGATAATGTGGAAAGATATAAGGCATGTCTTGTGGCCAAGGGCTTTACTCAAAAGAAAGGAATCGACTTTAAAGAGACTTTCTTTGTGATTTTTACGAAAGACTTTTTTAGGACAATTATGGCACTTGTTGCACATTTTAATCTTGAGTTGCATCAAATGAATGTTAAAACAACGTTTCTTAATAGTGAAATTAAAGAAACAATTTATATAGTGCAATCAGAAAATTTTGTGTCAAGAGACCCAAAGAATATAGTTTGCAAATTGACTAAATCCATCTATAGACACAAGCAGGCATCTCGTCAGTGGTTCTTTAAATTTCATCAAGTTATTGCTTCATATGGTTTTGAAACAAATATTGTTGATGATTGTTTGTATCACAAGGTCAATGGTAGTAAACACATTTTTCTGGTTTTGTATGTCGACAACATATTGCTTGCCACAAATGACATAGGCATGTTGCATGACACCAAGAGATTTCTATCAAAGAACTTTGAAACGAAAGATCTTGGTAATGCTTTCTTTGTATTAGGAATTGAGATACATCGAGATCGTTCTCGAGGTATATTGAGATTGTAACAAAGGAACTATATTGAGAAAGTTCTCAATAGATTTAGCATGCAAAATTGCAAACCATGTGAAACTCCGGTCGCTAAAGGAGACAAGTTTAATCTCAGTCAATGCCTGAAGAACAATCTTGAAATTAAAGAAATGCAGAAGATTCCTTATGCCTCGGCCGTAAGGAGTCTAATGTATGCTCAAGTATGTACACATCCGGATATTACGTTCATATTTGGCATATTAGGTAGGTATTTAAGTAACCCCGACATGGATCATTGGAAGGCAACTAAGTGGGTTATGAGGAATTTACAGAGATCAAAGGATTATATGCTCATATATAGGAGATCGGATAAGTTGGAGATCAATGGGTATTCTGATTCCGATTTTGCTGGATGCCAAGATAGCAAAATATCCACTTCAGGCTATGTTTACTTGTTGGCTGGTGGAGTGATTTTGTGGAAGTCTGCAAAGCAGACGCTCGTTGCTTCATCCATCATGGCTGCAGAGTTTGTAGCGTGTTATGAGGCATCTAATCATGGAATATGGCTGCAAAATTTTATCACTGGGCTGCGAATTGTGGAGGGTATTGAAAGACCACTCAAATTATATTGTGACAATAAGTTAGCGGTTTTATATTCCAACAACAACAGAAACTCGACAAAGTCAAAACATATAGAAATTAAGTTTGTCGTTGTGCAAGAAAGAGTGCAGAGTGGACAGATTTTCATAGAGCGCATTGGAACAAATTCTATGATAGCAGATCCACTTACAAAAGGACTACCACCCAAGGTCTTTCATGAGCATACTACTCATATGGGTGTTGCTCTGTTTGAGGAAATTTTGCTTTAGTGGGAGTTTGTATTGATATTTATGATAGACTTAGGTTTTATATATGTATTTGGATTACTTTCTACAGAAATGAAGTCTTTAGTTTATTACACTCAAATAAGTATTATGAAACATTGATCTCAATAACGTAAAATAGGACCAATTACAAATAGACATGTGTAGATCATATTACATGTAATTTCCATACTATGCATCTATGATTGATCTATATTATTTGGCTATGTTGGTCTACGTGACCATTGATGGGTCCAGTTACGATTGATGTGACAAAGACCGCTTTGATCCTATATCGATATAACTAATGGACGAGATTGTTTAGATACCCTTCAAGACATGATAACAAATTTCAGGAGCTCATTGAAGTTAAAAACACATTTATCAAGATACATATGTGATCCAGTGGGAGATTGCTGGACAATTTTATATTGATTCATA
>JAOQML010000002.1:7422297-7436259 GCA_027568935.1 Erythroxylum urbanii
GTTTATTTTGCTTAGGGTTGTCGTTTTTTATAGCATAAAAAGTTTTTTATTTCAAAGTTTAATTTTATTCTCTCCCACGTCATGGACAGAAAATTTTTTTATAACAAACTGAGAATTTACCCATAAATAGCAGATGTATTAATCTCTAATTTTTTTGTTATTTATGGGTATTTTTCCGTCCGTGACGTGGGAGAGAATGAAACTAAACCTTGAAATAAAAAACTTTTTATGCTATAAAAAAAGACAACCCTAAGCAAAATTAAACTCTAAAAAAATAAAATCTTAAACTAAAATTTAAGTTAAATTAAAAAATAGTTTTAAAAAATAATTTCTGAGTTACAATGGCGGGGTGGATACTTAGGCGGGGTCACCCCGCCATTACAAATGGCGGGGTGGTGTCTACGTTCTCCCACCCCGCTATTATTATTGACGGAGTGTCTTATATCTACTAACGCCTTCTTATTTTAGCATACATCACGGACGAAAAAAATTTTTTATAATAAACTGAAAATTTACCCTATCTAGTTCATCTGTAATAATGAAAGGAAAAATCAATAACCTGTGTTATTATCAGGATAGCTTAGTTATTAGAACAACATCAGTAGTTTCTAATGATGCAGCTAGGTTGTGCTACTATTGCGGTGGTCGTGTCCATGACCACTCATTCCCTGTCTCACCCGCGAGCATTAGCTAGAGCCAGCTCCTCCTTCCTATCAACATGGACACCCTCGAAACTGGGTCTTAATCCTCTGGGGCTTGGACGCGTAAAGAAGAAGACTTTACTCTCCAGAAAGCTTGTGGTTCGAGCTGCGAGAAGCGAGTCCCAAGGTGTCTCCTTGGGCTTCCGGGCTCCCGCTTTTGAGGTGTTTTCTCCTAAAATGTGGTTTTTATTTGAGGGATTTGTTGTAGTTTCCAATTGTGATAATTTTAGTGGCATGTTTGTCGTTGTGTGGATTCTTGTAGTTGCGAGAGCCTCTGACTGGGAAAATGTGGACACTTGAAGATTTCGAACAATATCCTGCGTTACTGGTGAGTCCTGTGTTTATGTGTCAATTTATTAGCTTTGCTTTTGGTTTGTGGATAAACCGAATGTCCAACACTTGTTCAATAATAGAAGGATATCTCTTAATGCTTTACATAGATGTAACACTTTGATGACTTGCTGAGGTTTTTATATTTATATAAGCAAGGTTTTAGTGATATTTAATCGCCTGATGCACATTATAACATTTGGACAGAGTTTGTGTCTTGCAACTGCGTAATTGTTGATGTTAGTGAATATATAAAACCAATTAAGTTGGCCTCACACAACTGCTTAAGCTATTGTGGTGAAATGGTTACTTAACAGTTGAGTGTGTTGGCAGCTATGGCCTGCGTATCATAATTTGCTCATCATTACAATCATAACAATGCCACTTCTAGTTAACTTTCTCTATTTGGCTTCTACGTCTTTCTAACTTTTCCCTGTCAAAACTTGTACAAGTATGAGATGACTGATGGATTTAGGTTGTGCAGGTTATGTTTATCTGCAATCACTGCCCATTTGTTAAACACCTGAAGAAGGATATAGTGAAGCTGGCAAACTTTTACATGCAAGTAGGCGAAACTGCTTGTTTTGATGAGTTGCAATGTATTTTAAGTTGAAATAAATTGCTTAACTTGAAGTATAATGCGTGGCAGTATTTAAGGCTTTCTATTTGTTGCAGAAAGGACTTGCAGTTGTTGCAATATCTTCAAATTCTGTGGCCACCCACCCACAGGTTTTGATAAGTCCTTTCTTTGAGGTTTTGTGCTGCATTAAAACTGTTGTCATTTATTCAAACTGAAACTTCTTTTCATAGGATGGACCAGAGTTCATGGCAGAAGAAGCGAAAATATTGAAGTATCCTTTCCCTTATCTTTATGATGAGGTGTGTGAATCACTACGGCTGTTAACTTAATCGAATCAAGCTTTTACTTTATAATCTTGACGAAACTATATAGAAAATTCATTTGGTTGACGTCACAATAGTTAAAATTCATTGTATTCATTCTCCCCGATTGAATTTTGTTATTGTTTTCCGAGAATCCTTTTCTGTGAATTTTGAAGAAACTATTTGCATGCTGAAATGCTTATTGCAGTCACAAGAAGTTGCAAAAGATTTTGGAGCAGTTTGCACGCCAGAATTTTTTCTGTTTAAAAAGGTGATTGGAACCATTCTTATCTGCTTTATTGACATCTTTTGGTTATCATCTTTGTCCTTTTGTTGAGGGGATTGGTTACCTGCCCTTTGTTTTCATTCAGTTCCTCTCCGTCATGTAAATGTCCATTTTGTGCATTTGTCAAAATATAATTTTGAGTTGTAAACACAATGAACTAATGCCACAGGATGGTCGGAGGCCATTTGAGCTGGTGTATCATGGGCAGTTTGATGATTCCCGACCCAGCAATAACGTGCGTGTTACTGGCAGGTGCGTAAATGGTGCAAAGTTTTGTCTGCTTATAAATACTGCTTTCATGATATGGGTTCTGCTCAGCATTTCTTAATCACTTAGAATATTACATGATTAGGGATTTAAGCCAGGCGGTAGATTGTGTTCTTAGTGGCCAGCCTGTTTCATCAGTTCAGAAACCCAGGTATATTATTTGGTTTTCATTTCCATGTGAATTCCTTCAGAGTTTTATCCTTACAACACTGAGTACAGTAATTCTTTCCTTTTTACACAAAAGTGTTGGATGCAGCATAAAGTGGCATCCTTGTTAAAAGCTGTAACTTTTTGAGTTGCCGTCTTCTTTCCTTATCTGCCAGTCGGCATTTTCATTTCTGAAGGTATGCCATATCTTGCTATTGACGTTTAAGATTAATCTGATTTTTTCGATGTACATTATGATTTGCACATTTTTTGTTGTCATTCCTCCAGCTGCTTAACCTGCTACTTCTCGTTTTGCCTCCATTGTTCTATTTCATCATGGAAGCTACACTCTTCTCCAATGTGAAGTCTGGGTGTCGCTTAACTTGTCAGATTTATATGGAAAAGTATGCAATAGCTATTATCAACTTTGAAATCCGTACCTGTATATAGTGTAACATATAAACTTGTGCGAACTGATGATATTTTTGTTATAAAATAGTGACGAAACATGGAAGAATACATATCTTATTGTTATTATGTGCTCTTCTAGAAAATGCAATGATGCTTTCTTACTTGGTCGCATCTGTCACATTTAACTGAGGACATTTATGATGTTGATGTTGAGTTGTCCTAATCTAGAGTAAATATAGTAAAATTTATGAACTTTGTGAAAATTATAACCTAAACTTCAATTTAGATCAATAAAATGTATGAAGTATTCAGTCCTTTTCTGGAATGCTATATTAGAAAATTTATATAAAATTTTTTACTGGAAGTGTATTTAAAACGAAGAAGCTCACACTGCCAATTTGATTTTCTTAATCCTACCTGATAATTTTCTTTCTGAAAAACTTAGAAAATTGTGCACAATTTGGACTTCTCTAAATCGTAGTAGACTTGTTGATATCTGTTAAACATCTATAGGCCCAATGTAGTTAAATGTGCTTAAATGAACTTTTGAATGTAAACTCATTGTATTAAACTTCGGCTTTGAACAATCTCAGTTCTACTACATTCAAAGCTAGCTCTTTATGCTTAACGATTTTTTACAATTAGAATTTTCATTTGCATATTTGGTTTTAAAATGCATTCTTGAGAAATAAGCTCCCCTGCCTCTGAATTGTTTCTAGCTCAAAATTTCGGAGAAGTAAGCTCTTCTTCGTTTCTTTCCAGATAAATGTACTGGAAAATGGAATGAAGATAGAGATAGCAAATGGAAAAGAATTAATTGGATTAAAGGCATTACATGTGTCCTTAGGAAGATTATACTCTTTCCGTTTCCTGTAACCTCTTCTATCTTTTCTTATTTAGAAATGTGTTGTCCAGAAAATTACTGGATAGTGTAAAGCCCTTTAAAAAATGCCAATTAACTATATTCATTGCTCTTGTCACAATTCGGGCTATATTCCTTTGTATCATATTATGTAACGTCCACACGAGTGTTTGCCAACTGAGAAAATTCTGCCAGAAGTCCTGGAAGCAGTGACCTGTAGATAGAATGTCGGATACGTGTTTTCTTTTCTAAATCATTTTGGGAATTCTTAGCACACATACACGTACACATAATTGATGAGGTGCACCAAGTGTTGGTACAAGTTGTACGGTAGCAGACATAATCTTTTATGCAGGGTTAAAGAAGTGGTTATAGAGAGTTGCTGTATTGGAAATTATTTGCGATTTCCTCCAAAAACGTCTTTTTATCATGTGTATGCGCGTTGGTTTCATAATCATATGGATGCTTTCACGTGAGTTGAGAAATTGCGGAAAAAATGTCATTATCTGGGTGGTTGATTTTCGATGACAAGATACTGAAGAATTAAGGGGCCTGTACTTCCAGGTGATTGATCAACGAGGGACATATATTCAGTTCCCATGTCAAATTCCTGATTAGCCTGTTGCCACTTTTCTTCACTTTCTTTGTACATTTGAAAGCATAACGCATACAGAAATCATTCACCCTATTGACAAGGATTTAAATTCTAATAGATGACCAGAAACTTATTAAGTATCTTCTAGTACAATCATTTAAAGTAAACTTCCGTTGATGATGATATGATTATTAGAACTGGTAACGAAATTTATGAGAACAATTATCTCATAGGGTTAGAATGGCTTCTAGCAAGTGAAGTTTTGTTAATGGTTGCTAGTTGCTTGCATTGTCAGGCATTAGAGCTTGACAGGGCTATAAAACCTGTCAAGTGGGCCTCAGATGGTATGATACCACATGACCAGGAGCAATGTATCATTTCAAGATGGATTGATGTTTTTGGTTAGAACTGTTAGGGAATGGTGGTCCGCTTGTTCTCCCATTTGTATTTAGCGCTTCTGCCAACAAATTGTCACTTCTGTGGCTTTTTCTTGATCCGACCCCAAATAGACAAATTTCATATGTCGTGTCTGTCTAAAGCATTAACTAAAAATAATAACTAGTAGGGTTTATACAGAAAAAAAGAAAAAAAGTAACGGAAATCATTCGCCTAAAAGAACTCTTTGGATGATAGGTCTTCATCTTCCCTGAGAACTACAAAAGAACTTAGGTAAGTAGGGAGTTGTCCTGCCATTCGTATACCGCCGATGAGCGATACGAGGTGGAGGGGTTATTTGGTAATGCACACATTTTATGGAATTCGCTCATCGGTCCTATTTTTCAACCTAATTAAAAAGATATTTGACCATTTCCAAAGATATTGAATTGTTTTTAAAAAAAAATCCCAGGGAATACCCCCCTAATCTTATAATAGCTATAGTCTTGCATTTGCGTGCTAACCCTGTCACTTGGAGGAGCGAACCCGAAAGGAGAAGAGATAAAAGACGTTAATGATCATGGAGTCCCTCTTTGGTTTTTTTGTTTTTTCATTTCCAAGCTGGAAATGTTCAACTGTGACAGAAACTGGCGAGTAAAAGTTTTGCTTTCTGCACAATTCACTGATACAAGAACATAATAAAGCCAGAGTTGAATCAGAAAAGCCTAAAGCTAACATATGTTTGTCAACCTTTAACAAACAGATTGTTCTGTTGCTTGACAAAGACTTTTCAGAACTATTAACTCAAGAAGGTGATCTAATTAAAGGCTCAGACGACCTGGAGAAACTAGAGGACTGAACTGCTGCTTTTGGATTTGTGGATGCTTCTTTGCTATGACAATTGGGTTTATCCACTTCCTCATTCCCATGTCTGATCTCCCTTAACATCGCAGTTACGTCCTTCATACTTGGTCTTTCGTCTGGTGAAGGATTCACACAAAGGAGGGCAACCCCAAGTACTTGAAGCATTTCTTGGAGTTGTGTACCGGAACATAGAAGAAGCTGTTGGTCTAAGATTGCTGTCAAGTCTCTTTTCCCTTCTCTAAGTTCCTTGCTAATCCAGGTCACAATGTGGGCACCATCAGGAATCCGGTTATCAATCGGTTCTTTCCCTGTTAAGATCCCTAGGAGAACCACGCCGAAGCTATATACATCACTCTTCTCTGTGATTCTGAAACTGTATCCATATTCTGCGATATATAGAATTCGGTTTTAACTCTCTAATCGACGTTGTTATAAGCTTACTGAGTCAGTCATATGTGAAACAGAGTCCAATAAAGTAAGCTAAAGTTGAGGCCTAACTTGGTAAAAGACTTGCATGAAAACATTTAAGCAGAATATATGCAATCTGTTTTCTTTACAAACGTTAATCAATGTTGCACATGGCTAAACTATTTGTGCAATTTTTGAAAACCTGTACACCAAGTTTGTTTCATCTTAACTAGAAAATGTTTTAAGTGTCGGTACTGACCTGGAGCAATGTATCCGTAAGAACCTGCAACTGTGTCCGAAGCTATTGAACATTCTGAACAATTGAAAAGCTTAGCTAGTCCAAAATCTGCAATGAAGGCCTCAAATTGTGGTCCTATCAAGATGTTATTGGCCTTGATATCTCGATGTATGATTGGGGGGATACAATCGTGGTGAAGATAAGCCAAACCATGAGCTGCCCCCAATATAATCTTATATCTTGCATCCCAGTCCAAGAACAACTTCTTCTCATAGAGCAATCCTGCCAAACTTCCATTACTGATGTAATCAAACATGAGCAATCTTGTTTTCCCGTTGTTGCAACATCCTAAAAGCCTGACAATGTTTTTATGTCGTATTGATCCAAGAGCTCTAACTTCTGCAGAAAAAAAATCTCTTTCTGGAGCTTCAGTATTCTTCGGTGGCCACAACTTTTTCACTGCAATAGTCTGGTTCATCGGAGCCTCAACACGGTAAACTATTCCTGAACAACCCATCCCAACAACATTTGAATCAGAGAGCTTGGTCACTATATCGGTTACAGAAAAGTTTAGCTTCTGAAATGGTGTAAAATCCCATTCTGACATGTTCTCTTCTTTGTCCTTCCTCCCAGATGAAGCCTCGCGAAGTTTTATAAAGACAAGGACACCAACAAGAACGAAAAGCAATGTTGAAGTTAAACTGAGAAGAGTGCAAGTGATAAGTTTTCTTGTGGAGTTCCTTCCGCGTCCATTCTCTTTTACATGGCATGTTGTTCTGTTGATGCAGAGCTCTTCATTACCAGCATACGCAGTAGGAGGCAAATCATGGAAGAACTTAGTATTAGGAAGCAAACCTGAGAATCTGTTGAACGAGACATCCAGAGACACAAGATTCTCAAGAGTTCCCAGTACTCTTAATGTTCCTCTAAGCTTGTTGTGGGAGACATCTAAATTGGCAAGCTTTGAGAGATTGGTAAAACTTTCTGGAATAGGACCTGTTAGAGAGTTCCTACTCAAATTAAGGAGGATATCTAGCTCTTGTAATTGACCAATCTCATATGGAATTGAACCAGAAATCCTGTTACTGCTAATATCTAACAACTGCAAATCCCTACACAGACCAAGTGACTTGGGGATAGAACCAGTAATGAGGTTTCTGCTCATAATTAACTTATTCAGAGATGAAAGCTTGCCTAAGTTCTCTGGAACGGAACCTGCTATATAGTTCCTTGAGAGGTCCAGGACGTTTAAGTTGACGAGAAATTCAAGAGATGCAGGAATGACACCTCGGAGTTTGTTGTCATGCAAATCGACCATTTCTAGCCTAATGCAGTTGCCAATTTTCGGAGGAATTTGTCCAATAAACTGGTTATCTGACAATTCAAGGAAGGTCAAATTATTTAGTAGTCCTATCTCTGGTGGAATTTGACCTGTAAAGTTGTTAGAACCTAGTCGTAAACGGGTCAAGGCAAAGCAGTTGCCAATATCAGGTGGAAGTTCACCCGAAAGTCCATTTGCTATTAATAACAGTTGGGATAAGTGCTTGAGATTGAACAAAGTACGCGGAATGGACCCAGTAAGGAAATTATGCGAGAGATCCAATGCTTGAAGTTTCTTGCAGTTGGCTAGCTCAGTAGGAATGCTTCCACTGAGCTGGTTCTGCCAAGCAAAGAACAGCAAGAGCTCATTTAGTTTCCCTATGGAAGGTGGAATCTCTCCGGATAATCTGTTGTTATGTAGCTCAAGTTGCTTTAAACCAGGAAAATTCCCAAGAAAAGACGGAATCTCTCCTGAAATTTTATTCTCAGACAAAAGAAGCTCCTCCATTGAAATTAAATTGGCAAGAGAACCAGGAATATTTCCGATAAGAGAATTCGTCGAGAGATCAAGGACTTCCAAACTAGAACAGTTGCCAACAGCTTCAGGTATGGTCCCTGTTATGTTGTTCTGCCATAATAACAACCTTTTGAGATATTTCAGAGAGCTCAATTCAATCGGAATCTCACCTGAAATTTGGTTTTCATACAAAAACAGATTTTCAAGCCTAGAACAGTTTCCAACTTCTGCTGGAATGAATCCAGTGAGATCGGCAGTATAAACTGAAAGAGTTTTGAGATGTTTCAGTTCTCCTAAACTTGCTGGTAGCTGTCCAGAAATCCCAGTATCCGCAAGGCCTAAAAAGATGAGTCCTTTGCAGTTTGATATCTGCATTGGGATTTCGCCATGAATTCCTGGGTTGCCTCCAGCTCGAAAGGTCTCCAGAGCTGACAATTGGCCAATCTCTGCAGGAATCGTTCCTGAGAGCTTGTTATCAAACAGTTCTAGCTGTCTTAGCCTTGAACAGTTTCCTATTTCCCCTGGAATCTCCCCATTTAGTGAATTTGTATTCAGTACAAGCAACTGTAATTGAGATAGCTTTCCTATTTCAGCTGGGATTTTGCCTGTTAAAGCATTGAAACTGAGGTCCAAGGTAATGAGTGAAGACAGGTTTCCTATTGAGTTTGGGATTTGTCCGGTGAGGTTTCCGTTAGAAAGGACAAGAGATGTGAGATGGTTGAAGGAAAGCACCTGCATAGGGAAGCTGATAGGAAAACTAGTGGAAGTGACTGCTAATTCTGAGACATAACCATCAACTGAGCATTGAACATAATCCCATTTGCATGGATTCTGGTGAGCGGGATCCCATGAAGAGAAGTAAGAAGCTGAAGAAGAAGAAGAATTAAAGGTTGAAAGCCATGAAAGTAAAGAAAGTCCTTCCTGGTTCAGTGCAGAGACAGCTGGAAAAATAGAGATGTTGAGAAACAAGAGAAAAATGGTGATTGCGTTGCTTGACATGATGAGCTTGGTTGTCTTTCTCTGCTACTGTGTATCTCATTTAAATTGTGAAGCTCATACAGTCTCACATTTCTATGAATGTTCTTTTTTAAGTGTGGGGAATTGAACTGCCCTCCCTGTTATCCCATATTTACTGACATAACAGTCTACTTTTTGTCATTCCTTGCTCATATATTGAAGTATTACAGATATGCACATACATGTACAGATATGTAGTCAACTTGGTATAGAAAGGTCTTTGTACTAAGATTTTTCCATACTATGCTGAAATTTCAAGTACATATGGCTTCAGTTGTTGAGGAGAAAGTTAGCTTCGATCACTTAAAATTTTCTTACTTGTGTGTGATTGCCTTGATGGTTTCTTCATGATAAAGAAGACATCTATTCCTGTAATTACCATTTTATATTATCCACAAAAACGAAGCTTTGTATTTTTTTTCTTTTTTCCCTTTCTCTATGGAGATATCTGGTAACATATTATTTTTCTTTTGCTGGGATAAATCTGTGAAGAAAACTTCTCTGTTCAGTGGTTCTCATACAATGATTGTTCATCTTTTGAATTAAAAGAATACTCACTAGAGTCCAGATTCTGAGAGGGACAAAGCCACCACACAAATGGAGGTGGACACCACAACCCTTTCTGCTGCATAATTTTGGTAATCTCTCAAAGTCACTTTTTTTTTTCTGCAGGAAAACCAATGTTCTTACCATGAATGTATAAGACACTCACTCACTTGTAAATGAGAGACTGAAATTTGTCCATGCCTGATTAGGTAAAACGCCATGCCCTTCACACCCATGCATGAACCTTCCCTTCCCCCCTGGATCCAACAAAAAGGAAAAGATGGGTACAACTTTCTGTGTCACAACTCCTCACTTTTTCTGTACCCTACTGTAATCTCCTTTATTATTTATAGAGATATAGAGAAGCAAGTTATCTCTGAAATATTAATAATTATCACACCAACGCTGATATCAATTGTTTAGTGAAAAAGTTATCAATTTCATTTCAGAAATAAAATAATCAATTAGTAGTCTTTTTTATAAATTTATAAAGAATTTAACATCTCTTTTCTTTTTCTTAATACCAGATTGTGATACAAATCTTCACTGTGCAATCCTAATTCAAGCAGAGAGAAGCGAAGACCCTAGTTGGACACACAATTGCTATCAGGAGCTCTTTCGAGATTGACATACAAATGATTCACTTTGCAATTATTCGCTGTTAGAATAGAGTGTACGCGTAAGCTTAACATGCTCTATTGTGGGGAGATAAGCTTTTGAGTTTGAATCTTGTAAGCAGGTAGCAGCATATGCCAACTTTGTTGCTTTTGATAACTATATTTGGATAAATAGGAAGCCAGGACACTCTAATCAAAAAATAAAGGCAGCATATAAAAATATTGGTAGACTAAGCTGAAAGAGAAAGAAATTTTTGTAATTTAAAATTTTTTTGAAAAATCCTTTAATCTTTAAATTTCCCAAAAAAATCATTTCTAATTTCAGTTTTTAGAAAAACTTTTTCTTAAATGTCAAATAAAAAATAACGATAAAGTATACATGACCTAAATTTCACAAGTATATTAATTAAATGACGCTTACTTGACGATTCAACTTAGTTTTTAAATTCAAATGAACAATTTATATAATTAATTTAAATTATTAATTCAAGTCAAGTTTAATTAGTTTGAGACGAGTTTATGAATTGAATTAAGTTATAATATTAATGATACTTAATTAGTCTATATCTATGTGTGTTTGACTGTAATTTTTTAATCAAAGAGTTTTTTGAAAGACTAGAAATTATTAATTTTTTCAAAAATTTTAAAAATTAAATATTCTTCTAAATGTTTCAAATTTTCAAAAAAATTCATAATTTTAGTTTTCAATTTTTTTGAATTATAAAAAAAGTTATGTCTTTTATCCAAAAAAATTTTGTTTCTCTTTGTTATATTCTTTTTTTCTCACAACTGAAAAGCAAAAGAAATACTAGTATTATTTGGATATTGATAAAAGCATATTTTCAATTTGTTGATGTAATGATCTTTCTTATTTCAGTTATTTAATCACTAAACTCTTCAATGTAACCTTTAAATTTTGTTAACTATTTTATGTTAACATCTTTATTGAGGCTTCTTATCAAATACACAAGTCGTAATCATATTAAGTTATATATTCAATTCCGATTATGTTGATATTTAATATAGTAAAATTTAAAGACTTAATTTAATAATTGAAATTAAAAATATAATTTTCTTATAATATTATCTTAAAGTTAGAGAGCATAGTCTTGTATCTAATTGAGAAAGAAAATCCCAACTCATACTATCCGAGTGGTGGAGTAATGGATAAAAATAACAGGAAACGAGGATATGTATGCGTATGCTTCTTAGTTCTTAATTTGCTCCATCAAATCTGTGTAAGATACTCAGCTCAAAAAGCTAGGATGGCCCTATGAAAAGAGAACTTTAGAAATAAAAGAAACAAACAAATAGACAAGAAAGATAGAAAATGAACTTTGCTTAAGTTGGGTCTTGTGGTGCAAATAGGTCCAGTGATTTGGATTAGTATGTCCGATTTTGCTGGATTAAGTGGTGGAAGGTGGGGCAAACCAAGGGAATCCCCAACCCCAACCATGGATGGTGAGCTGTGCGCTGATCTATCTTTTTCTTATTGATTGATTGATGGTTGATGGTTGATGGTTGATGGTCACTCGTTATTCATTACTGGTGATCACTGTTGCAAAATTCGTACTGTATTGATTAGTATTAACCAGTGTATAACGTATTGGTCGAAAAATGGTTTTCTCCATTCTAGTACTATACCGACTTATTTCAACTCATACAGGTCTTATCAGTTATTAGTGGTCTTATCCATTCTAGTACTATTCCGACTTATTTCAACTCATACAGGTCTTATCAGTTATTGGCCGGTATTTAAATTACATTTAAATTTGTAATTTTCTAAAACACGGTTAAATTTTAAAAAGTTAACTTTCACTTACCCAACCCCACCCCACCCTCCTCATGCCCGTTCAATCGCCTCCTAACTCCCAGGTCCCAAGTCTCTCACCGATACTCTAATTACTCAGTACTTGTCGTCCAGTTACCGGCCAGTCGTCGCCTCACCACGCACTCATGCAGATATACTCTCCACTAAATAGGCTACTCGTCTTTGGTCTCGCAACATTGCTACGCCAAAGAAGATCAGTCTCCACCAGATTTGCTACGCTACGCCACTTGCCAGCAATAACTTTCATCGTCGCACGCCTATAGTGCAACGAGCCAGTGAGTCAGTGACCCAAACGGCCAGGCCAACTTTCAACTTTGTCAAACGACTCCGCTCTTTTTTTAAAAACAAAATAACGAAGAACGCCTCTTACAGCTTAGTCTTGGGTCTTTTTGTTTTGGATCTGGATTCTGGACAAGTGTGGCTATGGGCTTGTAGCTTGGATTAATCAGTTAAGTGTCTGGTTTGGTTTAAGTGTGTGGCTTGTTTTAATTGTGCGAGAGTGGCGTGGATTAAGTCTACGACTTGATTTAAGTCGTTAATGTTTGACTAATAACAAAAGGACAATTAAACCATTAACTTAGTCTTTGACATTGTTTCTTACTCTTAAATTATAGATCTAGTAATTAATTATTTTTATATTATAATTTTAGTATTTAATTTAGTTTACTTAATCATCGTACTTAAATTAGTAGTCTCTAGTTAAAGCAACAAAATTAGGGTTTAACTGTTGAATATAAAATGATTATGGAATAATTTAAAACAAATTTGGATAATTTTTATCAGTTTAGAATAAATAAGTCACTGAGATAATTTGAAATTATTATGGAATAAATTATAATACATGAATTTCAAAGACATGGTTGATATAAAATTAAAAATTATATAGCCCAATATATTAATGTACTATTTTTCAATTTTAAAAACTTGAAGTCTATTTTATAAATTTAAAAATTATTAGAAATGATATCATGTATTTACTAATACTAATACCAATACCGTGTCGTATTAGAATCAAATTCGATATCAATATTCATTGGTGATATTAAGAAGAAAATTAAAAAATAAAAACTAAAATTTTATATAGTTTCTTTCTTATAAATATTCTGTAGAATTTGTTTAATTTAGGAGAAAAGAAAAATAAGATACTGGTGATTGGATTAACAGTTATGGCCTTTTAGCCATCGCCACCTGCGGCATAACTGGTAAAGGGAACAAACCCATAACTGAATTGTAGTCCAATCCACCTAAAAGTGGAGCAAGACTATAACTACTTTGAAAATAAAGCAAGACAAACAGTTAAGGGTCATTTTCTTTAATTTATTTTATTCTCGAGTGTAGTTGCACTTATTTTTTTATTTTATTTTTGGCTAATTTATGGTTTTTTGTTCATGGTTTCTTTTAATAATAATGTAGTTAAACTTTTATAACTAACAACGATAAATTAATTTAATTGTTTATATATATATAATATCACTTATCAACAAATACTAATAGTTTATTCATCATATATTAAAATAAGTGAAGTATAATAAATTTGTAAAAATTCAAATAATATTTTTAAATAAATATATTTATTTATTATAATTTTAATTTAAATGTTTAATTTGTAGAAAACATTTGTAACAATATTTTAAAAACAGATTAGAATATCATGATCTTGACATTAAATAATTTCAATTTTTTGAAAAATCATTTAATTTTAAATATATATATATATATATTCACATTCACATTGATCAAACTTGATA
>JAOQML010000002.1:7504721-7516871 GCA_027568935.1 Erythroxylum urbanii
ATTCACTATGTATTATTCATGTGCATATATGAATGCATGAATATGTCACCGACACTTTCAATAGTCCTAAACCACTCTAATTACCAAAAAGACCAAAATACCCTTTCTAATTGGTGAGGGGATGTTACACATAGCATGCCACAAACTCTCCATGTATAGTGGAGGAAGTTACCAGTATCTACTTGACACTTTTCCACAATACTATACCATCTGTTAATATAAAAATGTACCATGATGTGGACTTCCTATCATTTAGGCATATAGCACATTTTGAATTTGTATAACATATAAGGTCTAGATTGTTAACTTTCCTGAATGTCAACATATAATCCTTAGTTCCTTTTAGATATCTCAATACATGTTTGACTGCATCCCAATGGTCTATTCCTAGGTTAACTAGATACCTACCCAATAGTTCAATAACAAATGCGTTGTCCGGTCTAGTGCACACCTGAGCATACATCAAGCTACCAACTACAATAACATGCTTCAGTGCCTCTCTTTCTGTATCATTCTTTGGACATTATGCCAAATATAATCTCTCATCCTAAGAGATAAGTGTTACAACAAGTTTAAAATCAACTATATTAAACCTTTGCAACATTCGCTCAATATATGCTCCCTGTGAGAGACTAAACAAGGATTGAGAGGCTTGTAATACAAGCATCTTTCAACTTTACTTTCCTTAAAGCCAAATGAGATAAAAACCTCATCAAACTTTAGGTACCATTTTCTGGAGGCTTATTTCAAACCATTTATGGATTTTCTCAAATTACAAACCATGTCAACTTTGCCTTGATCCTAAAATCCTTGAGGTTGCTTCTTCATAAAGGTCTCCATTTATGAAAGCAGTTTTAACATCCATCTGATGTGGCTCTATATCATAATGAGCTATTATTGTTATAATCACTCCAAATGCATTCTTAAAGGATACAGAAGAAAGGGTAACATCAAATTCGATCTCTTCTCTCCAAGTGAACCCTCTTGCAATCAAATGGGCTTTTAACCGCTCAACTTTACGCTAAGAGTCCTTTTTGGTCTTATAAATCTATTTACAATTGGTAGGTTTGCAATTATAAGGTAAATTCACAAGCTCTGAAACCTTTCTATATTTTATGAATTTCATCTCATCTCACATTGCATCCCATCACAAATCTACATGAGGTTCAAAAATATCTTTTGCAAAAGGAACTAGATCTACTATGTGTCCAATATCATAGTCTTGTTTACCTAAATAGACTATGTAATCATATGAGATAGGAAGTCTTCTCACTCTAGTGTATCTTCTTAATTGAACTAGTTCAGTATACTCTTACACCTCAGAAACCTCAGATCTTGATCGACTAGTTTTGATTATTTGAGTGATGAATATGAAATAACTTTAGTATCCACCCTTTTATCATCTGGCGGATGAGAACGACCACTCTAAGATGAAATGGACCACTCTCATCATAGACATTATGCTCCAGAAACTTAGTTGTTTGTGATTATACTATTCTAGATCCTCCATCTCTACAGTAAATTTGTATCCCTTAAAGTAGTCATGATATCTAACAAAATAACAACGAGTGGAACCAAAATGGAACTTATCTTTATAAGGATTATACAAACGTACCTCAGCAGGGTAGTCCTATACCTAAAGATAAGTTAGGCTAGGCTTCCATCCCTTCCAGATTTTAAAAGGTCTCTTTGAAACTAATTTGATTAACACTTTATTAAGTATATAAAAGGCAATCTTTATTGCTTAATCCTAAAGGTAATTCGGTAAATTAGTCCTGCTTTGCATTGACCTCATTATGTTCTTTAAGGTGCGATTATGCCTTTTGACCATATCATTTTACTCAGGACTACCTAGCATAGTGAACTAAGTCACTATTCTACATGATTCTATATATTTGAAAAATGAACCTTTTTCTTGTCCATGTCTACCATAATATTCACTTGCACTATCAAATCTGACAATCTTAATTGACTTTCCCAATTGGTTCTCAACTTCAGCCTTAAAGATCTTAAATTTATCAAAAACTTCAAACTTGTCTTTAAATAAGAACACACATATAGAATGGGAATAATCATCAACAAATGTTAGAAAATATCATGAATTACACAATGTAACTTTATAGGTCCACATATATCTGTATATATGAGTTTTAATAAACTAAAGGCATGAGTTGACCCCCTTTTCTTTATTTTGGTCAACTTACCCTTGAAGCAGTCAATGCATGTTTCCAAATCATCATAATCTAGAGTTGGGAGAATGTTATCCTTGACCAATCTACCAACTCTATTTCTAGAAATGTGACCTAACTTTTCATGCCATAATATGTATGACTTCTGTTTTATCAAGGTTCTCTTTCTAGTGACTTGTTCGACAATATATAAAGAAGCATACATCTTAGTAGGGGAAAGACACATTGTATATAAGCCATATGACAAGAAGTTAGTACCCATATATTTTGCATTAAAAGATAACTTTATAGCAGAAGTTTAAATTACAAAACTATAACCTTCTTTGTCCAAAACAGATACAGAGATCAAAGTCCATCTAAATTATGGTGTATAAAACGTGTCATTTAATACAAGCTTGAACTTTGTATCAAGGTTTAAACAAATATTTGCTACAGAGATAATGTCAATTTCTTCATCATTGCCCACCATCATCACTTTCTCTTTTGTATGAGTCCCTGCATTGTGGAAGCAACATGATTAGAGGCTCCACTACTTGATGTGGCTATAGTAAGATTAGCCTTATGTATCATACGAACCATGAAGTTATCTGATAGTTATTGCCTTTATTTATAGGTATTGTATTTCCGGCATTCCAACTTCTTATGTCCCCTTACAGATGAAACACCTCATACTTTTTACAAATTACAATATCTGCAGGACCTCTAGTAACACTAGATTAACTAACATATATATGTGGAGGAAATTTAGGTTTCTTACCTTTAAATTTATAGGGCTTTACCTTTGCCTTCCCTTTAGTTCTTATAAAGGTTGTATGAGTTGTATTTTTCAACTTCTCTTCTTCTATAACACAATGGATGATCAATGCATTTATGTCCTAAGCTTCATCCTGAGAATTGTATGTGGTAACTACATACCTAACTCTAATGGAAGTGTATTTAGAGCTTAGTGAACTACACAAGCATTAGGAATATGAATATGTAACACCCTTAGCTTATTCTGAAGGTAAATCATCCTAATTATGTACTCTCTCACTCCCTCTGCTCCTATATATCTCATATAGTACAATTCCTTTAATAAGGTACATATTTCAGTACTAGAAGATACCTTATATCTCTGTGAGACATTATTGAGGAAACCCCTTGCCATGTTCATTTTTTGAAGTTCACTTCGTAGATGGTTTAAAATGGATCTCTTTATGGTCAAATATCACATCCTATTTGACCTTCTAGACTTTATATGTTACTCTTTCAGCCTTTGAGCTGGTATATGTAGGTGCAGAAGGGCTATCCTTGACTATAGCCATGCTAATATCTATCATCTCCAACATAAACTTTACATCTTGCTTTCATTTCTTGAAATTAAAACCAGTAAGGGTTTCAATTATGACACTGTTATTATTTACATAGAAGGTGAATGCAAAATTGATAATGTAAATGATCAGCACAAATGTAAGATAACATCGATACTCAAAACCAGAAAGTAGTATATGTATTGAGCATCTTATCATATATATCATAAAACACCTATGAGTAGAATATATAATACATATAGATAAGACCTCTATATAAAAGCAATCGTAATTGAAACCATTAACTTTTACGATACTACCACCTGTGGGTGAATAGATCACTTAAGTAATAGATTTCCTCCATCTTATACCTTTATACACATGTCAAATTCTCATATAAAGCCAACACCTGTGGCAGAATGACCAAACACAAATCCAGAGACATCCCCAAACATACAAGTGGAATAATTCAAATACTAATGTGAAAGGTCATTATAGTGACTACATTCTCATTAGTGCCCAAATGGATCCACAAGCACAAAGGACACACACGTATATTATCCTCACATTCTTCCATATAGGCATACAATATATGACAATTTACCATTCATAAATACAAAATCCCCATGCATATATTCATTATCACATATTAATGTTGAATACATTATTAAAATAACTTGTTTAAGAATTTATCACTTAGAAAATCTCAATTAGAACGATAATTATGCGATATCAAAACATAACCACACCATATGAGATATCAAAACCACATATATCTCTGTTATTTCAATTCAAATGCATGAAATTCACTCAATGAAGGCTTTAATAACCTTATGTGATTTTTCTGAAGTTAAATTTTAGTTATTACCAATGTGAAAAACAAATTCACTTTATAAATTCACAATACCCTAAAAACCAACCCAAAATTCATAAAACAACACGCGCTAGAGCATCACACATTTTTGGATGTATAAGGCACGTGTATACCAAAGGTTAGACACATGCCACCTTTAATAGCATATGGAACACATGTTCAATAATGTTTAGATGTGTCACCTGCCTCTGGCATGTGTACTCCATATGTTTGACCCCATATACGCTAGCTATACATGCCAAATGCTAAACATGTCCCAGAAGCAACATGCTGCTTCTTTAATGCCTATTCCTTTAGTCACCAAAAAAGGTGATTTTTTACGATATTTTTGGTGATTTTTTGCCAAAATTTGGCAAATGTTTTTCGAAAACACCCTAAAGTCCATTTTGACTCATTTTTCCATGCAATACTTCATCAAAATCAATTCAAACAATAAATATGCAATTTATATGAGCAAAAGTAATTTCTTCAATTTTTTAGGAGAAAGTCGAAAATCTTTGTTTAAATTTTTGCAATCATGGAATAGCTCCGATACCTCATGTTAGTCATAACATAAACTTTAATTATGAACCTAAGATCAACCATAAACTTGTATTAATGGAGAAAATGTAGAAAATACATGTTTTAATATCCATTGCATAATGAACAAGCTGCTGAACTGCTTGAACAAGCATTTCAACATTTGAATAAACTCCTAAAACTTTCAATCAACCTTTATGGAAATTGTATTTCCTTATACTGTTAACATCTTTATGAGCTTTTCTTAATACATGGGCCTTTTAACGGGTCAGAGAAATTGAATGTTCACGAACTTACTTAAGTAAACAGTAGGAGACTGTAGCAATTATTTATAGTAACCTTATAGGCCTCCCATTGTAGGCCCAATACATATCTAATGTATACTGATTAGAGCTCATTTTCCTTATTAGACTTCAACCTATTTAACCAGATTGTTTAATGGGCTTCTTTATTATCTTTAATTCAGATCAATTTTGATTTTCTTAACCTTAACTTTATAAAAACATGTAATTAATAATTATCCAATTAAATAAATCACTAAATTTTAAATCTTTCAGATAATTGTTATCAAGCTGTGCAATAGCTTTATTAAGTAAACTTGCTAATTCATGCAACTTTTGATTCATAATGACCACTGGAATAAGTTTCCAATCGGATCGTCCAATAAGTGTGACATTGTTCATGGACGTATGTTAACAATTAAGTTTACGAATGGCCTTTCAGAATTTAAAGCTACAGTAAATCTAAACATAGATAATTTATAAGATCAAATTTATCATATACATCATTCGAAATTAATCACATATGAGTTAATTCTATATACGTCATTTAAAACTAATCATTTATGGATAAATTTTTTATTCATATATTATAGAATATTGTTTGATGAGAAAAATATTATCTTTTAAATTTTAAAGGATATATTTTATAATGAAATTAAGATTCTTAATTAACTTTTTATCAATTGAAAGTCAAATGTTGCACAAAACTCATTATGTTTATTAAATATTTATCTTCCTCTCATATATCACGAGCTTAATTAATCCGAATTTTACATTTTCTTAAACTTATCCAATAGTCCATATAAGTAACTGTAGGGAAAGTTGAGACATGCGACATTTAATGCAATAAAGGCAACAATATTATAATGTGCAGTGGGTACAAATAAAACCTTAACCTATTTGAATGAAAATATAAAGAGAAAATATAAATGCACAAAAAAGTTTCGAATAGGAGAACATCAAATTGTTAACATAAAAATCTTCTCAATGTGAGAAATAAAATTGTAGCACTTAGTTCAAAAAGTAATCTACTATAAAATTAATGAGTACATCAAAAGAGTTCAACAACTAAAGAGTTCAAAACAATAAATACTTATTAACATGTGGTAATCAAACAATGTGTATATCAAAATTCTGATATACCATAAAGATTTTGTTCCATACCATAACAGTTCCTTCCAAATACCATGATTGTTCTTCAATACTACAACAGTTTTGTACTGTCAAATTTAACAACAGTTCCTTCCTAATACCATGATTGTTCTTCTTTAATAGTACTCTTATAGCACTCCAATGTTCTAACTAAATTATATTTCACTTTGTAGACCCAATTGTAATTGATGGGTCTCTTTTTGAGTGGAATTAACCATTACAATATTATTAGCTTCTAAAGTTACAATCTCCTTTGACATTGCATCACACTACTATGCGCTCTTGACCATTTTAGAATAATTTTTAGGCTCTATTTATGACATCATTACCAACAAGAATATACAATGCCTATGAGAAA
This sequence comes from Erythroxylum urbanii, assembly GCA_027568935.1. Lineage (NCBI taxonomy): Eukaryota > Viridiplantae > Streptophyta > Magnoliopsida > Malpighiales > Erythroxylaceae > Erythroxylum > Erythroxylum urbanii. The sequence continues at coordinate 7,511,384 of JAOQML010000002.1, forward strand.
ATATATCAAATGTTACGTAATTAGCTACGGGATAAAGAGTACTTGAGAAGGTTCCATATTATGGGGGCTTGAAAGAGTGGTTCGATTCTTAGAAGTGTTAGTCATCTGGTTGTTACTCGTTGCCTCCCATAATCTTCTTCCACATTGTTCTCTTAAACAATTTCTCCATATCCTTCACCTATACTCCCTCTTTCCTTTGATATAGTGTCATTTTACCCATTTTAAGGTTAAGGTTCAACATCAATGTTCTCGAGTGTTTGAACCTCTTCAAATGAATGTCCCAAAGTAATTAGTGTGTCTCTTATTGTCTATCCAACCTATCTAATATCTTGATCAAAAGAAAATACATCTTCATATAATGAAATGTCTAGTGAAGAAAAGAAAATGGTCTTCTCAAGGTTATACAATTCCTAATCCTTCTTCCCACAAAGGGAGCCTATAAAAATGCATCGCCTACTCCTAGCTCCAAATTTGTATTTTTATCTTAGATTATTGTGAGCATAACAGAGCTACTCCAAAACCTTCATATGTCTATATGATGGCTTAATAGAAAATAGGATCTCATGTGGTGATTGTCCATAGAGTTTGGCGGTAAAAGTCTTGCCAATCAAGTAAGTTGATGTAAAAGTACATTCTTCATAAAACTTAATTGGTAAACAAGCTTGAAAATGAAATTCCCTAGCCACCTATAAGATATGCATATATTTTCTCTCCATTTTGTCATTTGGTTATAATGAGTCGACATGACTAGTCTTATGAACTATCCCATTGTCCCTTTAGAATTTTTGCATTGTTCATAAAACAAACTTTAACATATTACCACTAAGAATTCCTTTTATAGTTTTTTCCAAATTGAGTTATAATCTCATACAAAAATCTATTAGATTTCTTTTGGCTTCACTCTTTTATTTGAATAGAAAAACCAAAACTCACGACTATAATCATCCAAAATTGTAAGAAAATAATAAGCATCATAAGATGAAGTTACTCAATAAGAACCTTATACATCATAATGTATCAAATCAAAATAATTAATTGCTTTATTGTTACTAATGCCTATTTCACTCAATAACAGGTATCATAAACGTCTTTATTTTCTGATTTAATAATATCAATTCCCATATTAAGATGTAAATTTTGACTTGACTAGTATCCCACTATAGGAGTCTACCATATTTGCCTTTATTCTATTATGTGATTATATAAAGCTTATATCAGCTCACCCACTTTAACCAATTTCCTTAAGATATGGTCATGTATCATAAAAAGTTTACTAATAAATTTCATTTGACAATTTAACTCATTTATCAATTGTCAAATATATATCAAAATGCAATTCAAATTAGGAATATAAAACATCATTCAATATCTTTTAAGAATTTAAAACAATTTGACCAACCTTTTTTTAGTGGTTGTTTTCCCATTAGGTAAGATAATAGGCCTAGTTGCATCTTCAATGTTACTTAATAACTCCAATCATCATGTTATATGATTAGACGCTCCATTCTCAAGTATCCAAGTTACGATTTCATGAAAATTACTGGAAAGCTTCACTAACAGTCATTGAAACTATTATATTAATATCCCTAGTAGGGTATTTTAATTGGCTCTATCTTTAGTGTTTGCTTCCGATGACTGGTTAATATAGATCGTAATGGCCTGACCTCATTCCACATTCTAGCTTGGTTGGCCTTGATCATGTATGCTGCTTGACTCACCTTTTTCTCGTTCATTATTTCCCAACCATGAGGATCGCCTACCAATTTATAACAATAAAAAATTTCATGTTCTAATTTGTTGTCGTTGACACAAATTTTCTAGTCCGTATTAAATTATTGTCTATTCTAAGGAACAGACTTTCCTCTTCCCATTGCTTAACCTTCCAAGCCCACCTCCTCCATATGGTCATTTTGGCTCTTGATGACATGAATGACCTATATGATTCCTCACACGTGATTTTGACATAAACTCTGCTCAACAATGGTAAAGGATTCATGAAGAGGATTTAGGAACAGATCCCTAAAAACTGCATTGTCTAATCCAATCAAAACTTTATGGAGCTTATCCTCCTCTTATTCTCTTATAAATTGTTATGCCATACAACACGTACAAACAGGGATCTTAGAATTGTAAGACATTTTTGCCCCTAAAGGCAATTTTGTCAATTTCCTATAAAGTGGACAATTATTAATTTTAATTTAATTTTTAAATAAATTATTGGTTAAGTTAAGTAATTTGATCCAAATAAATATAATAAAATGGCCCAATAAATGATCTAAATCAATGGGTCAAAGTTCAGGTAACAAATAGATCCCTTTTAGAGTGAACCTAGTCTATATCGGCCTTATAATGGGGAAGCCCGAAATGGAAGCTATGTAAATAGGTTAAGGTCTCCTTTAGTTGCTCTTATCAATTGTAAGCATAAGAAATCTCTGACCCGTTAAGAGAGTTTATGTATTGAGAAAACTGTAGAAAGACCTAGCCCGCATCTCGATGATGGATTCCCATGAAGACAGCTGTGGATTCGAGATCGTTTTGACTTCAGAAAGCTCGTTTGAAGTTTCAGAACCAAAATTAGGTACATTCCACATTTCTCCTTTTTTAGCCCTTTCACGTTAGATTCGGGATACGTAACTAAGGTACCATTATATATTACACGCGATATCAGAGCGGTGACATGATCGGATGGTTAAAAATGGAGATTTTTCAATTTTTCTCTCTATAAGGTTTTCAGAGAGTTAGCTTCCGTTTCTCAATTTTTTTCTTGCTTTTTATTCCATGAAAGTAGTATGTAAATGTTTAGCCTTGAGAAACGGGTTGAAAACGAGCCCAAAAAGTTGAAAAATCAACCCGAAACTCGTCAAAAATTGTCTTTTTCTGACGAGGGATGCGTCACTATCGAGTGAGTGTGCGTCACGTGGCTGGCAGTAAAGAGTACCGCAGGAGATGCGACATGTATGGCACGTGCCCACTTTGGTGGGTGCGTCTGCAACACTAGTGCGTGGGCTGACGTGGTACAGCTGACGTCAGCTGTACGGACATCTGCTACAGTAAAATCCCAAGAAAAACAAAAAAAATAGATTTCTTGTAAAGGTGCCCCGCGGTGTTTTGGGTCAGTTTTCGAGTCCGAAAAATTTTAAAAGTGAGTTTTTCATTTTTCTAGATTTATTACATTAGTAATAAATTAAAGTTTAACTCTAGAAAAAGGAATTAAGGTGTTTTGAATTTGATTTTGAGAGAATTTTCATGCTTCGGACATCACGTGAGGGAGATACTTCAAGTTTTTGTGTCTTGGGTCTTATATTCAGGGTTTGGGATCACATGATAGTTAATCAAAAAAGAAATTGAGACATTCTGAAGCCAATTTTGAGTGAATTTTCGTGCAACGAACTTGTCATAAGGGAGATACATAAGATTCTTATATCTCGCGTAGTCGATTCAGTGTCCAATAATACTCGATAGTCACTCTACCGAGATTTTTCTTTTACAAAAATCTCAAATGAAGTTTTCAGATAATGTCATCAGCACGAGTGTAAGACAATGGGACTATGCATTCAGGTTTTTGCATTTATTGATGTTACATTGTCATACACCATATGCCCATAAAGAATGTGAGGATGACATAAATATGTATCCCTTGTGTTAGTGGACTTTTTGAGTGCTAATGAGAATGTAGTCACCAAATTGACCTTTTAAATCAATATTTTAAATTGTTCTGCTTGCATATTGGGGGATGTCTCTGATTTTATGTTTGGTTATTCTACCCCAAAGGTGTTGGCCTTACATAACATTTTGAGATAATCATAATGGTATGAGATGGAGGAAAGTTGTTGCTTAAATGATCTATTCACCGAAAGGTGGTAGTGTCGTGAGAGTTGATGGTTTGTACTCTGATCGCTTTTTATGTGAAAGTTTAATTGCATATATTATATATTCAGCCCAAAGGTGTTTCATCATATTTGTGATTAGATTTTCAGGAAAGATACTGTTTAATGGCTTTTAGTATCGCTATTATCCTACATTTGTGTTGATCTAATCAAAGTTACTTTACAGTCACCTTTTCGATCAATAAAATCAGTGTCACCATTGAAACATTGACCGGTTTCAATGTAAAGAAGAGATAGTTGAGGTTGATATGGCCATACGAACACACAGGCCATCTCCACCTATATCTATAAGCTTGAAAGCTCATAAAGTAGCCTATAAAGCCCAGGATCGGTTTGACAGATTATATCTTATGACCATTAAGAGATCCATACCTAACCATCTACTTAGTGGACTTCTAGACACAAATATAGCGAAATAATTCTTGGTAATGTCTCCAAGAGGTACACAGTCTCACCTAGTATTGAGACAAGTTCCTTGATCAAAGAATCATTCTTCATAAGGTATACGAGAGAAGGGGGAGTAAAGGAATACATATCAAGAATGATATATCTTTACAGTATACTGAAGATTTTAAACATTCCTCTTCCTGATGTCTTCATAGTTGACCAGACTCTGAATACAGTCTCTCCAGAATTAAGTAATCTGGTGAAGACATATTGTTCATAGGATAAGGAATGGGACTTTAATGCTTTGATTGTTCATTGTGTTGCTGAGGAGGAGAAACTCAAGTTTGTTACTCTTACAGCCTGAGATGCAACTAAATGCACTACAAGAAATTGTATTTTTAGTGATAGTAAAAGTTGTCACTAAAAGTAGTAATATTAGTCACTATTATTAATAGTGTCTAAGATTTGAAGTCGTCAACTCCCGTCACAAATACCTCCGTCACTACTAAAATAGTGACTAATTTATGAAATGGTCACAATTATGCAACACTTTTGTGACACAAATACTGACACTAAAAATTGTGAAATGTGTGACAAAATTACATGGTCACAAAAATATTACATATTTATGACAAGTTTTGTCATCACCAATAATATAAAGTAGTGACGAATTAAGTCGTAACAGAACTGTACTATATTGTGACAAAAATATCGACAGTAAAATCTATAGAATGTGTGACAACACTATATGGTAACAACAACTTTACATATTTATGACAAGTTAGTCGATACAAATAATATAAAATAGTGACGAATTAAGTGATAACAAAATGTAATTAAATTGTGACAAAAGTGTCGACACTAAAACCTATGCAATGTGTGACAACAATATATGGTCACATAAACTTTACATTTTTACGACAAATATGTCGACACAAATAATATAAAGTAGTGACGAATAAAGTCGTAACAATATTTCATTTTATTGTTACGAAAATATCGGCACTAAAATAGTAATATTAGTGATAAAATATTTGTCACTAATAATTTTGTCATCAGTGTCCATTACTTGTTGGTCACTAATATTTGAATAAAATATTGTCAACATCATTTCGTCACAAAAATGAAAATTGGTTATTACAAAAAGTATTGTCACTAATGTGTTTATTATTATCACAAATAAAACTATCAATTTATCAACGAAATTACATTAG
>JAOQML010000002.1:7541997-7553647 GCA_027568935.1 Erythroxylum urbanii
ATTAATGTAATGATTTATTTCTTACTAGTACTTCAGTATCAATAAATAATATATTTAAAATATTTTTGTTTATTTATTATGAAAATTTCGAAATCAATTTTATTTTAATTAACTATAAAAGTGAAGAAGATCTTAACTCAAAGTTAGAAGCAAAATTCGATGAAATAAACATATTGGTTACAAACTTAAATTAAATTGAAAATTAATAAAAGATATATAAATGATATCAAGCAAGCCTTTCGTAAAAGTATTTTACAAAACTATTTCGTGAAAATAACTTAATTCAATCCGTATTATGTGATAATTATTCATCTATTGCATAAAAACGAGAAGTGCAGTGGAGAATTTGAATTTTATTAGATACATAATGAATATTTACTATCAATAATCAGGAGCTATACATTTGTTCCTTAGTCATCCTTATCTTCTGATAATTTATAAAATCTTTTACAGCCTTGCAAGAAAGATGCTTGTAATTATTTAAGTTTTCTCTAAGCCAACTAATGCATTTAAGTCCAATCTATAATCCATAAGAATGAAACCCTCAAAACAAAGTAGACTCTCAAAACTCCCAAACATTTTCTCATCTAACAGCATGGAGAGAAGAGGGAGACTGCCGCAGTGGTACTCGACCTGTAGAGAAAGCAATGTTAGTGTTTACGTATCTAAGTAATGTAAGACATTTTTGCCATTAACGGCAATTTTGACAATTTCTCATATAGTAGACAGTTATTAATTGTAATTTGGTTTTTAAATAAATTATCGGTTTAAGTTATGTAATTTGATCTAGATAAAGATAAGAAAGTGGCCCAATAAATGATCTAAATTAATGGGTTGAAGTTTAGGTGGAAAATGGATCCAGATTAGTGTGGACCTAGTCCATATCGGCCTTATGATGGGGAAGTCCGATATTGAAGCTGTATAAATAGGATAAATAGGTTATGATCTCCTGCAATTGCTCATATCAATCACGAGCATAAGGAATCTCTGACCTGTTAAAAGAGCTCACGTTTTGAAAAAACTGTAGAAAGACCTAGCCCGTGTCCCAGAGAGCAATTCTCGTGAAGACGGCGGTAGATTCGAGTTTGTTTCAGTATCGAAAAGCTCATTTGAAGTTTCAGAATCGAAAATCATGTATTTCCTCATTTCTTTGTTTTTTGCCCTTTCGCGTTCGATCAGGAGTACGTAATTAAGGACCTGTCATGTTTTACACGTGGTATCAAAGCAGTGGCATGATCGAGTGGTTAAAAACAGAGATTTTTCAGTTTTTCTCTCCATAAGGTTTTCGGAGAGTTAGCTTCCGTTTCTCAGTTTTTTCTTGCTTTTTATTACATGAAAGTAGTGTACATATGTTTAGACTTAAGAAACGGGTTGAAAACGAGCTCAAGAAGTCGAAAAGTCGACTACGATTTTCAACGAGAGACGCGTCACCGTCGGGCACGTATGTGCCAAGCCCTCGAAGGTGAATAGTGCTGTAGGTACGCAGCAGTGTCTGGTGTGTGCATCGAACACGCCGATAAGTGGCCGCATACGGGCTAGACACGTTTTTGAAGTGTGAGATGCACGCACCAACGTCAGTGCTCGCATCTGCCCATGACACGCGCTTGCATGTCACGTATCAAATGCGTCCCCTGAGAGGCTGACTCAAGCCGTGACGTCGTCGACTGACGTCATGCTGACGTCAGCCGTATGGACGTTAGCTACAGTAACATTAAAAAAACACAAAATTTTAGATTTCTCATAAGGGTACCCCAGGGTGTTTTGGGTCAGTTTCCAGGTCCGAGAAATTTATAAAGTGATTTTTCCATTTTTTTGGATTCATTAAATTAGTAATAAATTAAAGTTTAACTCCAGAAAAAGGAATTAAGGTATTCCGAATCCGATTTCAAGTGAATTTTCATGCTTCGGACATTACGTGAGAGAGATACTTCAAATTATCGTGTCTCGATTCTTATATTCAGGGTTTGGGATTAGATGAGGCCAATTGGAAAAGGAACAAAGACATTCTGAAGCCATTTTTGAGTAAATTTTTCTGTAACAAACTTACCATAAAGGAGATACATGGAATTCTTGTGTCTCGGGTGGCCGGTTCGGTATCAAGTAAGGCACGATAGTCACTCTACTGAGATTTTTCTTTTACGAAAGTCTCAAATGAAATTTTCAGAGAATTTCTTCAGCACTGGTGTCTGACAATGAGACTATGCATTCAGATTTTGCATTTATTAAAGTCACATTGTCACATATAAAGAATGTGAGGATAACATAATGTTGTATCCCTTGTGGCAGTGGACTTTCTAAGATGCTGATAAGAATGTAGTCACCAAAGTGGCCTTTCAAGTTAGTATTTTAGATTGTTTTATTTACATGTTGGGGATGTCTCTAGCTTTATGTTTGGTTATTCTGCCCAAAGGTGTTGGCCTTACATAACGTTTTAAGATGATTATAAAGGCATTAGATGGAGAAAAGTAATTGCTTTAACGATTTATTCACCCAAAGGTGGTAGTGTCTTAAGAGTTGATGGTTTGTACTCTGATCGCTTTTTATGTGGAAATCTAATTACATATATAATGTATTTAACCCAAAGGTGTTTCATAATATGTGTGATTGGATTTTCAGGAAAGATGTTGTTTAATGGCTTTCAGTATCACTGTTATCCTACATTTGTGCTGATCTAATTAAAGTTACTAAAGAGTCACCTTTTCGGTCAATAAAATCAATGTCACCATTAGAACCCTGACCGGTTTCAATACAAAGAAGTAGACAGAGGATGTATTAAATGTTATGGAAATAACTGAGGTTGATATGGCCATACAAAGACATAGGTCATCTTCACCTACATCCATGAGCTCGAAAGCTTATAAAGCAGCCTTTAAAGCCCAGGATCAGTCTGACAGATTATGTCTGATGACCATTAAGAGATTCGTACCTAACCATTTGCATATTGAACTTTTGGACACAGACATAACATAGTAGTTTCTTGGAAATGTCTCCTAGAGGTACGCAGTCTCATCTAATGTTGAGACAAGTACCTTAAATAAAGAATTATTCTCTATAAGGTGTACGGGAAAAGGGGGAAAGTAAGGAAAACATATCAAGAATGATTTATCTTCACAGTAGACTGAAGATCTTGCACATTCCTCTTACTGATGTCTTTATAATTCACCAGACTTTGAATATGCTCCCTTCAGTAATCTGGTGATGACATATTATTAGTAAGATGAGGAATAAGACTTTAATGCTTTGATTTTTCATTGCGTTACTGAGGAGGAGAAACTCAAGCTTGTTACTTCTACAATTCTTGAAGCAACTAAATGGAAGGCAAAGATGAAGCATACTAAGATTAAAGGTAGAAAGATTGAATCTTCGCCGCATGCTGTTACTGGTTAATCTAGTGCTGGTAAAGGTCCTAGGGATATAAAGAAACCAGCTGTATCAGGCCTAAAAGGAAAGACTGTGACTATTAGATAACTTCTTGGCTTGTCAATTTATGATCTGATTTGCGATAGTCACATTAAGTATTTGGTGACTATATAGTGGAGTATCTGATCAAGGTACTTCCACGGTGCAAGGGTTCATATCCGAGATAAAGTCAAATAAAGAGAAGGGAGGAACTGATGGTTGACAACAATGAGGAAGTAGAAGTAATGTCTATAGGGGATGTATGTACTGAATCTTATAGCAAGGTTCATTTAGGTTTTTACACGACACATTTTATATATGATCTTTGGATCAATTTTGGACAAAGAAAGTTGACGTTTTGTATTTAATACTTCTATTGTACAGTTGTGTTTAATGCAAAACATAATGGTACAACTTTCTTATCATATGGTTTGTATAGAGTATGTCTTATCCCGAATTAGATATATGCTTCTTCGTATCTTGCTAAACAAGTTATGAAATAAAGGACCCTGATGAATGAAAGGTCATACATGGTGTGACATAAAACTATAAGCCAAATTTTTAGAGCTAGGGTTGAGAGATTGATAAAGGAAAGCATTCTCTGAATTCTAGATTATGATGATCTGGAAAAATGTGTTGACTATTGCAGGGGTAAGTTAACTAATAAGGATATTAAAGTCAACATATACTTCTGACTTGTTGAGTCTGATACATAAAGATATCAGAAGACCTTATACAGTTGCATTGTGCAATTCTAAAAATATTTTGACATTTGTTATGGTCATTCTCATTAAACTTATGAGTTCTTGCTTAAAGACTGAAGGTTGAGAACTAATAGGAAAATTTATTTAGAATGTCAGATCTGACCATGGAGGAGCATATCATAGCAAACATGGTGTTCCAAGATATGAAAAAGTCCGGTTGCCAGATATATGGAACCGATTAGCATAGTGACTTGATTCACTATACCAAGTAGTCTTGAGCAAAATAGTGTGTTGTTGAAAAGCATAATCGCACCCTAAAGGACTTGAAAAAGTCAACGCAGAATAAGACTAATCTACCTAATAATCTAGAAGTGTGAAAACCTAGCCTTGCACACATTTATGTATAAGGCTACCCTACTGAGGTAGTATAATCCTTATAAAGAAAAATTGCACACTCATTGTGCTTATTGCTATTTAGTAAGTTATCATGACCACTCTAAAGGCTACAGATCTTACTGTAGAGAAGGAAGGAACAGAATAGTAGAATCACAAATGGCTAAGTTTTTGGAATACAATGTATATGAAGATGGTGGGCCCTTTGACCCTTCGGATGATAATAGAATGGATACTACAGTCATTATGTGTCTGCTACTCATATAGTTAGATCTAGTAGATTTAGGTCTTTGTATCGTGCCTGTAGAGGAACAGGAACCCATACCTGTACACACAGAAGTTCCAGGGGTACAAAATCTAATATAGTTATGTAAATCCACCAGAATGAGATAACTTGTTATCCCATCTGATTACATGGTCTATTAAGGGAATAGGACTATGATATTAGACATATTAAGAATCTAATTACTTTTACAGAGATTGTTTCTGTACCCGCAGCGAAATTATGGTGGGTTGCAATGATTGATAAGATACAAGTCATGAAGCATAGTAAGGTCAGGGAGCCAGTTGATTTTATAGCAGAACTGGAAAACTATAAGTTGTAAATAAAGTTGAAGACCTAAAGGATTTCAGGATAAAGTTCAGCGGTTTATGGACTTGCTCAATTGCCTGATGGTTCACTCAGGGAGAAGCATTGATTTTCTCTCGTATCCTCGTAGGATACATTTTGAGTGATTATGGCAATTGTAGCTCATGATGATAAAGAGTAACATCAGTTGGTTATCAAAACAACTTTCTTAAATAAGGACCTTTATAAAGTGGTCTATATGGTACAACCTAAAGGATTTCATGAGTTGGAAGGAACTGACATGGTTTGCATGTTATGCAGATCAATAACAACCTCCTAGAAATGAAACCTTATAGTTAATGAGGTTATGACCTCTTTTAGCTTTACGTAAAATAAAGTTAAAATGATGCTTTTACTATAAGACTAGGGGGAGCAAAATTATCTTCATTACTACATGAGGATGACATATTGCTCACGTTAAATTGCTTGACCATAGTGTATAAGGTTAGATAACTTTTGGTCAAGAACTTTGACATAAAGGCCTTGACATAGCATCTTTTGTCCTATGTATTTAGATTCACTGGGACAGATCTTAACACTCATCGTACCTCTCAAAAAGTGCATACATTAAGTATATGTTATAAATGTTTAATACGGTTAACAGTAAACCTGTCGTAACACCTATCTCTCATAGTGAGAGATAATCTTTGGCACAGTGACTAAAGAATAAAGTAAAGAGAGATTATAAGGAATGTTCAGTATTCTAGTATGTTTGATAGCCTATTGTATGCTTGGCTATGTACTAGGGGGACATTCATTTACTGTTTGACTATTTGGACAGTATCTGGATGACCCAGATGTAGACTATTGAAATCCAGTCAATTGACTATTGAAATAATTAAAAGGAACCAAGGATTATATGTTGACATATAGAAAAGTCAACAAATTAAACCTCATAGGGAATTCAGATTCAAATTTATCTATGTGTCTGGATGATCGAAAGTTCACTTAAGGTTACAGTTTAAGGTTGCAGATGGTACAATATTGTGGAAGTGTGTCAAATAGACACGGATGACTTCCTCAATTATGCATGCATAGTGCATGCTATAGGGTTGCTTCACAGACGGTTTAGCTCAAAATTTTGATTTTGAAGTTGTATGTGGTAGATTCAGTGGCTAAACTCATTTAGTTGTAATGTGATAATCAAGCTTCTGTGTTGTTTAACAACAATGTTGAATATCACAAGGTCCTAGCATTTTGAGATCAAATTCTTGATCATGAAGTAGTTGATACGAAAAGGTGACATTAAGGTTTGGATCATTTAAAGACTGAGGAACTAAAAATCGATTCTTTAACTGAAGGACTTTACCCACTTGTGTTTGAAACACAAGTATATAGTATGGGTGTTTTGAAGTCCTTAGACACTGTTAGTTAAAAGAACGTTATGTTTGCTCCACGTACATTTATATGTTTTAATGTATTATGACGGTATGATGATTCATCAATAAAGATGATCATTGTTTATCCTTAGTAATACATGTTATCATACATTGTCATAATACGTATGGAAGCCTTAAGATTTGTATTGATTTTAAGCATTTTAAAGGTCATTGGGCATCTATAAAGATTGACCTTAAGCCTATATCATTAGACACGTATAGTTTTATACGGATATATCCCTAAAGTTTGACATGACATAGGGGGATATAAGTTTTTAATCTCATAAAGATTCTCTAATGCAGTTTAGCATTTAATTGGAGAACATAAATGTTTTCTCTAATGTTGTTTAGCATATGGTGAGAGGAAACAACTTTTCTCTAATGTTGTTTAGCATTCGGTGAGAGAAAACAGGATTTCTCTAATGCAGTTTAGCATAAAGTTGGAGAAATCGATACCTATAGATGAAGATGATACATATTAGATCATAAAGGTATCATCGTAGTTTGCCACACTCCATTTTTCCGTTCATGTTAGTGAGGTATTAGGTATACTTTATTGTATTGGATCTGTGTCACACATGACACATGCATCTGATACTTTTCAGTTTCGAAAGCCTTACAGGACAGAATGTTGGACTTTCGTTATCTTTGGATCAAATGTTTTGTTTTCAAACTCAGTTGACTAATACAGTAGCGTAGCTTAACCAAGTTTTTAAACTATTTTTAAAGTTAAGTAAAAAACTGCAATTAATAATTATCCAAGGGGGAGATTGTAAGACGTTTTTGCCCCTAAAGACAATTTTGTCAATTTCTCATACAGTAGGCAGTTATTAATTGTAATTTGATTTTTAAATAAATTATTGATTAAGTTACGTAATTTGATCCAGATAAAGATAATAAAGTATCCCAATAAATGATCTAAATAAATGGGTCGAATTCTGGGTGAAAAATGGATCCAGATTAGTGTGGACCTAGTCCATATCGGCCTTATGATGGGGAAGCCCAATATGGAAGCTATATAAATAAGTTATGGTCTCTTGCAGTTGCTTATATCAATCACGAGCATAAGGAATCTCTGACCCGTTAAGAGAGCTCGCGCTTTGAGAAAATTGTAGAAAGACCTAGCCTGTGTCCTAGAGAACAATTCCCGTGAAGACGGCGGTAGATTTGAGTTTGTTTCGACATCGAAAATCTCGTTTGAAGTTTCAAAACAGAAAAATAGGTATTTCCGCATTTTTCCATTTTTGCCCTTTCGCGTTCGATCCGGGGTACGTGACTAAGGACCCATCACATTTTACAAGTAACAGTATGGGGAGAAGTGGGAGACTGTCGCAGTGGTACTCAGCCTCTAGAGAAACCAACGTTGGTGTTTACGTATCTAAGTAAATATTGGTGTTTACTTAGATGCAATATTTACTTAGATACATAATGAATGTTTAGTTATTTACAATAAATAATCAGGAGTTATACGATAGTCATCCTTATCTTCTAATAATAAACTTAATTTATTAAATATTTTACAATATTACAAGAAAGATGCTTGCAATTATTTAAACAGAGACTTCAAGTTACTCATTGTAGAATATGCGAAAAACAGGGACTTCAAATCGCTTATGGTTGTGCATGCGAATCGCAATTAGATGCCCTTCCAATTGGCTTAACTGATGGACCTACTGCTTACTTGAAGCTCTAGCAGCTTATTCAGCGCAAGATATTAAGTTTTTTTCTTATCTCTTCCTTTTCGAAAGTAACATGAACTCCATGTTTTCCAAATATTAATTGATTCTCAAGTACTATGCGTTAGGAACTGTTAACCATCACAGTTCACTTTCGTTGCCATTTTCCTTCTAATTTGTATTATTGGTTGTTTGAATGGACATACTTAGCTTGGTTGATGTCAACTTAATAATGATAAAAGCATAATTTCATCAGTTATGATTAAGTTTTATGTTTTACATTTTTTCAATGTAAATCTTTGTTTTTGGTGAAGTTGATCTTATCAAACTGAAAATCTTTAGCATAAATGCTCTTACATTTTCTTTACTTAGTAATTCATTTCATCTACATTTTTGTACCAACGTTATTGATTGCGTCAATTGCTGAATCATGGAAATCCCACCAGCCTCCTACTTGAGCTAGTTTTAAATAACGTTATAACATACCCGAGTCTTCCTGTGATAAGGTATATCATCACCTTCATAATTGCTTGCAACTTATGGTATTAGTTAGTATAAGCTTTCAATAGAAACAAATTTCTATATATATTTCATGTTTTTAGTGACAACTTTAGCTTCCACTGAATGTCCATTTTCTTGTAGTGAAGGTAATTGTATAAACTATAAAAGTGAATACATTTCATTGTAAAAATCCTATTAAAAAGCTCGAATTTCCTTTATAGTGATATTTGATTATCTGGTATTTTAATTTTCCTAACTGCCATCACATTTCAGAAGAAAATTTATCTTGAACAATCAGCCTTCTTTAGTCTTGGAGATGGGCATTACAAGAAATTAGAGGATTAGTAGCTATTGTTTTTACTTCGTAATTGAAAAAATAATAAAGAGTAATTGAGAAAAGGAATAATTTTATTGATAATCTGATTCATATATATAAGCACGCATCATCAACTAATTACAACGGGAGAGTGATAACAAGTCCTGAAAAATAGCCACTACTAACAGTTTGTTCTAAAACAGAAAATAAAATAAAATCTACTAACTTTCAGCTAAAGTCCAGGAATACTAAGTTAAGCAACACCTGAGACAACCAACATCTCCTCTTAAATCAGGAGTTGCGTACACCCAACATCTCCCTATGAAATTCAAATTTGCTGACATGAAATGACTTCGTAAAAATATCTACCAGTTAATTTTCTGTTCTGCAATGAACCAACGTCACTTCACTATTATTCTGCACTTCCCTTAAGAAATAAAATTTGATATTGAAATGCTTTCTCCTTCTATAAAATACTGGATTTTGAGAAATTGCTATTGTAGCTTAATTATCTACAAAAATCTCAATACTATCCTCTTGCTCAAGCTGCAAATCTATCAAGGTTTTTCTCAGCCATAAAGCTTGATTAATAGCAGCAGTAGCTACCACAAACTCAGCCTCAGCAGTTGATTGAGCCACCACTTCTTGTTTTTTAGAGCACCATGAAAAACAACCTGATCCAAAAATAAAGCAGTACCGTGAAGTACTTTTCATATCATCCAATGACCCTGCCCAATCACTGTCAGAATATCCATGAAGTTTGAAATTCTGACTTTTGCTGAATTGAATACCATACATTGAAGTTCCTTTGAGATATCTAACCACTCTCTTAGCAACCCTCATATACAACGTACTAGCACAATTTAAAAATCTTGATACAACACTCACAGGATATAATATGTCAAGCCTTGTTGCTGTGAGATACATCACACAACCAATTAAGCTTTTGTATTCACCTTCATCAACACGTTCAACTCCATCTTCTTTATACAGCTTCTCTTTATGATTCATTGGAGTTGATACACTCTTGCATTCATCCATTCTGAATATTTTCAAGATCTCTTTCAGATACTTCTTTTCGCAAATAAAGACTTCATCCTGCATTTTTTTGATCTCCATACCAAGAAAGTAAGACATTTCTCCAAGGTCTATCATTTCGAAAACTTTTATCATCTCCTTCTTGAAATCTTCAATCTCCAAAATATTATTTCCTATCACAAGTAAGTCATCCACATAAAGAGATATAATAACAATGCTGGAACCATTTTTCTTAACATATAAAGTTGATTCACTTAAGCCCATTTTTGCCTTGCTTAGTTTCTCGCTGAAGTATGCCCTAGGCCTTTTCTCTTAGGATAATACTGCCCCGATACCTATCCCACTCGCATCACACTCCACTTCAAATAACTTTTCAAAGTCTAGTAGGGCTAGGACTGGTGTTGTACATAGTTTCTCCTTGTCAAGGGCAAAACTTTGTTCTTACTTTTCTTCCCTTCTAAACTTACATTTCTTCAGACAGTCCGTAATAGGAGCTACAATACTATTGAAATTCTTAATAAACCTCCTATAGAACGTCGCCCAACCATGAAAACTCCTCACATATCCAACAGTTCTCGGTGTATGCCAATTTCTAATGGCCTTTACTTTATCTTCATCCACTCGGATGCCATCTTTTCCCACAACATATCTGAGGAATAGCAAATTCTTCAACATAAATAGGCATTTATTCAAATTGGCATATGATTGGGTTTCTCTTAAGACCTCGAATACATGCCTTAAACGTCCCACATGCTCTTCAATAGATATACTATAGATAAGAATATCATCAAAATAAACAACCATAAACTTACGATGAAAGGTTGCAACACCTAATTCATAAGACGTATAAAAGTGCTAGGTGCGTTGGATAATCTGAAAGGCATGACCAACCACTCATATAAGCCATCCTTTGTCTTGAATGTTATTTTCCACTCATCTCCCGGCCTTATTCTTATTTGGTGGTATCCACTCCGAAGATCAATTTTAGAGAAAATAATGGCTCCACTTAATTGATCCAACATATTAATAAGTCTCGAAATGGGAAATTTATAGCCAATAGTGATTTTGTTGATCACTCTACTATCAACGCACATCCTCCAACTCCTATCCTTCTTCGGCGTAAGTAATGCTGGCACTACACATGTACTCATACTCTCCCGAATATGGCCTTTACGTATCAACTCCTCTACTTTCTCCCATAGAATCTCATTCTTTTTTGGGCTCATCCTGTAATGAGGCAGATTAGGCAAGCTAGCTCCTGGAACCAAGACAATATGGTGCTGGATATCATGCATAGGCGATAATCCCTCTAGAGTCACATCTCCAAACTCCTGCAGTATAGATTGTACTTCTTGAGGTACCACAGGCTCGGGCTTACTTTCTACTAGCTCTTCCCCTTTAACTAATAACATATGCACCTCTTTTGTTTCCTTCATCTCACTAATAAATTTGCTTCGATTATTTTCTACTTGTAACAAAGGCTTCTGGATCTTTCCGTGAGACTTCACGCCACTGATAGGTACTAAAGTATACTTTATTCCATCTTTTACAAAATGGTATATATTTTTCCTTCCTGAATGCATCACATCTACATCAAACTGCCATGGTCTTCCCAA
>JAOQML010000002.1:7553747-7571049 GCA_027568935.1 Erythroxylum urbanii
TGCATCACATCTACATCAAACTGCCATGGTCTTCCCAACAGGATCTGACATGCATCCATCTCTACTACGTCACAATATTGCTCATCCTGATACTTTCTAATAGAGAAAGTCACTTTACATCGTTCTTTAACCAGAATCTGTCCAACTTCTTTGATCCACCCAATGCTATAAGTATTTGGATGTGGCTCGGTAGTCAACTTGAACTTCTTCATAATAGCTGCACTTATAATATTTTCCTAACTCCCTCTATCAATGATCAACTCATATAAATTCCCTAGCACTAAACACCTCGTACGAAAGAGCTTATGTCTTTGCAAATCACCATGTTCTTTGCGAGATATCATCAGTCTTCTGATGACACACACATACGTCTCCTCCTCCTTTTCTCCCTACTGTTCCTAGCCATCACCTTCGGGTCTGCACACTTGCTCTTCATCTTCTTTTTCTTCTTGTTCCACCATGTTTACTGCTCTCCTTTTTGGACACTCATTAGATTTGTGTCCTAGTTTGCCGTACCTGTAACACT
Organism: Erythroxylum urbanii; assembly: GCA_027568935.1. Lineage (NCBI taxonomy): Eukaryota > Viridiplantae > Streptophyta > Magnoliopsida > Malpighiales > Erythroxylaceae > Erythroxylum > Erythroxylum urbanii. The sequence continues at coordinate 7,554,274 of JAOQML010000002.1, forward strand.
TTGATGGGGCTGGTTTAGTATACAGATTGGTAGGTTTGGAAGTTGATAGAACTACTTTGTTTGAGCTTCAGTCATTAATGCTTCCCTTACTAACACTACTCCTCGTAGGGGTTGCAGTAACCACCTCCTTTCCTTTATCACATAAACTCTTCTCACCTGTATAGCGCTTAAACTCCCGTTGCTTCTCATTCAATATATATTCAGCTTTCATAGCTAAATTTCTTGCATCTTGCACTGTAAGCACCATCCAGATTCCTATCTTCTCCTTTATATTCAATCTCAACCCTCTCAAGTAGTGTGAGGTTTTTTGAGGTTGAGATTCAGATAATTAGTTGCAGGCTACCAACCCTAAAAACTCTACTGTATATTTATGGACGCTACGACCACCTTGATGACACTACTGATACACATCGAAAATATATTGCTCATAATTTGGCAGTAAGAATCTACAAAGAATTGCTTTATCCTCTTCCACGAAGAAACCAAATTTCCCCCTTCTCTCCTTCTTGACTCCCGCAACTGCTCCCACCATACAGAAGCTCCCCCTTTTAGACGATAGGCCACCAACTTCACTTTCCTATCATCTGGAATCTCCGTATAATCGAAGAATCTCTCTACCTCCGCTAACCAATCAAGAAAGCCTTCAATATCCAGATCTCCGTTAAAAGATGGGATAACTACCTTTAGTTTATATTCATAGTCTCCTCTCCGTCTTGGCTGGATGACTTCTTCCTTATCATTGGAACTATTTTCATAATTCTATGGCGCGAGATTTTGAATCTAAGGATGCCTCGCAACGTCACCTTCCCTAACAACTGGTTCCTCAATTCTTCTTGTGTTGTCTCCTCGCAACAACGCTTGTAACTGGTCCTGAATCAACGCCAGCTGTCGTTCCATATTGTGAATTGACTCCTAAACTTCTGGTAACCCACGAACGTCGTTGTTGGTGTTGGCCATTGTCGGTGTTGGCCATTGTCAGACGAACAAACCTTGGGTTTTCAAGGCTCTGATACCACCTAACACAGTATGGAAACGTAGTACTCTAATCCAAAAGTACAGAAAACACAGATCTAATCCAAGATCTGCAAAGAACTCAAAAGGCAAATGAAAACCTTAAGAGAAATAGAATATTTCGATTGAAAATAGGCAAAAGGTTCTTCCGCAATACAATAAAAAAGTATTTATATGAGTTATAATGACCTAAAACCTAATAACAAGGATAAAAACGTCATTATAATGACCTAAAACCTAATAACAAGGATAAAAACATCATTGTAGTTCTAATAAAAATAAAACACAATAATTAAATAAATAAATAGATTTATTAAAGCTCTTCATCACCAACAAAGCAATAGTAGCCTCAAATCTTTTAGGTAAAAATACAAGTATTTTTTGAGCTATTCTAGAATCGGTAAGTTCAACACCAAGTATTCTTACCTTATTTGCAATGCCAATCAACCGCTCAAAATACTCTTTGATCGACTCAGCATCCTTCATCCGCTGCATTTCAAATTCTTGAACCAAGTTCAATACTTTCATGCCTTTGATTTTTTCATCTCCCTGATACTCCTTTTTAAGAAAATCCCAAATTTCTTTAGCTAGTTGCAAGACATAAAATGGTTGAAAATGATTGGAGAAACAGCAGCAAAAAAATAGACCTTGGCTTTGGCTTTTTTTGTCTTCTTCTCCTTGTGAATCTTTATCTGAGCAGCAGTAGGAATTCCAGGCAAAGAAGGTACTTCATAGTCTTCTTCTACAACCTCCCACAAGTCACATGCATCCAAAAATGTCTCCATCCTTTCTGCCCACGCTTGGTAGTTCTCACCATCAAAAATTGGTGGAGTCATTTTTGAAAAGAACTCTCACTCTCCAAAGGTCTGATGGTCTTTCGTAGAAAAAGGTTTGGGTGCTATTTGGATAAACACTCAGAAAAAATAATCTCACAAGTCTCTCTCGCAAGTCCCTTAAGAAAGAGAGCTCTGATACCACTATTGTTTTTACTCCGTAATTGAAAAGATAATAAAGAGTAATTGAAAAAAGGAATACTTTTATTGATAATCTGATTCATATATATATAAGCATGCATCATAAATGAATTACAACGGAAAAGTAATAACAAGTCCTGAAAAAAAGTTACTACAAACAGTTTGTTCTAAAACAGAAAATAAAATAAAATCTCCTAAGTTTCAGCTAAAGTCTAGGAATACTAGGTTAAGCAACACGTGAGACAACCAACATCAGCAAAATTTTGATTTTCTCGTTAAGAATGATAATCTGGCATCAAAAGGTTGGAATATATAACTTGCGTCAAATGGCCTTAGGTAGGATGCAATTACAGTAGCAACTCAGGCAACTCACTTTCTGTGATTGAAAGGTAGGATTAGTATAGTGGAAAACTCGTGCTTCCTCGGAAGAACAATCTTTTTCGTTTCATACGTCCACAGGTTCACATAAGAATAGAGAAAAGATGAACATTGTCACCTATTTTCTTCTGTTTTGGTGTTAGTGCCTGTAGAATAAGGTGATTGGAATTATGTCTCAGAACCAACAAAAGGAAGAGAGAGTTAAGAATCAGTGGTAACAGAAAAAAACAAAGCTTTTCTTAAGCAGTGGAAATAAAGTTAGTAAATATACAGAATAAAGACGCGGCCTAAGCCTTTATATGTGATCGTGATGTATAATATTGTATGAATGTCTCAGGTATACGAAGAGTTTATTGTAGTAAATATTGTATAAGAATAGCTGTATCAATGCTTGATCGGGTGACCTTCAACTATACGTGTGGGCTACTATATCTTACATAGCTTGCCCAAAGTACGAATGCACTTCTCTATCGTTCCACACTTGTTTTATTTCTGTTCTATTCGATTTCCTTAACATTCTTTATTTTATAACTATGCATATGCTATAAATAGAGACCTGATGCACCTAACCACATGTTCATGGAGTTTCGACCTTCGTAGAATACTGCATGTCCATTTTCACAAAAGGGGAACAGCTTGAAAACCCGGAGATGTAATGATCAATACCCTTTTTCCGCATGTTTTGCTATTCTGAAACTATTCTCCACAGGGAATGGCAACGCACTGAACATTTTGTAGCTATCCTTTCAGTGGAAACCCACGAGCAAAGCCTTTCGATTATAGAAAAAACACTTCCAACAAGTCCCTAGAATCAGATAGTTACTGGCTTCGTCTCTGTTGAATTCTAAGTACAGCACATGGGACCAGGATTCGGCCTTTTCCTTTCCTTGATATCTTAGGGTCAAGTGCAAACCAATAATCAATTCTTTGCCCGAATTGTGCTCCCCTACAGGGCCATGGTTGGCCAGTATGCATACACGAATTAATAACCTCCTATAGAAATGGAAGCTATTTAGTCTTCAATTTCGTTACAAGTTGAAGGTTGGCATAGGTTTTAGATAAAAACCACAGTGCAATAATAAGTAAATGAATTGTATATCCTACGGAGGAAGTGTAGTGCAGTGAGTAAAGGGTTTCTTTATTATCAAAGTTGGTGCAGATTGGGAAGCCACCCCTTCAGTTTAGGGTATGGGATTGGCAGCCACTAGTCAGCACTCAATAGTCCCTGTAAATTTTCATTTTGCCGAAGGGACAAGCTTTCGTGTAGTATGTGAGAGACTTAACACAATGGTTGGAGTTCGCTAGTCGGCTACTAAGTAAATATGGTCCCACATTATGACCAAACCATTCGACATAAGCCCTTATTTTTCTGCAATCCCTTTCCTCTTCTCTTCCATTTTCGAATACCCTTTTGGTCCTGTATGTTTTATGACAACATTTTCACTTGGACACTTCTCCTAAAGACCCGTTTGCAGCCCATCTCAAATTCCTTTTCGAGGATTCAACTTACAATCACTATTTGCACAATGGTCAATTTAATTAACAGTACATTAACATCATCCTGCACAGGAAACGTCAAATACCAACGTCACAATGTACATAGACCATGCAACCCAGCATTTACTTCTCCATGTTTCCACATTTCGTCTCTTTACTTTCCTTCCTATTCAAATACAGGCCACCCCCTATAGTACCACCAATTCAGTTACAAATTTCATTCTTTATAAGCACTTTTGAATCATCATTTTTATTGCTCAACTCTTTCTCTGTGGTGTGTGACTGTGTACGCTAGTTTTTCAGTGTTACTATCTCATTTTCTTTACTTCGGCCACTTTTTTTAAAGATTTGGAGAAATGAGGAGCAATCTGGTACTCGTATTATGGCTCGTCTTACTTTTGTCCCTCGTTGATCTCAGTCATGGCTCAAGGAAAACGATAACTTTCAAGATTACGCCCCACTCTCAGAACTCACCAAGTACAATTTCAGGGTTTTTCCCAAAGGGAATTCCTATTCCATCTTCGGGTCCATCGAAGAGGCACAATGAAATCGGTATACAAAGTTCAAAGACTTCTCCATGAAAGGAGTGCAGAAACAATCCATGAATAATGCTGATACGATCTTACTCACATAACCTTCTTCATAGGTATGTGTGTGTGTGTGTATATATATCATCCGGAGGCCAATGGCGGGGTTAGTTAATTTGTCTTCACTTTTTGGTGATCTCTAAGGGGAGAATGGTTCGCGTACTGTTTTCTTAGTTGACTTCTACTTCCATAAGGAGTGTTAACTAGTTAAAAAGATTACAAGAGGCCTCAGAGGCTTTTCTTTTTCCAGTTAATCCTTCTTCAACTCTTCTGTTTTTTGTTTGTGTTCATTCATCAGCATTTGGGTTTTCCATCTAGTTTATGTTAATTCACGATAAACTGTATTCAGGACTGATCAGAATTTTGACTACAGTTCAATGGAAAGTAGTTCTACTTCTTCATGGGATAGAAAGTAAACAAATCTTTTGCAGTTTAAAGGTAAGAGTAATGTGGTATTATACTGTGTGAGATTGAAAGTCATCATCATTGTCTAGTATGCAACACAATGAACAGTTTAATAGCATGACGTTCATATCTTCACTGATTATGTAATAGTGACGTGAGATTATGTTAATTTTGATTTGATCTACTATATATAATAGTTAATGGAGACCTGTTCGATCCTAGACCTCAAACTTTTAACTGTTCATGAGACAGCTTACAAATTCATTAATGCCCCAAACGCCTTTTTTTTTAATTTTTGGACGACCAACATAAGAAAGTTCCAATTGATTAAAACCGAAAAGCAATTTAGATTCCTGACTAAATAGCAGTTCACATGAAACAGAAATTATTTTGTATTGCACATCAATGGAGCCTCGTAACTAGGGCAAACGGGTAACAAGGTTCTATTTTGTTTGGTATATTAAAGTCCAAAATTGTATATAAACTACTTCACACCTCATGCACCAATCACCTGTCGGCAACAACAACAACAGAAATTGTTTATTTATTGGAGGAGAAACAGCTATATTAATTTTCAGTACTCGGTGAACAAGAAATATTCTGAATAATAAAAGGTCATGAGATGAATGTATATCATGGAATGTCAATGGTTTCAAATCAAACACGACAAATGGAGGCCATGTGAGACCAATGAGAAGTGATAATATACCCTTAAGGACAAGCTTGAAGTCATAAGATGGTTAAAAATAATTGAAATTTGGATATTGAAAGAGGGAAATGACTAGTGGGTTCAGTTAAAAGGAGGACCCATGCAAGTTTATCATGTAAATTTCCTGAGGTAGATGGCATGAAAGTCCTTTTTAGTTGACTAAAGGGAAAAAAAAAATACTTCTTGGACCAACCCTAAACTAAAGAAGAAGGCCCTTTGCTTCCTTTTCCTCACCTGCTTCAAAGCCAATAACATAATGTTGGAAGAAACATGCGAGGGATATGCTGAGAAAATAATATATAAGCCTAATCACTTGCCTACAGAACAAATACTAACCGAAAATTATTTTTTATTGTTGCTGGTACTTTACGCAATGCAACAAACGTACATTGTTGCCTGTCTGTTTCCTGTAACAAGGACAATCGTGCAGTTAGAATTGTAATGATTTTATCATGTGTGATCTAATTCTTCATTCTGACTCAGTATTTTAGATTACAGATTGGATACCTGGGCATAGCATTTTCTCAAAAAGTCAGACAGTTCAAGCTAAGTTACTTCAGGCAATGGCAAGATCTTTTGCTGCCAAGGATGCTACGGGAGGGGTTTCAAGGCTTTGCAATTGTCTTGTGTTGTTGGACTTGCCCTTTCCATTACCAACTCCCTTCCCAACTTAGCCGTCCTTTTTGGAAAATTAAGCAACAATTAGTAGTCAAGCATTTGTCATGTCTGCTGAATTTCATAGCATTGACTTTCTCCAATTCTCAATATGTAACCAATACAATCCCCAAGAGGAAATTTATACACATTTAGTCCCAGAAAGGCGTGTGGGAAGAGAAAAAGTAAGCTAATGGGTCGGAAAAAAATTGCCTAAGTGTTTATAGTTACATGTTGGTATTATCATTTTAATAATGAAAAGAATGGCAAGCCAAGACGGTGATCCAGTAGAAAAAATTCCCATTATAAGAAAATAATAGTAAGTTGGAGAAAGATGCATGGATAGGAAGCGAAGGAGCAGAAACTTTCTCGCCCTGATCATCTTAATTGATGCTTTCTATATACAATACAATACAACAACTACGTAAAAACTGAAAAGGGCTGATACCCCAGAAAATTAAATGGAAGAACACAAAATTAATTACGAAAGAGAAGAGGCGGTGAACGTTTAATCTTTCCTTGACTAAAATCCTCTGATGAGAATACAAAATACATGACCAGATTAACTCTGCTTCTAAGGTTGGGAAGTTGTTGACATTCCCCCTTCTGATCTCCGGGCAGTCTGTCCAGAAACTGATGATCTGTCCGACCCCTGAACATTATATTTTTCATACACTTTGTCACGGTTCTCAGACCACCATGTCTCTGCTTGATGCTCTCCAAATCTTCTACGGCTGCAGAAACATGTAGGTTATCAATTTGCAATGAGATGATTATAGCTGGGAACATCTTAATATCTCAAGGTTTGTAATATCGGCCTTGGCAGAACTTTGGCTTGCTCTAATAGTGTTAATAAAGCTGACTAAATCAACCTCTTAGGATACTTCAGGATAATTCTCTAGACATATGATCACTAACATAAACTCTATTAAATGTTGGATTTTGTAAACAGTTTGCTCCCATAATCGCGTTATTCAAGATGTGAAATATGTCGTCTACAGAGGTAGTGATATAGCAAGCATAGGTAGCAAAATAAACGAAATTAGAGTACCTGAAGCGCACTCGTTTAAGATCCCTAGTTCCATCATGCAGGGCCACGAGAGTTATGTAAACACCAGGCTCATACTGTTCAATCCATTCAGCCTCAACCTGATTACCATTCGCAATTAATGGTGAATTCCTGGTTTTCATACCATTATCACCAGCTTGTAGAGGTCTAGATTCCCGTCCCATGTCCGGTAAATTAACATTACTTGCCTGAACCCCCCGACCCCCATTGGACAATAAATTAACATTACTTGCCTGAACCCCCCGACCACCATTGGACAATCTATCATCTGGACGATCATCCTTTTCAGGTTGATCCCTGAATGGCAGAATGGGTCCCTGAGTTCCATTTATTGTGGTAGTATCACTCCTTATTGGAGAGAGTAAGACAGTTCCACCAGTAGGGTCCGATCTAGAACGCTGCTCTCCATTAGAATCAAGGTGATGAATACCATTCAGTTCCAATCCATTCGATAAACAAGCAAGTCTCAGGCTCTCAGCATCATACACTCCAGGTGGCAGCCTCTCAGCGATATCCTTAAGCTAAAATTGTAGGGTTGAAGTACTTCAGCATAAGATTATTGCAAGGTAAACAAAAATAACATTTCCAACATTTGTGGAAGTCTGACTCAAACCACTTAAAAGAAACTGTCCAATAACACTAAGAAATGTAAAGTAAACAAAATAGGCATCTGACAACTTTAACGACTTTTCCAATCATATACTTAACAGATATTCTTCTACACCAATGGCGAAGTATTATCCTTTCTAACAAAGAAGCTATTTCAACAATCTGTTAACTTCCAACAAATATTTGCCACTCCATAAACTCAAATGTGACCTAAGATGGAAGAAAGCATTAGCAAAAAGGAGGAAAGTAACATATGAAGCATGATACCTGAGCAGTAAGTGACTTTATAACTTCTTTTGCAGATTTTGATCTTGCCGACTCTTCTGCCGCTGCCACCATAGCTTCTTGTACCTTCTTTGCTGATTTCTGAAGTTCTGATTCCTGGAATTCGCATCTCTGTCTCAGGCTCTCAACCTAGACCAGATACATCACCCACAAGAATTAGACATTATAAACAAAACAGTAAAAGAAAATTTTACAAGCAAGCACAAAAGAGGAGAGAGGGAGAGGGAGAGAGAGAAGAGGAGTGAAAAATAACTTTCAGATCCAAATCAAAATTCAGAATCCAACCCAGTTAACAATAGATTAGGTACTTTTAAACATCCTGAATCTGACACAAATGAAAACACTTATCATGTGAATAACTATTGTTTCATCAACTTAAGAACCTGAGTTAAGCATCATTAATTTGGGAACTGAAGCAACTTACTTGTGCACGCAATTTAAGCACTTCTTGATTCAAAAGTTCATTTGTTTTCTTCAGACTATCAGTAAAACTTTTGGAAAAGGAAAGTCCTGATGTTGTTGGAACTGGTGTAGCCGAACGTGGTGGGCTTGATCTCCTTGACAAAGGTGACACAGACCTGGAACTCACACCAGATGGTGTAAGAACTTGTTTGGGAATTTTTGACCGCAAATCAACAGTACTGGACAAAACAACATCTTTCAACTGCAACAGGGAAGGAGCTTGTGGAGCACGAACAAGGGAGAATGTTTCACTTCTCTTTCCATGTTTGGCTGCCTTGTTATCTAATTGTTTAATCAATTCCATATTTGAGGGCACTGATGACTTTGACAACCTTATTTCAGCCTTATCCAACCTGTCTTTGTTTTCACCTGAAAGGCGAGGCACAGAATTCCTCCTATTATTGATTATTGCTTCTGACACCTTGTTCAGTTTGACAAAACAGGAATCACAGACACGATATGGTTTGCCAGGATTAGGAGCTAAGGCTGCTCTCATTGCTTTCCTAGAGCTGCACGAATGGCAATGAACAAGTCCACAATTGTAGCAGTTATGCCTCTTCCGAGTAAAACCGAAAGCCTGTCTGCAGGATGAGCACTGAGACTGCTCAGCACCAGATACCCATTTATGAAGACATATAGCTGCAGTATAGTTTGCACCACAGGCTATATATTTTACATGTCTGTCTTTCAAAGCTTCAACTAATGTTGGTGTTTTCCTGTCCTCAATATCACCATGGCCCAACCTACCATTAGCACCTTTTCCCCAGGCATAAACTTCATTCCGTGATGTTAAAACTGCAACATGATATGCACCACAAGCAATTTCTTCAACAGATTCTCCAGAAAGCTTGTCTTCTACCAAGCAAGTGTGTTTTCCATCAGCATGAGGATTCCCAAGTTGACCATAAACGGTACTCCCCATTGTAAAAACATGTCCCGAAGTGGTCAAACCAACAGTTAAACTATGCCCACAAGAAACTTTATGAAAATTGTGATCAATCAGTGCGGGGACACACGTGGGCTTAAGACGAGGTTCCTTGTCTCCATGGCCAAGGCGATTTTTATCCCCATCACCCCAAGTAAACAATTTTCCGGATGAAACGCTGGCACTAGACTGTGTGACAATAACCTCAACTACAGCAGCTGTATGCCATACTCCGCATGCAACAGCAATTGTCCTCAACCCAGAGAGAGATTCCACTTCTCTAGGAAAAGCTACGTTTTCTCTGTCACCATGCCCCAAGACCCCAAATGTTCCATCACCAAATGTGAAGAGCTGTCCAGTTGATGTTATCAAGGCTGTATGCCATGGACCACAAGTTACAGAAGCAACTTGAAGCCCTTCAAGAGGCCCAGAGATTCTCTTCGGTATCCAATGACAGACATCAGTACCATGACCAAGAAGCCCAGCATTATGTGTGCCATCTCCCCATGTATACAATTCCCCAGCAATTGTGACAGCACAAGTATGAAATTCTCCACAAGCTACAAAGTCAACAGTAGTTACAGCCAAAGATTCGACCAGGCGAGGTTGAATAACATCCTTACCAACACCATGGCCAAGCCGTCCACCAGATTCTTCACCCCATGTGAAAACTTCACCTTGCCTTGTGACAAGCGCAGCATGCCTAACCCCACAGCCTATATGATGCACATCTAAAACTACGTTAGACTCTAGTGGCCTGGGGAGAAGTAAGTCAGCTCTACTGCTCAAATAATTGGTACTCTTGTCAGCTCCAACCTTAATAACGCCATCAGATATGACTTCACCCCATATGTATACATCACCCAATGCATCACAATCATCTGGTGCAGAACCATGGCTTGAAGTACTCGGTTGGCTGGAGACACTGACCCGAAATGCATCTGAATTAGATCCTTTAACTTGCATATTTGTGTTGTCTGATGCTACATATGATCGATCAGAGTGTGGAGAATTCTCAGGCTGAAAGTTCTTTGGAGAAGTAGTGGCGTTGAAACTGAAAGAAATCTCTGGAGAGCTGGTATCTTGTGTAATACTGATGGAACTGTCACTTGGACTATTGGAAGTCAAGTCTTTACTATCCTGACAGAATCAAACGTTTAATTGTAAAAAGGCGCATATAGAAGAAAACAGGAAATGACTTCGCAGTTAAAGTTTATACCCCTCAGTAGTCAACCAAAGAAAGGAACAAAACGAGAAAAACAGAGAATCATAAATTGCAAAAACATAGAAAGAATTTTGGGGCTTATTTGAATTCATGATTGTACTCTAAACTGAGTATGATTACTATAAGCAGCCAAATGGAAGAACTTTGGTGGGACAGCCACCCTTCATTCAGGTGTCGTCTACATTGGTTTGCAAACATCATATATAAGTTTCCACTATGATTAGCTGTTCGATTGTTAGTTTATAACATCACGCATCAAAGGCAACTTTTGGACAAGGTAAGGTAGGAAGAGAAAGTAGCATAAGCTGCAAAAAACCAAGACAAAGATTAGAGAAGGCAGAATTACATCAAGGTAGAGCCCTCCATCATTCCATCCATCGATTTTGGATCGCCCACCTTGACCAGAAGATATTAAAGCTTTTAGGCCAGTAATCCACACCTCTGCCTCAACTTTGTCCTTGCAAATCTAGAAGACAACAATAAATAGGATTCAGATCTTTGCAGATGATGCAGCAAGCAAATCACTGTGTAACAATTCTATCACCAACCAGATCAAGAGATCGCTTCCCGTTGTTGTATATAAGGGAAAATGATAAATAGTCTTTTTCAGGACGGGGATAGCGCTGGAAAACAGCCTGGTAGGAAACCAACAAGATCATATTTGGCAGAAGCTCATGTCGAAGGTATAAGGCAGAATTATAACTTCAGATATCACACAATAGATTATTTCCCAGAGAAACATTACACCAATGAAAAAGATACCGAATCTTACAGTTCTCTGTCCAGGAACAATTCTAGAGACAGAAGATAACTTGAGACTTCTCTCGCCACTACTTGAAATCCAGTTCAATGTCGATCCATCCTGCATATTGCAGCCCAATAAATTGTACAAGAAGTTGCAATGATCTTGGTAACATTTAGATGGAAAAACACAGGAAACTGTCATCCATATTATTCAAACACTAAGCATATTGGAAGGCAGAATTCAAGAAATGGGCTTCAAAAGGTGGATTATTTTAGCTGATAGTAATGGAAACAAGCATCTGGCGCATATCTAGCAGTTGAGATAAATGTTTGTTTAGGCAAACACCAATGGATCTTGACAGGAAAAATATATTTTTTTGGATGTATAAATGCAGAAAAAGATTGGGAAACCCCAAAAGCTCCAACTAGTATCATTCAATGCTCCTTCATACGTACTATCTTCATTTATTAGTCACCAGCACATCGAATTATGAGACAAGAAAATCTCTTATGGACCAGTTTAGTAAGTATCGCTCTCACACTAAAACTGCAACAGGGATAAGTAAAGCAACCAATGACCAATTTAAATTCTCAGGGAACTAGCAGCCACATAAACAAAATATAGTCCTGAGATTACCATGAAACCATATATTAATTTACAGTCGAGATTTTCTATTTGACACACTTCTCACTACAGAAAGTTAGAAAGGGACTCAAATATGATTAACAAAATATATCGAAGATCATATATTAATGAGCTCTTCAAACTACAAAACATGAGTTCTTTATCATGATCGCAAGATAGCAAGTTTTAAATTACAAGACTATAAATATAAACATTGCCACCATTGCATGACAGTTAAAAACATCATGGAATAATTCTTTTTCAGCTCGATGCAACAAAGATGGCAAGTATTTTTAGACAGGGTTTAGAAATAAACTTACATTAGAAAGTCTAAATGGGCAAAACTTAGGCTTCCCCTTCCGACCATATTTAAGAAGTTGAGCTCCCTTTTTCAAAGTTATCAATGCCTGAGAAAACATAAGAGTTTTAAAACAATTATGAGAAGGGTATTATATATTTTAAAGTATATGGAACAAAAGAACAGAGAGGAGGAAACACCAGCTGAATATTCAGATAATTACATTGCATAACTTCTGGCCTGATATAGTAATTACAGTGAAATAACCAGTAACAAAATTATTGAAGCAACAAATCCTTGTGGACCCATGAAATTTTATTTACATGCCAACTTATCGATTGTTACCGAAGCTATTTATTGGAGAATCAGATTCCTGTCTCCCATTTCATAGTTAGTCTTAACCTTCACATTCTAACAAAATATAAGAAGCTATTACATCAAAGAAAATTGGAAGCTATCAGGCCTAAAGATCATATTATTAAAATCCCAAGAGGCTAGTACTCACGTTTCCTTGCACAACAGACGGCAATTATCATCAGTTAATTTCTTCTATCAAAAAGCACTTCCAAGCACCGTTTAAAATCAAAAAACCAGCAATTTATAAAACTTGCACAAAAGGGAAATTAATATTAAGATCGCAAGAAACGAAATGACTACTTATTAAGCTTACTATCCAAAGTAAATAATCCAAAATCCTAAGAAATGAAGAATAATTTGCTCCCATTTCTTGGCTACCGTACAGTCGTAATCGAATGTGATTTTCCATCTTAACTAAACCTCCCAAATTGAAACCTCAAACTAATCACTTCAGGTACAAAATCTCCCGGAAGGAAAGAAGAGATTTTTTATACAATTTCTTACAACGTAAAAGTCCATTCTTTTCCCATTGCAAGCACGAAAAGAAATGAAAATTTCTCAGCAAGTTGGCACTTGCGTTGAAAAATATGATGTAAGAAAAAATTGAAGGGTCCAAGACAAAATTCCACTGGTTTTAACTCACTGAAACGCAAAAATATATCAGGGTTTTTCAGAGGGAGAACCTGGACAATGTCACGGTTGGCATTACCGTAGCAAACAAGATCTGCCATTCCATGTGAAGATATTTACCAGAACGCCACCTCCGACTCCGATCGCTCACCGGAGCTCCGTTCATCATATACCATCTAACTCACTCCTCACATCAAAACCCCCGCTCTCTCCCTATCTTTCTAGCCCAAAACCACCAGCTTTTTCTTTCACAGATCTGCTCCTATATCTTCAAGCGACAAATAATTCCAAAATCCCAAGTCAAAGCCGCTGATCGCCAAGCTTGACTCTCCAAACAACAGAGGCTATCTTCTTGGAATTGTCGACTACAGTTGCAGCTTTCACTTCAAATGGAAGCCCTCAAGCGGCGAAACAAAGACTTGGCGGCGTTGCCGGACGGAGAAAGGGAAGAGGGAGGAAGAGAGAGTGTGTGTATTTTTTCGTTAATATTTGTACAAGTACGGAGGGAGTCAAAGATGAGAAAACAAAAAGAAAAATAAACAGAAAGCGGCGAAACAAAGACTTGGCGGCGTTGCCGGACGGAGAAAGGGAAGAGGGAGGAAGAGAGAGTGTGTGTATTTTTTCGTTAATATTTGTACAAGTACGGAGGGAGTCAAAGATGAGAAAACAAAAAGAAAAATAAACAGAAAGCGGAAGACAGAGAAAAAGTAGAGACGATGGGACATTTCCAAAGCACAGCTTAATCCCTATTCTTCTTACTTTAAAACATTAATTCTCAAAATATTAAAAAAGTATATAATAATAAAAGAGGTTGACATTCACTTCCAGCCTCCAGGTCCAGGGTAAAGTAAATACAATTTTATGACATTCATATATATATATATCTATATATATAATACGGAGACAAAATTAGAAATTGCATTATCCATTGGATACATGTGTCCTATCTACCATCGTTCGGGCACATATGTATGAAAATGAAAATAAGAATAAGAAAGGGACACGATACATGAAATTTTCTTCCATGCAATAATTATTTAAGTCTCAAAAGATCATACACATAATTTTAATTCATCTCACCATATAATATGAAAGCTAGGTTGGATAATTAATATTAAACATACAAAATTAGAAAATGGAGCAAGGGGCCACATATGGTGGCGTTTGGAGAATCTAATGGATTGCCTTCCTAAACATAGTCATATTGCGATCTCTGGAAATGGTAGGTATATCTTGTATTATTACATTGCAACTCATTCTCAAGTAGTGCACTTCTTATTTTTAGTGAACTACACTGCATACAAACTACGAAGAGAGACTTTTTTAACTATGTTAATAGCACCTGCACTGCAATCTGCTTAGCTTTTCAGACTAAAATGACAATAACACCCCTGAAGATATCGAGAATTTTCTTGATCTACGTGTACATCTCTTGGATTTGGTTGGTGAATTGATCGGCCACGTTCCGTCGATGATGTGCTTCACTTGCAACATTACGGGACCCACCAGCCTTTTTTTTGTTTTTAGCTTTATAATTTATATAATACAGCTAAATTTAACAAAGCTTTATATTGGTCAGTGGTCAGTGGTCAGTGGTCAGACGCTATAATTAGATTTAAAAATCTAGTATTTTATTATTACTAAATAATAGTTTTAAGATTGTTTCACGTAACTTTAATTCTAGCATTTAACATTTTATTGAATGATAACAATATCCTTTACCGCAAACTAAAAATTTAAAACAACTCTTAAAGTAGATGAGGTTTTATAATTGAGTTTAAGATCAATTTTTTAATATAGTTATCCATCCAGACCTTATTAATGGTATTAAGTTGGTTAGAACAAATAATTCCAATGTGTTGATGTTGATGTGCAGCACAAGCATACGTATAAGACATTAAGGACCCCAAGTTATGAAACAGACAGCCAATAGCCATTGAAGTGGATTATTATTATTATTTGGAACTGGAAGGCATTGAAATCAAACATTGCACCAGACCAGCGAGAATAAGTAAGGTAATGATGCAATGATTGTAATTGAAACATGATGAATACCTTGAAAGCCGCCCTTGACTTTTGTTTAAGTACTAAGTTGGAATCATTTTGATAGGTGAAAGGGAAGTACAGTGAGTGAGTGAAAGCATTGATGCAAAGTGAAGATGAAGCATTTCATATGAAATGATGAGAAAGAAGATGAGGAATTTGGTGTATTCGTCTTCCAGAGGCTAGCTTTGTAGACAAGAAGCCAAAATTTTGCGAAGCCTGAGACTGAATTTGACATAATTACCATCCCTCGACCCTACCTCGGTCGCCCTCTCGCTTCTCATATGGGGTCCATTTGCTTTATAAAAGGAGCAACGTGGTTGCGGTTTGGTGTATTTATTCAATCCCAAGCTAAATTTTGCCTTTCGTATTATATATACAACATAATTTGATTTTCTAATATCAATATAATACTGTTTTAGGTTTAAAAATTTCCCAAAATAAACATAAAAGTTAATAATTTTTATGTTCTAGAAACTTCATTACCAAATCAATGATTTCTAAAAACAAGTGTTTTAATTTTTATTATAAGAAAGCTGATTTGAGAACCAAGTGTGGTCGTTAATCCATTAGAAAACCGCAGACAAAGCCTGGTGCTCACTCTGGCCTTTTACTTTTCTTTTCTGTTTTGCTTTCACTTTTCCAGGCCCTTTCATACTGAAAATCTGACACCAACAAAAGTTCAACTTACCATAGATTATTTAAATAATTCGAAACACAAAACCCTTCTTTTCCAGACAATCTCTTCTTGTTCTTTCTGCTCATTCAACTTCTCAAGCGAACAAGGAATTTAATGTCTTGGAAGTAATAATTTGTATAAAAGATGTAACTTATTTTGGTATATGCCCAAACTAGATTAATAAAGGTCTTGTTTTATTTCTATCATATTTTTATATCATCCTAACGCCAATTAATCAATCATACAGTATTGAATTAAAGGAGACGAAATTAAAGAACCTTCACCTTCAATCAAAGGAAAGAAAGGGTGCCCGTATATATGCATGTCCATGTTTATTAGGTGTCAAGATTTTGTTCATTTCTGCATCATTCCAGACATTATGGATACCTCTTCAGTGTCAGAGGTCACTAACTGGAACTGTAGAGGGTTCTTTTCAAGGGGCTACTTCAAGGGGGTTAGCAATCGTGGTTTGTCATCAATGGGTATATATTGTGACTTCTTATCCTATCTAACCCATAAATATATATAACAAGACATTTGGATGATTTAGTAGAAGAGAAGTTATTATTTAGTACGTGAACATCAAGCAAGGGGGTACCAGTAGTCCCTA
>JAOQML010000002.1:7652819-7671055 GCA_027568935.1 Erythroxylum urbanii
TTGTTGGCTTTGGTTGTGCAGTTTGACCTTGAGTTGGCTCAACTTGATATCAAGACGGTGTTCTTACATGGTGATTTAGAGGAAGATATTTTTATGTCTCAGCCAGAAGAGGTTACAGTTGCTGGGAAAGAAAATTGGGTTTGCAAATTGCAAAAAATCATTGTATGGTTTGAAGCAGTCTCCAAGACAATGGTACAAGCAATTTTATAGGTTTATGATCGAGCAGAAGTACACAAGAAGTCACTATGACCATTTTGTATACTTTCGCAAGCTACAAGATGGAACCTTTATTTATTTGTTTTTATATGTTGATGATATACTTATAGCATGTAAAAGCAAAGTGGAGATTGAAAAATTGAACACTCAACTGAGTAATGAATTTGAGATGAAGGATTTGGGAGAAGCTCAGAAGATACTAGATATGGAAATTGAAAGAGATAGAGAAAAAGGCAAGATTGGTCTGTGTCAAAGGTAGTATTTGAAAAAGGTATTACAACGTTTCGGGATGAGTGAAAATTCAAAACTGGTTAGTACACCTCTTGCTCCTCATTTCAAACTTAGTGCTTCTATGTCTCCTAACATAGATGAGGAGAGTCATTACATGGCTCAAATTCCATATGCAAATACTATTGGTAGTTTGATATATGCTATAGTGTGTACTAAACCTGATATTTCACAAGCTGTTAGTATTGTCAGTAGATATATGCATAATCCAAGAAAAGGGCACTGGCAAGTTGTGAAATGAATTTTACGGTATATTCTGAGTACTGTAGATGTTGGTTTATTGTTTCAGCAAGATGAAGTTACTGGTCAATGTGTTGTTGGATATGTGGATTCTGATTACGCAGTCTACTACAGGTTTTGTATTCACTTTTGCTGGAGGTCCAGTGAGTTGGAGGTCAACCTTGCAATCTCCAGTTGCTTTGTCGACTACTGAGGCAGAATACATGGCAGTAACAGAAGTTATTAAAGAAGTCATCTGGCTTTAAGGGTTGCTTGATGATTTAGGGGTCCAACAGGACCATGTGGATGTTCATTGTGATAGTCAAAGCGCTATTCATTTAGCAAAGAATCAAGTTCATCATGCTCGTACGAAACACATTAATGTGATGTTCTATTTTGTTCGTGAAATTATTGATGAGGGAGATATTCTTCTTCAGAAGATTAGGATTGCTAACAATCCTGCTGATATGTTGACAAAACCAATTTCGTTACTCAAGTTTAAGCATTGCTTAGACTTGATTAGCATTTGTAAAATTTGTTGATTGCCCCGTAGAAGATTGGAAGACGACCATTGGGAGTTTCACTTCGAAGGTTTGAGCCAAGGTGGAGATTATTGATTATTGTCTCAAACCTAACAAGTCAAAAATGGAAACCAACACAACAAGTAAAAAATGGTGGCTATTTCGGTGGCTTTCGGTGGATGCATGTATTAGTCAGCTATAACTCATTGGCTTCTCTGTATAAGAGAAGCAGCAACAGCTGAGAGAGTAGAAAAAAAAGAGAGCCTAAAAAGAGAGAGAAGATGAGAGAAAGAGCTGGACCAAAAGAGAGAAATTTCGGAGAAAGAGAGAAATTCTCTCAAATTGTTTTTGGTTCTGTATTTTTCAATTTTTTTCTCATCCTAATATGAGTGTTGTGAGCTTGGGTTAATTTGGGTCTTTGAAAAATTGAGTGATTAACAATATTGTATATTTTCGTTGATTATAGTGAAATACCCCGTCATCTTCAAACTAAACGTAGGCATTGCTGAACCAGTATAAAAATCTTAATTTTCTTGTTATTATTTTATTTTAACTCTAAATTGATTAGCGTTTCTGCACAACACTACTGTCAACCTGCCACCTTCCAATTCTGGCTATATGACAACCCTCTAACTATCTTATTTCCCACCCTTGCCCCTCCCCTCTAATCCTCACTCCTCACGCTCACGCTCTTCTCCGACCCCTCTGGCACCTTCTACCCACCAAACATGGAAACAAGTTGTCGGCAACCAACTCACCTCCACTTTTACGTATTGTCCACCGCAGGAACAAGATGGTAAACTTGTGGTGTGTCCAGAGATCGCAACACTCCAAGAGGGAGCCAAGAGTTGGGAATCAACCATTGTTGGGTTCTTTTTTTACCATCGACCAGCCTTTCCCCTCGTCCAACGCTAGGCCAACGAGTTATGGAAACACAAAGGTCTCACTGATGTCTTACTTTCAGAGGATAGCCTTATCCTCTATCTCAGAAGCAAACAAACTTCTAGAAGAAGATCCATGGCACCTAGGTAACTAGCCTATCTTCCTACAAAGATGATAGCTCAGTTTACGGTTTGAATCCATAAAAGTGCATAATGTCCCTCTTTAGGTTCATTTCCATAATGTCCCCCTGGAATATTGAACCACTCAGGGGTTGAGCTCCTTAGCAAGCTATATCAGGAAACCATTGTGTATGGACAAGAACACAAGAAGGAAGAAAAGAATAGGTTACGCCCGCATATGTGTCAGTGTTGAGCTTTCTAAAGAACTACAAATTGAAATACCTGTCATGCGGTTAGGCGAAGACAATATGTTATGGGAAGACACTATCGCTATACTTATAATTGGAAGCCTACTTCTGCCTCTCAGCGTAAAGTTTGGCAAGCCACAGGGAAGACTTTCAAAACGGGTAACTACCAAGAACTAATGGGACTTGATAAATCTATCCAGGAAGCCACTACTCAACCTCAGGAACAAACTGCTACATGCTTAGTGGATGAGATTCAAACCTTGGAAACTCCGACAACAAATTGAAAAGGGGACTTGTCGCTTGTAAAAAATTACTGCCAGGAGAATATCATGCTTGAACCAACTACTCCTACCTGTTTCCTTGTGGCGCTCACTAAAAGCCATAACCTTGAACTCGAAACATCAACTGACACACCACACCACACTACACCTTCTGAAGTTCCAACGGCTAGCTCATCCACCGAGGAATCCCATACCCAAGAACAAGCTTATAGTGAATCATTAACACAATGAATCGGAGAAGATCCAAGAGGGGAAAAGATAAATGCCTCACCAACCATTCCAATTAATATGTCCATCCTCACTTGGAATGTGAAAGGAATAAATTGTCCCTCAAAACTTTTGGCTCTAAGGGACTTTGTCTTTTATGAAAAACCACTGCTTGTAGCTCTGCTTGAAACCAAAATCAAATCTGACAATTTGAACAAGCTGTAGATACTAGGTCCTCAATAGGCAGTGCTTTCCAACCATCGTCACCATGCTTTTGGAAGAATTATTCTTTGTTATAAGAAGGATGAAATACAGGTCAACCTGGTGGACACCAATGACTAAGCTATGCATCTACATTTACTTTTTCTGCATAACAATTAGACTATTGCAACCTCCTTCACTTATGCCAGCAACTTCAGCTTTCAGAGAAGAGTTTTATGGAACAACCTCCAAGCCCTTGGAGGCAACATGGACAAACCATGCTTGATATGTGTAGATTTCAACTCAGTTCTTTATCCTACTGAAGCTCAGGGCCACTGTAACTTAAAGAATTATTCGGCTCACTTTAAAGATTACGTTCATGAAATTGGAGTAATTGATCTAAAATTCATTAGACACTCCTTCACTTGGTCTAATAAGCAATCATTTGCTTGGAATATCCAAAAGAAACTCGATCGTGCACTAGTCAATGATATCTAGTTAAACACTTACCCAACAGTTCTGCCAACTTCAAAGACCCTCTATTTTTGGATCATACCCCAATTATTATTGACAACTTGTTCGAGAAACATATCAACATTCTCCCTTTCATTTCAACAACTATCTAGTTCATGATCCCGCATTTTCGGAAGCTTGTAGCAGAAGCTGAAGTCCATTGAAAATGAACTCAAACTATTACAAGTTCTGAAAGGCTCTATCGTGGCAGCTATTCAAGCTACCAAATCAGCTCTTGAAAATATTCAATCCTAACTAGCCTTGAAGCCCACTAATACGATGTTCCTAAATTCTGAGAAGACTGCTCTTTCTCATTACCTGCAAGCCGTTAACAATCACAACTCATTACTCCAACAATAAGCTAGAATTAACTGGTTAACTGATGGAGACCAAAGGTCCGACTTCTTTTTCAATTCCATCCTAGCAAGGAAACACCATAACAGGATTCACTCCATCACCTCCATAACTGGCTCCCCACTCCAAAATTTCCATGATATATAAGATGAAGCCATCAGGTACTTTAGCTCCCTCCTTAGTACAGCTAGAACTTCGAATGTCTCACCCACTATTCTAAATTCCCTATCTCTGAAACAAGTATCTCCTCAGGACCAAGATTTTTAACCAATCCTGTTGATGACAATGAGATCCAGAACGTTGTATTTGACATGGACGACAAGAAGACCCCAGGGCCTGACAGTTTCAATGGCTATTTCTTTCAAAACTCATGGAACATGACTGGCCTCTTTGTGAATCATGCAGTCCATAAGTTCTTTACGAATGGAGTGCTCCTCAAAGAAATCAACGGCACCTTCCTATGTTTGATACCCAAAACTTCCAACCCTTCCACTTTTTGTGACTTTAGACCCATAACATGCACCAATTTTCTTTATAAGATTATCTCAAAAATCCTGGGCAACCGTTTGAAACAAGCTATCGCTCCTCTAATCATTGAGCATCAGGGTGCTTATATGACAGACCGTCACATTGGCGATAATGTTCTCATTGTTCAAGAGCTACTCAATGGCTACTCTAAATTGAATTACTCTCCTAACTGTACACTCAAAATAGACTTTCACAAGGCTTTTAACAACATCAGTTGGGATTTTCTACAGACACTGCTGCAAGCTTTTGGATTTCCACACATTTTTATCAACTGGTTGAAAGAATGCATATCCTCGGCTTCAATATTTGTGCTCATCAATGGCAGCCCAACCAAGTTCTTCAAGGCTGCTAGGGGTCTTCGACAGGGTGATCCTCTATCCCCCTATCTTTTCATCATTTGCATGGATATTGTTAATGCTATCATTCTACAAGAAGTGAAGCATAATCTCAAATTAAGATATCACTCAAAATGAAAAAAAAAATACTCAAAATACAAAAACCTAACTAACCTTGGTTTTTTATATAACCTCTTTATCTTTTGTAAAGCTCAGCTGGATTCTGCCGACACTTTCATGAAGGCCCTTACCACCTTCACGAGTTATTCTGGGCTGCAGATTAACCTTACCAAAAGTAACTATCTCGTTTCCAAGAAAGCTTCTGATCTCCAACAATCCATAGCACAACATACGGGTATGCAACCCATAAACCCCCCACTCATGTACTAGGACTTCCTGTGACAACACGGCGCCTCAACTATCAGGAGTGTCTACCCCTTATTGTAAAGATACAGAAAGCAATTGGTTCATGGGTTAACAAAACTCTTTCCTATGCAGGTAAGTTGCAACTTATCCAATATGTGCTTGACTCTTTACATATATACCGGAGTTCCCATATCTTTCTCTCTTAGAACATTATCAAAGCCATTGAAAGACTACTCAGAGACTTCTTATAAAGTCATTTGGATCGATCCAAAGGAATTGCTAAGGTTAAATTGATTGACCTATGCCTTTCTAAGAAAGAAGGTGGCTTAAACATCTCTTCTAATCGAACTACGAACTAGGCCTTACTTCTAACACCATTCTGGTGGATTTTACTTGATAAGGGATCATTATGGGTTAGATGGCTTCATTCATACTTTCTGCAGGGAAGATGCATATGGAAAATAAACAAAAGCTCCTCTCACTCACATTTCCTGAACTAATTCTTAACCTTACGAGACATGGTTCAACTCGATGTCACAAGCAAAGTTGGTAATGGCCGACTCATTTCATTATGGTATGATAACTGGTCAGGGCACGGTTCACTCATCCCAACCAGGAACCCATCTTCATCCCTCCCTCTCAATGCCTGGATGAAATCAGTCATCCATGCTAACTCCTAGCAGCTCCCACCTAACCTGAAGCATTTGCAGCCTACATACCCACCAAATCCGTGCTCTTTTGATATTTTTTGTTGGAAAGAACAAGTGATCCATAATCTCACCAATAAGGCAACCAAAGAACTACTGAGACGAAGACATCCCGTCGATGACTGACACAACATCATCTGGCACCAAGCCCTCATTCCCCGCTTAGCTTTTATACTTTGGCTAGCAATTCAGAACAAGCTAATGACAGCTGACCGACTACCATATCTACAAATGGATAAAATTTGTCCTATATCTCAGGCTCAAGTCAAAACATTCAATAATATTATATGGCAAAACATTCGAAGAAAATGTCTGTGGACTAATCAGAAGCACTCCCTCTATGATATTATTCAACACTTATCAGCTCACTCTGTTGGACAACAACAAGATAAATTCATACACATTCTAGCTTTGGGACTCTACGTATATAAACTATGGAGAGAGAACTTTAGACGTTTTGCCAACTGAAGCTCTTCACTAGAGTCCTTACAAACAGACATAATCTGAAAGATCCGAGAGCTTATGATAGTGAAGAATCTGCATCTCCACTACACTACCAACATACTCTCCTCCCTGAACGTCTGAATTCACTTATGGTTCAGGAGCTGATCCAGGACTCTAACTTCTCTATTTTGTCCCTCCACCTTACATGATTTTGTAAGGATTGTAGTAGGGTAATCCTCTTTGTTACGGGGTTGATTTTGGAGGCTAGCAAGACTCAACAAATTTACCCCGTAATGTAACCAAATTCTCCCACTTGGTTCAGCAAAAATTCTTCCCCAATGATTAACGAAGATAATGTTGTGAGTATATGAAGATGGAGCAAAATTTTGTCTCTCCAAGATAAACAAAAGGCAACGTTGTAGTGGCTGTTTAGTGGGATAGACACAAGTAAAGGAACCAGTAGCATGTTACACGAACAAAGGGATTTTACTGCAGAATATTGAAGTAACAACGCCTTACACGGTCTGGAGGTTTTACAACCTTTTATAGCCTTCAGACACGTTAACTAATTAAAAGATAAATACAGTGGCTGTCATAAGTGGTTTTGGACAGTTTATGAAAACTGTCTAGACAATTAACTCAAGAATAACGTCCTCCTTGCATGCAAATCATGCATTCACGTGTTGTAAATCATTTGACGTTAAACCATGCAACGTCCAACTTGTTTAGCCAATTAAAATTGTCCATCAACACACCAATACGTAGCACATCAAGAAGCCACGTTGTTCAAGCCATGCAACGTCCAAGCAAAAACGCCCACCAACACAAGGACAAAACCAAGGTTGTCCAATGTTTCTTCATTTTTCCAACACCCATAAATCATTCCAGCTTTGATTTTGAGACTACATATTACCAAAGGAACTTCACCACTTTTCAACACGTCACCGTCATGCTGTCAAAGTTGTGTAATATTAGGGTTTAATAAACACCGAAATGAAGGTCTCACACCCTCTGCTGATTTGTCCTGCCTTCCATATCTATTCAATAATACCATTTTTTCTGCTAAAAAAACTATATTTTTTTTTATTTTGAAAAACAACAAAAACTAAAAACTACAAGTGAAATTAAACGGCTTCCCAATAATCCGTTAACTCTTATTCCAAGAATTCTTAGTCTTGTCATTTTTATTCACCTTCCACTCATTTTATTACATGTATTCGCTAACTAACATGTCCTAACTAGACGATGTCATGTCCTTTTGCTTCCTTTGTTGCTATCAAACAATGTTGCACTCCTTGATTCTAGCTTTTAGTCATCACTCTTTATCTCCAACTCCACTTTTATGCTTTTATCCTATTCATCTTTCCAATTTAATATTATAATAGGTACAATCTTGTTCACAAAAGTTTATATCCTTGCTATATATATATCATAAAGATACTCCTAAGGTGCATCTTCGTCATTATCCATCGACATCTAAACTAGAATTTAAACTACTAGTGTATTTCATCATTTAACCAATCGGGGATCTAGTATGACAATAGGCATTCGAATAGTAGTCCATAAAGACTTGAAAAAATGGAGTAACTTGAATCTGAAATATGTCGTTTGAGTTTAGAAATATGAAATGCTAAATGTATGTGTGACTCTTCTAGTAATGGTAGCTTGTAGGTTACGGAACCAACCTTATTACAATATAAAATAGATCGACGAACAAAGAAGAAAGCTTTTGATTGTTTATGGAACCATATTATGCTGATGATAAGGTTTAAGCTTTATATAAACTCCTTCACTAACTGCAAATTGTCTTTGAACTCATTTGGCAAGCAGCTTATCAATTGTTTTTTAGTTGATTGACATAAGTTAGTTGTTTGACCAACTTAAAAAGCTAATAAATGTATTTGGTAAATGGCTGATTGGTTGGCTTATTTAAACCCAACAAGTTGATTTTAGAAAAGCTCCATAAGAGGAGCGTTTTTTATGTTCAACTAAAAATTAATAGGTAAAAAACTAATTATAACCTCCTTTCATAATTTTTGAATTATGGTAATTATGTTATATTGATATTTTGGATAATTCAAACTAAAAATTATGCATATATTCTACAGTGATAAAAAATTTTACAATAAAGTAAGCTTTTTAGTTGTAAAACTTAGGAGTATGTATTATGCTAGTGACAATTCTTTTACTAATAAAATAAGTTTTCTGGTTACAAAATAAAAAAATACTAGGTGACAAAATTTTTAAGAATGTTCTATATTTTTTATTAGAGTTAAAAACTTAACTTTTGTAAAATTAAATATCTAATCATGACCTTATAAATTCTTTTTTTAAGTCATGCCTTCATAAGTCACTTTACATTTAAACAACTAATATTAAACACTTAATTTTACCAAACATCTTTTATAAACAAATAATATTATCCGCTGGTCAAATCAGCTGTTAACTAACCGTTGATAGAATCAGCTAACAGCTAATGCAATCTGCTGAATGTCAAACAAAACCTTTATGTTCACTTCTTATACGATATCTGCTTTATTCAATTTTGGGTCCGTCTCATGTGAAATTAAATCAATTTCAAAGCTGCTTCGCAATCTTTCTTGAATTGATCAATCATTAACAATATAGAATTATTAGCAAGGAAAGGAATGTACAATAGAGTTGCAAAGCCATAGAAAACTTTAAATAGAGTATATCTAATACAAAATGATATGTGATATATACCACCACTTCACTAGAACCCTCTGTGTCAATTACAAGGAAAAACATTAAGCATAATAATTGAATTAATTCTCCAGTGCACAATTTATGACCTCTGTTTGTCCTTTGGGTTAAGGATAATAAGTTGTGAAATGATGCAAAGTAACTCCTTGAATTTTGAAAAATTCTCTTCACCAACTCAATCATAAAGATGGGATCTCTATCACTAATAATTCGCAATAATATGCCATATAACCTGTAGTATAGATTGATCCATCAATAACTAAGCTACATGAGTTGAAAAATAGATGGCTATAAGTAATGAAATAACTACACTTACCGAGTCTATCAACTATTATCAAAATAACGTAAATTTCGTTTGATTGTGGTAATCCTTCGATAAAGTCAATACTTGTATCTATCCAAATTTCTTCAAGAATTAATAATGTCTATAATAATCTAAGGATGACAACAGTGTTATAGTTATTCTTTTGATAAATCTTGTTTTTCCTAAAAAATTATGTTACGTCACCTTGCATTTTCTTCCAATAAAAATATAATTATAGCTTCTTATAGGTTCCTAAGAACTCTAAGTGGGCACCAATTTCTGAAGTGTGAAACAATTTAATCAATTTCTTATGTAAAGATGGAACTTCTCCAACTACTACCCTTCCTTTCCATAATAGTACCTCAACAGACCAAGAATACACTCTTTTGGAGTTAGTATCTTCTTTAAGCTCCCGAATGAGTCGATAGAGATGACCATCCTACTTTCAACTTCCCTATATCACTTGCAATAGATCTATTTATAATTGAGAGATAACTATGCTATACAACTTTTTGCTAGTAACTCATAAGAGTGTGTCCACTACATCATTTTCTACTCCCCTCTTGTATTTAATTTCAAAGTCAAAACCTAAATGTTTATATACAATTATTTGTATCACAAATTTATGACCAGTTGAGTATAAAATCAATGAAGAATTGGTATTATTAAAGACAATAACTACTTATGAGTGGATAGATGCATATAGCAAGAATAAAGAGTTTTTTCTTTCACTTATGCTAAAGGGT
Organism: Erythroxylum urbanii; assembly: GCA_027568935.1. Taxonomy (NCBI): domain Eukaryota; kingdom Viridiplantae; phylum Streptophyta; class Magnoliopsida; order Malpighiales; family Erythroxylaceae; genus Erythroxylum; species Erythroxylum urbanii. The sequence goes on from JAOQML010000002.1 coordinate 7,663,023, forward strand.
TATCATCTTGAATTAATACAACCCCAATTTTAGTGTCAACTTTAACCACCATTGTCTTAAGGTATGGTAATATTAATACAAGAACATTCATTAAGGTTAACTTCAATTCTTCAAAGGCAATGCCAACTTCTCCAGTCCAAATAAAGATATCTTTCTGAAGCAATTTTATTATTGATTTTTTTATCTGACTATAATTTTGAATAGATCTCCTATAGTACTACGCTACTAAGTTCAAAAAACCTCCTCACTTGTTTCAACATTAATGAAATAGGCCAATCAACAATTGCTTGAATTTTTTAGGATATATAACTACTCCTTTTCTCCTTAACGATATGACCTAAATATTCCACTTGGTTAGCTCCAAATGAACATTTAGAAAGCTTCAAGCGGTTTGTGCTTTCTCAACATTTAAAGCACTTCTCTAAAGACTAAGATGCTATACATATTATTGTTAGGTTCTACTATATACTAAAATTTCATTAAAGAAAACTAATACACATTTCCTCAAGTACAATTTTAAAATTGAATTCATTAAGTTTTGAATGCTAGGCTATTGGTAGGGCCAAGTGCATTACAAGAATTCATAGTGATCTTTATATGTTTTAAATATTGTCTTACTTACATCTTTATTATGCATTCTATTTTGATGTTTTCTGGCCTTCAAATCTAGTTTTGGAAAATACTTCTTCTCATATAACTCATCCAGTAATTCTTCAATTAAAGGTATTTGAAAATTATCTTTTATAGTCAGCTTGTTAAGAGCTCTATAATCTACATAAAATTGCCAAGATTCATCTTTTTTCTTAACCAAGATTACTAGAGTGAAGATAAAGGGATTATACTTTCTTGTATGATACCTTACTTCATCGTGTCCCTCATTAATTCTTATACCATGTCTTTGCGTATACCAACATATCTGTACGGTTTTAGTTGACTACATTAGCTCCATCCTTCAACAAAATTGTATGACCATATAGGCGTGAAGGTGGTCATCTTTGTGACTCCTTGAAAACATTTATTATTTCATCCAATAGCTGGTTTAGTTCTCTTATTCCTTTAATGATCTCTTTCTTTCTAGTTGGCTCTAAGCACATTGCTTAAAGAAAACATTATGGTGAAGCATTCTATTTCATATTGTCAGATTATGTAACACTAAGAAATTGCAAACTTACTTCTCATCCTCTTCAATTTCTCAATCCTAACTGCTTGCGAACTTACCATTTTCTTGTATCACTTTGAGTTAGTCCTCCAACTTGCTTATAAGTTAATTCTATTATTCTTCCATTCTAGATAAATTTCATAGATCCTTTATTATGTTGTAGAAGTTACAGGCTTGTCGAAAATGGACTGACTTGTTAAGGATTCGAAGTTTGAAGATCATCCACATTTTTCATGGTGAACTTTCCAATGTCAGAACCAGCAACAAAGTAAGCTGCATAAACAATTACAACTTGTTATCATCAATCATGTAAAAAGAAAATTTTGTTAATGATCTTTTAAATGTAAATTAAAAGAAAAATTTAAAATCAAAACAGCTTCACTGAAAATGTTTTAAAAAGTTGTATATAAAGCGACCTATCATTTGTTTTTTAGATATTACATTATTTTACTAAAAATGACTTCAGAACAACCATATATTATCTCTATAATATAACTTTCTAATGGCCTATTATACCTACGTTTAGAGGAACCTAAGACCTTAGATAGTGACTTGAAACCAACCCTCCCCCACTTAAAGTGGATTATTCGAAGATAATGCTTTTTTTATATGCTTGATGTCAAAATTTTTATTTAATAAATCACTTCATCCATCTCGATAATTATGTAAAAGGGACATTCTTATGTTTGAACTTTATCTAACTACTAAATACTTGAAATAATCTACCTAAATATCAAAAATAAGAAATAACAACAACTATATAAGCCTAAGCTATAATGGCTTCCATTTTTCTTTAGTAAGTTATTCTCTTATTCCTTTAATGATCACTTTCTTTCTGGTTGGCTCTAAGCACAATGTTTAAAGAAAACATTATAGTGAAGCACTCTATTTTACCTTATCAGACTATGTAACACTAGGAAATTGTAAACTTACTTCTCATCCTTTTCTCCATTTTCTTGTATCACTTTGAGATAGTCCTCCAACTTGATTATAAATTAATTCTAATATTCTTCTAGTCCAAATAAATCATATAGATCCTATGTTATAATTGCAAAATGTAAAATTTAGCTCTAACCATTGCACACCTAGCACCATGTCGCTTCCTCCTACATTACTTACCAATATATCTCTGTCAAATTGTTGGCCATTCATGTACCACTTAAAGGCCTTATATTTATTTTTACACATAATCTTTAATCCAACACCTACTATGATTGTTAAGGGTTTAATTTCTTTTAGTCCCTCACCCGCTTTTTCAATCACTTTCTCATATATAAAATTATAGATGCTCTCTCCATCAATCAAAATATTTGTAACTTGATTCTTTGGAAATTATGGGTGTTGGCACCCATTGCTTCCAATGAAAAGGCTAGTTGCTAGTTCTTTCCTTATTCACTCATCTCTTCTATTTTCACTTCCTCATCTTCGATTACATACATACTCATCATTCTTTTCTTGCATTTATTTCCCAACACGAACTTCTCATTACTCTAAAACAAAGACCTTTAGCCCTTCTTTCATTAAGCTCATTGCTACTTGTGGCCCTTGTCTTTCTATACTCCCTCATACTTTTAGTTCTAGGTATCAATTCAGTGTTTTGCTAAATCATAGTTATGATGTAGGTTTCTAGGATTCTATATCTTCATACGGTATTCAATTTCAGGTTTAAGCCCTTTAAAAACACAATTACCGATTTTGCTTCCAGCATGATCAGTTTATGTGATAAAAGATCAAATATGGCTTAAGATTCTTTTAATGTGCCTGTCCTCAACTCCTTTAAATGACCAACTGAATCTTTTAAAATTGACTCTCCAAAAACTCTATTCCAAAGCTAGGGTGTATTTTTCCTAACTAGGAACCATTATGGTTATTATATTCCTCATATAAAGTCGATACCATGCTAAAGTTTCTCCTTCTAAATGTATATCTACTATTCCAAACTTAATTTTTAAAAGAGTTAAGACATTTAGGGGGCATTTGGTTGATTGGAATAAGAATTTCACCCCTCTTCTATTCCTAATAATAAGTTATTGACTTGTTTAGTTGAAAACAATATTCAGAATAGATAATCCTAGGTTTAGATATTCCTTGAATTTTTGGAATAACTAAAGCCAACCCTACCCATGTCTTTATCTATTCTGCTTGCGTTCGGAATGAATATTATGAATTGAGGACAAAAGTATCCTTATCTTTTCTAGCATATTTTTGGTGATTCAAGAAGGCTCGTCTCCTCCTTCTCCCTCTTAGACGAGTGTTTGTCCCTCTCGTTCACTCTTTCCACTAAGTGTCTGACTCCTTAATTTGCATGTATAAAAACCACATGAACTAGCTCAAAGAGAAAACAAGAAAGGGAAGAGAGTGAATAAACATTAGAGGATCCAACACTCGAAGCAAAAGCCATACGTTTGCTCTTCTTCAACAGCCTCTCCCCATCTGTCGTTGTCTTCTAAGTTTCCTCCTCCCTGAAGCAGGTAAACCTCTCTCATTCTGCATCGCACTATCGATTGATCTGGATTTTTGCAGTTGTTTCTTTATGTGTATGTGAACTTTCTAATTTGGAGTTATATCTCTCAATCTCTTTCTGTTGATCGTTTATGTTGCACAGATTATTGGCTTTTTATATGTATTTGATAAACTCTATTAAAATGTATTTAGTGCGAGCTTCGATTTAGAATCTAGCGACAGAGTCTCTAAATCATTATGCGACAATCAGGTTTTTTGAGATCTGAATCTTGCGACAGAGTCTCTAAGATCTCAATTAAACCTAAGTGGCTTTGTTGTAATCCAATAGTGGGCTAGCTCTTAGGATTTGAGAGTTTGTTCTAAGTTAGGGAATGATAGGGGATATTCCAATAGTTTGATGACGATGATTCTTTGGGTTAGTGTTTTTGTTATGTTGAGTGTAATTTCTAGCACTTTGAGGCTGTGATATCAAAATTCGTCCTGTTATGGTTTGGGAATTTTAGGACTGCAAATTTCATTTTGTTTTAAATGCAATTATCAATCATTTAAGTTCTTTTAAATAAATTTTTTACTATGTTGTGCATAATTTGAAGTCATTTTATGCTTCATAATCATCTTTTAAAGGGAAAAGAAGGATTTACTTCCTATCCATACTGTAGAACATGCCAAACAAGAGGCTCTAGAGGGATGATTATGATACTTTTTTTGTTGTTGTTGGTAGTCGGACTTCAGTATTGGAAGGTAATGATGAAGCTGATGCTAAAGTCAAAGATATAACTATAGAAAACTTCTCTATCTCAGCACCAGTTAAGGAACTTTTGAAGAATGCATCAGTGAAGATATCACATGGAAAGAGATATGGTTTGGTTTGACCCAATGGAAAGGAAAAATCTACATTGTTAAAGCTCCTTACTTGGAGGAAGATTCCTGTACCTAAAAATTTTGATGTTCTTTTGGTTGAACAAAAAGTGATTGGAGATGACAAGACTACCCTTGAAGCAATTGTTGCATCTGATGAAGAGCTAATCAAGGTCCGAAAAATAATGGAGAATAAAATTTGGTTTGAGAGATGGCTGTCCAAACTCCATATATTTGTTTTTTCTTATGTATTTGTTAATATTGTAAACTAAAGTACATGAATAATTTTCTTATTTATTTTAATAATTACAATTGCTAGGTTTGGTTTTATTATTCAGACCAGAGTAGCCCAAGTCTCAATCCAACTATAGATTTGATGACAAAAGATTTGAAGTTCATATACTGCATAACATAAGAAATAATGCTCCTGTTCTGGGCAATAGAATATTGGAGAATTGATCTAAAGCAGATAGCCTAAGTTAAAGGTCGTAAATGGTGGCCACAGAAAAATGATCAGAAGAAAGCTTGATGTAGAGCATTTCCTGCTTAAATATATGCTTAAAAGTTGTTCTACAATTTATTCTTCTAAAAATGCAACCATCTTTCTTGGACCACCAATTTCAGGGTCACTAATAAAAGATTGAAGAATGCTCCAATAATAATAATAATAATAATAAGAAGAAGAAGAAGAAGAAGAAGAATATAATAATAATAATAATAATAATAATAATAATAATAGTAGTAGTAGTAGTAGTAGTAGTAGTAGTAATAATAATAATAATAATCATCATCATCATCATCATCATCATCATGTATTTAATAGATATTTTGATTTTTTGTTAGTTATTCCTTTGTCATTCTAAATTTCAATTTTCAAACCAAACATTGGCATACATCATCATTAGAAATTCTTAGGAATAAACTAAACAAAGTAATACTCATTTTATTCCATTCTTCATCTATTATATTCCCTAATAATAACTATTTCATTCCTTATCTATTCTAGCAGGTGAACCAAACAGGTTATTAATGATAACTTTTTTGTGACTACTATTATTTCGTCACATATGAGAGGTTTTTTGTGACAAAATAATTGAATGACACTATTGTTTTGATTAACTGTGGTGATATTTTGTCCCTAATATAATGATAATTGTGACAATTTAATATTTTTCACAATATATTAATAGTGTCAAATTTTCTTTTATCACGAATTTCTGTTAATGAATTGTAATTGTGACAAAACATATGTTGATCACTAATATTTTCTATTTGTAGTGACAACACATTATTTAAATGCTAACATTTTTTTTCTTACTATGACGAAATGATTTACTATGACACGACATTTTACTTTTTGTGACAAAAAATTTTGTTAATAAAAATTCAATTAATTATTGTCTACTTAATATTATCAAAAAAATGAAACTATCATTATGGTCACTACTATTCGTAATTTTTGTAACAAAAAATTTTAATGTCACTTGATCAACAACTTTTTGTTACAAAGGTTATTGTCAATATAAACGTAACAAATTAATGATAACTATTTCTTGTTATAATAACATATTAAAATTAACCACTCTAATGATTAATTTTGTCATCATTGTACAAATTTTAAGGACTATAAACTATTTTTTACAATTTTTTCTTTAATATTATTATTTGGAAAAAAATTTAAATATTTTCTTATAAAATATTCAAACTATATATATTGATAATCCAAAAGTAATGTTTTATATATCAATAGATATTTGCTAAACATAACTTTGAAAATTCATCAAAATCAAAATCAAAATAAATAAATGTTTAAATATAATAAAAATCTTATTCCAAAATATTAAGCAAAATTCTTAACCTAAATTTATTTTGGAATTAGACGATTATTTAATCATTCTTATATTTCCCTTAAAATAAAAATTAGTCCAATAACCCTATTGAAGCTCAGCTAGAACTGGAAGTAACTAAAAGAATAAACCCAACCCCAAGCCGATCCATAGTTAATTAACCGCTTCTCCCAAAATTTAAAGCGAGATTTTTTTTTCAAAATCAAAGATATTATCACATACTCTCTCTCTATATATATATCTACTTCGTATTTGGGAAAGTTGACTGCCAAGAGTTGATCATCTAGAGAGATCTCGCCGTCTTTTCGAAACGACGCACTTGCCAAGGCACACATTTTGTTATTGATCCTTTGAACTAGGTAACAGGAAAAATAATGGAGAGGAGGAGTTCTCAAATGATGATTTAGCTACAATCGGAGCCCATGGAATTAGTGCAACTGATTATTCCGATCAAATCGACTCGGCGATTAGTCTCACTTCTCAGCCACGTGAGTGCTCTTTTCTCTCGTTCTTTTACAGCATTTTCTACACTTTATTTGATAGTCGATTGCGAAGTTGATCAAATATTTTGATTAACCTTTTGTTTTTATTAATCGTGTTTGTTTAATTGAATCGGAAAAGGTCGATCGCGCACTCGATTGCTTGTCTTCTTAGACTTTCAACGTATTATGATCTTGAGAAATCTGGCGAGAAAATATGATATTGTGAAACATTGTTTGGATAAATGCTTGTCTATTATTGCTTTTATCATTCTTTAGATAGTGGATCCTCGTATACTACGATCCGAGGTGGTTGGGCAAAACATGTAAGATTTTTCAATCTGCTCATGCTTTAAGGTTATGCTTCTCTGAGTCGAACGGAGTTAGAGATGAAGCTTCGTTTTGATTCTTGCAATGTTAAATGCGCATCTGTTAGCTTTGTCAATTCTGCCAGAACTTTTCAGTAACTAGTGTTTGTTTTTCATACCTATTCTCACATTTGTAGTGTAAATTTGGATTGTTCGTCTTATATCTCAACACTGAAAGGATCCATGTGATCTAGTTTTTGGTTGATAATGTTCAAATGTTTGTTTTCCTCAACTATATTCACAATTATAGTGCAATAACTTTGTATCGTTGTTGTCTTATAACTCAATATTGGAAAGATTCCATGTGATCAGTTGTTTGGTTGATAATTTGGAACGTTTCTATGCACTGATTCCACTTCCCTATATCCGCTCTGGGTGTCACATAACATACAGATGACAAAGAGATGTTCAAATTACAAGACTTATGAATTCACAAAATGAAAAGGTTAAAGCTCAAAATTAGAAGAGTCAAGCTCAAGATACAGCTACTGAGAAGCAAACCACGGAAATGAAACAAATTTAAGTTGTATTTACACATTTAGCAAATACTGGAATAATTTCTAGTTTGTTACTCAATGCTTCTACCTTAATTGAAGATCCTTCAAGTATAAAAATACTAAATACTTCACCTAATTATGTGAGTTTATAAATTTATACAATCTAGAATAGTTAGTATTACTTCTTATCGTTATCATTATATTTTTATAAAATGTTAGTACTAAATTTATAGCTTAATATTTTATAAGCTAATTAATTGATTATATTTTTATTTATTTTGTAGGAAACAAATTAATAGTAAACTTCATCTGGAAGAACAGTCAGGAAAATTTACCTTGGATAGTTTTATCTTAAATTAGTA